>FN649726.1:1794635-1846522 GCA_000310025.1 Ectocarpus siliculosus | reverse complement strand
ATAAATACATATCTAAATATATATATCCACACGGATCCGTCCCTAGACACCCCCCCCCCCCTCCCCCCCCGCCTCCCCTGTGGCTACAAACCTCATGGCACGTTTTGCCGTGCGTAATCAATAGCCATCCCGCCCAATAGACGCCACCTTTGTAAGACGATTCAAATCTCGTCATGCCCGCCCCTCCTCGCCCAGCATACGTACTTCACACAAAAGCCCGTGGTTCTACAATAATCATTCACCGTTACCGTTCCCTCTCCAAACACCCCCATTACCGATAGAGTGCAAGCCGCGTCAGGCCAGCACACAGCAGCATCAACTTGGGCAAAGAAAACTTTAAAATGGCCCACCGTTTAATACCGGAACACCCCCCACTCCCCCACGGTTGGTGCTTCATCTACCCCTCTCTCTGTTCCCATATGTCGTTAAACGACACCGACTGCAAAATTCGTCATGGTGCCATTGTGCCTACATGAGAGAATGAGAAACAGACAAAAAAAATATATAGGATCGATCGCGCACCTACGACGCCAGGCACTTACTGCTGTGCTTGGAGGGAATCACGGTCAAACTCCTCCATTAGAAGCGACAACCAAACGCCGCGAACCAGCTGAGCGTCAGGGACAGGTCTGCTCTAATACCCTTCGTGCATGCAGACAATTCTGAGTCACCCCCGGTTCACATACACCATCGCGCAGCACCCAAAACAAAACGGCATGTTTTCGTACAGCCCTTCCCACAGGTAGCCCGCCCTTCGACCGATGCCATCCTCTCCCCTCCCCTCTCGAAACTCCGGACGAAACATTCTTATATTCCTCTACGCCCCCCACCCCCTCCGCTCAAAATCTCGGCTCGCAACACTTCTCTTCACTCTTTATCCAAGTAGCAAGTGCGAGCGACAGATCATGAAGCGACAGCGCGGCGTACCAATAGAGTGGGTCTCTTCCTCTCTCCACACCACCTACACATCATGTCTCCATATTCCCATCCCCACTCCCCCCCCCCCGCCGGCAACCGCCGGCAACACATCTCGTAACACGACAACGACGAACTTATCATTAGGTCTTACAGGATAGTGAAATAACGAAGCAAGCAACGCCTAACACGCCAAAACTACAATGCAAACAGGTAGAGAAAAAACGTGGCGAAAAAAAAAAAAAAAAGCATGACAAATCGAGCTACTGTACTCGCGATCGTTCCAGACCCCCAAGAGGAAAAGACAACAAACGTCGAATCGATTCGCCAGCCGACAAGGGATTTAAGGCCAACCAGGATATATATGAAAATTTAACTATGACTGCAAGAACGGATCGATCGATGCGGCGCTAACGTACAAAACACAGTCTTTAGTACAATTCTTGCGACTCCATTTTTCGTTGTTCGTCTCTCTATTTCTTGTTCCCTCCCTCCCGACCAAAGTATCTCGCCTGCAGCAGCTAAAACGGTGACAAGAGAACACTACGCCAGCCACGACTTGGAATCGAAAAGTTTTTATGGTTCCTATGCATATGGTACTCGATGCGTTCGCCTGTGCGCGAAATTCAATCGCCTTCACGAGAACGGTTTTCGAAGAGTGGGAAAATGACAAAAAAAAAGAACAAGAACACATGAAATAAGAAAAAAAGAAAACGAATGTCGCGTTCGGCGCACCCCCCGTACTCGAACTCCTCTGACGAACACAAAATCGACACGCAGAGAGCGAAACGGGTCAGACAGTCCCTTCCCGCCTCAAAGCACCTCACACCCATCATGGCAAGAGCTCGACGACAAAACAAGAGCTTCTTCCCTGCCTTGTTCGTGCCGCAGTCGACTGTCCAAAACGACCGAGAGGCGAGCTCCCACGGAAATACACTACCACCCTGGTACCACATGCATAGCTCATCTCGATCAAGCAACAACGACATTCCGACCACCCCGGCCGAGCGGTTTACACCGCTCCCGCCACCGGTGGCCTTAGCGCTCGCCCCCCCCAGAGAGAATAAATGCCATTTCAACACGCGACCGCGAGAACCGCCTCAAGAGCCAGCCCGCCGCCTAACCATACAAAAACAATTTGCACACGCACCCGCCCCCGAGTGCGACGCACAGCGAGTGTACGTTATCTTCCTTTTTCTTTTACTTAGCAGCAGCGGCAGGGCTGGTCGTCGAAGCGGCGGCGGCGGCGGCATCAGCAGCGGGCTTGGTCTCCCCTTCGTCCTCGTCGTCCGAAGAAACGAGGCCCACCGCTTCCGCAACCTTCTCGATGAAGCCGAACACGCCGCCCTTCTTCTCAGGGGACCCCTCCGCGCTAGCCGCCGCCTCAACGGCCGCAGCGTCAGGGGGCTGGACCGTCGACGACGGCGCTTCTCCGTCCTTCCCGGAGCCGAAAAGAATAGACGTCAGCATGTTTCCTTCGCCGCCGGCGGCGGCCGGTTCCCCCGCGCCGACGTCCATCGGTGGGGGTGCCGTGGCCGAGACTTCCATGTAGGTACCCGAGCTCCCCCCCCCGGGGGTCCACGCCGCCGCCGAAGCGTTCAGGCCAGAGGCCGTTCCGTCGCCGGCCTCCGTGGCGGCATCTTTGGGCGCTGCTCGGTCGGTCGGTTGATCGATCCATCAGTCATTGTGTCGGCATCGTGTCGTTGGACGGAGCGAAACATAAAACATAGGATGGGGAACATGGCGTCAGAAAAAGGAAGGAAGAAGATGCTGGTCGTACGTACTTGGGGGGTAGGCATCACTTGCACTTGGACGTAGACGTCGTTGGTCTTGGGTGTATTTATCTAGATGCAACACGGATGAAGTTAAGCGCGGCAAAGTAGTCTAGCACTTCATACAAAGCGCCGCATCCGAAGAGGGTTCTCATGCTTAACCTCCGAACGATGACACGCAACATCCCATGGACGGGTGGGGGCTACTGCTCACCCAACGCGTAGGTCGAGAGGACGCACCCCTATGCAGGCTTCTGCGAACTACAAGCCCCCCCCTCCCCCCCCCCCCCCCTCCTGGGGACCCAAAAATATCGCGGGCGCACTCTGATCGCACTCTCGTTCCTCCAAAAAAAAGACTCTGCCTGCGATCATTCCCCACCCACGGCTTGGCAGGACCGCCTTCGCGAGATGAATAAGTTTACGAGCAAGTACAACAGGGAGGGGGGACGCAGACCCTATTCCCTAACCACAACCCAACTTCCCCGATTCCATGCCTTATCCAACGTGTTTACTTAATCGACAAATCCTGCCAAGGCAAACTGGCTTGGCATCGCCCCTGCTGTACCTCCCTCCTTCCCTCCGCCTCTCCCTCCCTGCCTACCGCACTCACCGTCCGCAGTCTGTTCCTCGGGGAACTCGTAAGCATCCTCCTCGCGCTTCACACCGCCGCCTCCGAACAGATACCCGAACACGCCTCCGGACTTCTTGCGCTCCTTGATGCGGGGGGCGGGGGCGGGGGCCTCCGCCGCATCAGCGGGGCTAGGGGCCTCTACCCCGGAGGCAGCCGGCGGCTTGTCGTCTTCGGCGACGGGCACGCCGGCCGCGTCGAGAGCGGCCACGAGCTTCTTCTCGAAGCTCAAAGCGCTTCCCGGTGCGTCTGCGGCGAGCAGGGGTTGTTGTTGAATCAGGTTCGTTCCGGTTACAGCAGCAGCAGCAGCAGACACGGGGCGGCAGGGGGTGAGAGACAAGGCGCTCGTAGGACACGAGGACGTACATAGAACGGCGTAAGTGAACAAATAACTCGTTTAACGCGTGACGAAACAACAACAGCAGTCACAGATTCGAATCTCGTCGCAGAGACGCGGCGTCTGCAGCAGCTAGACGGATACAGGAAGCCACCGACACACCACAGCAATTCTTGCCACCGGCTTCAAGGGCAAACACGTTGCACCGTAAACAACGAACTAGCCACGCAAACTCTCGCCCAACAAAAACTTGTGTATCGTAAAACACGGCCGGCCTCTTCACGTCTCCTTATTTCACACCTGCGTCGGCCGCTACGCCGGCGGTGGTCCCAGGGTTAACCCCGGGAATACCAGTCGCCGCTCCTCCCTCGACCTCCCCGTACGCCGGCAGAGCGGCGCTGCCGCTCCCAACGTCGATGTCACCCTCGCTGACGGCACCGCCGTCGTCGACGGCTCCGAGAGCCGCGCCAAAGGCGGCCGACAGCCTGGAGCTATCGAGCCCCGAGGAATTGACAGCGTCGTCGCTGGGGGCGGACACGGACAGGGCCGGTGCGGAGGCGGACGCCTCTACGCCCGGCGCTGTTGGCGGTGAGGCGGCGGGGTAATAGGGGGGTCGGTAGAGGGGGTTATGGGGTTGGGGGGGGGGGGGGCAAGCACCAGTCAGCGGGTAGGCACCATTCGTGTGCCTGCCGGCCTTGAACCACAACAACATTCATATGTAACCGCTAAGAAGGAGTACGGGCGGAAACCCATAGAGAGGCAGCTACGCACGCGTGCCACATCAACCGGCTGCATCTAACGCTTCGCGCTTCTACAGGTGAAGGCTTCGGTTAACCTAACTCTACACCCGTCAGCTAGAAAACTCGTCACGATCAACAAACAAACGAAAATGAGCGCACGTCGAACCTTGTCGACGACACCCTCGCAACCCAGACACACAAAACACAATGAGCTCTTTACTACATCGAACAGCCACTGTGAAGCAGACATTGAATCCGCTCAAAGCTAATACCTTGCCAGTGAACCAACCAACCACCTCAAGCGCACGTTCAACTCACCAGCAACGTCGACCAACGGCGCTTCTCCCGAGGTTGCGGCAAAGATGCCCTCGGTCTCGCCGCCCACGTCAACCGAAACATCCGGGGCACCTATTGCGCGAGGGGGAGGGGGGGGAGAGGAGAGGGAAGGCCGGTGTACATGACGCACAGATTCACATTGGTTCGGAAATTCGTCCGTGGTGGAGTGGAGGTTTGAGCAACTCTTTGCCACGAAGGACAAGAACAACGCCAGCCTGGCAGCAAAAGGAAAAAAACGACGAGAAAAAAGTCACATGAGGAGCGACAGCGTACCTTCCACGGGCACGGGCACGGGCACGTCTGCAGTAAAGGAGGGCGCCTCCACATCGATGGCGCTGGCGGCGTCTACCTTGGGGAAAGAGCCGGCACCAGACTCGGAGGACTTGGGGGAGGAACTCTGCGCCCGGGGAAACAAACAGCGAGGTAGGAGAAAAACGCCAACAGTCGAGAGGAGGGGGGGGGGGGGCGCCAACGCGTGAGAAGCCACAAAGAAAGGGCCGATCGAGGTTCACAGCATCTTAGTGTATGCGCGGGCGCTAGATAAGCGCCCGCTGTTGCCTCTCGACGTCACGCACGCGTCACTCCTCCTCCTACCTAAAAAAGCCCGACCACCACCAAACCTCGAAAAAAGAACATTTTCCAAATTGTGGAATCCCCAAACTCACCAGCCTCTTCTTCATGTACCCGAAAGGCTTCAAGATCTTCGAGAAGCTACCCCGCTTGCTCCGCTTGGTCCCGCCGGGAGTCGTCGCCTCGAAGGAGCCCGTGGTAACGTTGGCGTCGAACTCGGGCAGGGAGTTGGGCTTGACGTCTCCCTCCGGCAGCTCGGCCGCCACTTCGCCCTCGGGCTTGTCGCCCGAAAGGCCAACCGCCGCGCCGATCGCACCCACAGCCGCCACACCACCGGCCGCCAGGCCAGCCGTCAGCGACGTGTCGCCACCCTCCACCTTCACGTCCGGCGCCGTCACGCTCACGTCGCCGGAGGGAAGCTCACCACCGACGCCTCCTTCCACAGAGGGCATCTTGCCTGCCAGGGGAGGCACCTCCACGGAGCCAGACGGCGCGTCCATGTTCACCGAAGGCACGTCCACAGAGCCAGACACCTCCGGCACAGACACGTCTCCACCCACATTAGGCACCTTCAGGGAGCCAGCAACGTCCGGCACAGACACATCGGCAGAAACACCAGGCAGGGACATGTCCCCACTCACGTCCGGCACAGACACGTCCCCGCTGACATCGGGCACCTTCAGGGAGCCAGCAACGTCCGGCACGGACACATCGGCCGACACACCAGGCAGGGACATTTCTCCGCTCACACCCGGTACCGACACGTCTCCGCTCACATCGGGCACCTTCAGGGAGCCAGAAACGTCCGGCACGGACACATCGGCCGACACACCAGGCAGGGACATATCTCCGCTGACATCGGGCACCTTCAGGGAGCCAGACACGTCCGGCACGGACACGTCTCCGCTCACATCGGGTACCTTCAGAGAGCCAGAGACGTCCGGCACGGAGACACCGGCAGAGACGTCCGGCACAGACACGTCGGCGCTGGCGTCCGGCATAGAGAGGCTGACGTTCGGCACGGAAACATCCCCGCTCACGTCAGCCGCAGAGACGTCCACGTCAAGCACGGAGACATCCCCCGAGACATCCGGCAAAGAGACACCTCCGCTAACATCCGGCAGAGCGGCGGTGGCGTCCGGCACTGTAACGTCGGCAGAAACATCCGGCACGGACAAGTCGGGTGCCGAGACGCTCAGGCCAGGTGCCGTCACTTCCCCGGAAACGTCGGGGATCGACGCCGTGACATCAGGCGCTGACACGGATGGCGCGTCCACGCCAGGCACCTGGATCCGAAACGTTGTGGTCGGGGGGAGGGGGGTTGAGGTTGAACAATCGGCATAAAAACCTGCAAGTACAGCTCGGAGCGAAAAGCAACATACTAGTACACGACTGGACGAGCGTTCTTCGAAAGAGCGGAAGTCTATCGAGAGGCGAAAAAACTAAGCGAGACACGCCAACGACAACAAGAAAAGGGAAATGATGAATCTGCACGGTGAATTTTCAGTGAGGGTCTGGCCAGCCAATTAATCCAAACAGGTGGATGGGGTCGCAGACCACAAAGAGGTCGGCCGCCACAAGGTGGCAGCTTTGGCATCCTACGAGCCCGTCGACCACACGGACAATCCCTTCGCCACGCACCTCAGCGTCCGGCTTGTCGCCCGAAAGGCCAACCGCCGCGCCGATCGCACCCACAGCCGCCACACCGCCGGCCGCCAGGCCAGCCGTCAGCGACGTGTCGCCGCCCTCCACCTTCACGTCCGGCGCCGTCACGCTCAAGTCGCCGGAGGGAAGCTCACCACCGACGCCTCCTTCCACGGAGGGTACATCGGGCACATCCGGCACCTAGTAGGCACGGACACAGAAGTCGGTGGTGGGGTGAGGGCTCTGAGTTAAGCTAGAGAGCAGGGGCGAATACGTCGCCGGCTCTGTAGACACGGCTCAGCCATTACCGTAAGCAGAACGCGGGACAAGTTCTGCTTTCGGGCTTGCTTGGAAACGATGCAGGTGAAGGCAGCACACGTATTGGTATAGCAGCTGTGCCCTAGGACAACCGCAGCAACCACGAACGAGAGATGACACTAGCATCAAGCTCTCTTTCTACACATACGGAAAATAACACAGGCACAAACCCGTTGGCGGAGTACCGATAAGACCAACCAGCAGGACAAAACACCGGGCCAACCATCCTGAACTCGATCCAACAGAATCGACCCCTACGTCGCAGGTCACCAATAGCAGTCCTCACCTCGACGCTGGTCTTGCCCGACGGCTTCTTGAACGACAGACCGCCGAACAGACCCTTCTTCGGCTTCTTCACCTCCACCGATGGCATGTCCGGGGCCTTGGCCGAGAGATCGCCCACCTTACCACCCACGTCTGTCTTCAAGTCGTCAACCTTGCCTCCCACGTCTGCCGACAGCTCGCCCACCTTAGCCCCGATATCGGCAGACAGGTCGCCCACGGACGGCATCGACGCGTCCACCTCTGCAGAGGGAACGTCTACCGATGCCGAGGGGAGAGAGGCGTCGGCGGTGACGGAGGGTACGTCCACGGAGGCGTCCATAGAAGGGGCCTCTACCGAAGCGGTGGGGAGGTCCACAGCGGCGTCTCCGCTGACGGAGGGCACGTCAATCGAAGTGTCCACCCCCGGAATCTGTAACAGAAACATATGGTACGACAAAGATGAGCGGCCTAGGCAATCGAGGGGGCAAGAAAAACGCTCGCAGAAGGGGCTCGGGTGTCTTCTCCGTATACCAAAGTGGCGCGAGAGCCACCAAGCCCGTCAAAACGGACACGATCCCGCAGTCAAGACCAAGCCACCGCACGATGGGAATCTTCGCCTACTGCTGCCAAAAAACATGCAGGGCCACTCCCTTACCTCCGGAGTCGACGTCTTGCCCTTCTTCATGAACGAAGGCTTTTTCAACCCGAACTTGCTCTTCTTCGGCTTCTTCACGTCCACGGATGGGATGTCGGGGGCGGTCAAGCTCGCATCCACCGAAGGGGCCTGCCGTGAAACGAAAAGACCGCGTACACACAGAAAATAGCTTTGGATTACTCCTGGCCTTAACCAATCCAACCTCTTTGACTGTCCGCACCTACCCGATCTCGGGCACGCTCCAACAACATGCGAAGCAAACTCGAAAGTCGGCATCGTCATTCGGTCTTACCTCGGCATCCGGCTTGTCGCCCGAAAGGCCAACCGCCGCGCCGATCGCACCCACAGCCGCCACACCGCCGGCCGCCAGGCCAGCCGTCAGCGACGTGTCGCCGCCCTCCACCTTCACGTCCGGCGCCGTCACGCTCACGTCGCCGGAGGGAAGCTCACCACCGACGCCTCCTTCCACGGAGGGCATCTTGCCCGCCAGGTCCACGGAAGGCACCTCCACGGAGCCGGACGGCGCGTCGATGTCCACCGAAGGCACGTCCACAGAGCCAGACACGTCCGGCACGGACACGTCTCCGCTCACGTCGGGCACCTTCAGAGAGCCGGCAACGTCCGGCACGGACACATCGGCGGAAACACCCGGCAGGGACACGTCCCCACCCACGTCCGGCACAGACACATCGCCGCTGACATCGGGCACCTTCAGGGAGCCAGCAACGTCCGGCACGGAGACATCGGCAGACACATCCGGCACGGAGACATCGGCAGATACATCTGGCACGGACACATCTCCACTCACGCCGGGCACCTTCAGAGAGCCAGAAAAGTCCGGCACAGACAAGTCCCCAGTCACATCGGGCACCTTCAGGGAGCCAGAAACGTCCGGCACAGACACATCGGCAGACACATCCGGCACGGACACGTCTCCGCTCACATCCGGCACGGAGACATCGCCGCTCACGTCCGGCGCCGAGATGGTCACGTCCGGGCCGGAGACATCGGCAGAAACGCCAGGCACAGACAGATCCGGAGCCTTGGCAGCGATGTCGTCAACCTTGGCCTCCAGGTCTGCCTTCAGGTCGCCCACCTTAGCCCCCACGTCCGCCGAGAGGTCATCCACAGACGGCAAGGAAGCACCCACTTCTCCGGATGGAGCGTCCACGGACACGTCGGGCACGGAAACCTCGGGCACAGTAGCATCAACGTCAGGGACCTGCGGGAGAGAGAGGAGGGGGCAGCGGAAAATCCACAAAACGTTTGCATGCAAACAGAGCAGGCGAGAGATAATGACCACGCGCTGCTTGTGCGGAACCAAAACGCTATTCTCCAATCAGACAAAAAAAAAAGGAAATTTCGCCAGAGGCGGTCACTCGAAGCGGTATCGAAAAATAGAATTACATATGATGAGGATACCGCGGCCACAAAACATGAACCCTCCACATGTACTCGATTTGTGGCAGCGCGGAAACGAGACGTATGCGTACCTCAATCTTGGCCTTGCTGGAGCCGAACAGACCACCGAACAAACCCTTCTTCGGCTTCTCCACCTCAACCGACGGCACATCAGGAACGGAAACACTAGCGTCCACGTCTCCGGAAGGAAGCTGACAGAGACATGAATTCCAAGAACACGTCGGACAAAAAGCGCAAAGGGCAAGTGAGCAACCACCATACACCGATACTTCAAGGAAACAGCAGGGCCAGCACATGCGTACAAACAATGCCGCGCCTTGCCGGGTCAAGCCTCCTTAACGCGGGACTGGCCACATGTATTGGCTTCCATACATCAAGGAGCTCAATTTTGTCGGGGTAAACGGGAGTTAGTGCGAGCGCTGACTTTTAAGTGACAAAAAAAAAACACATAACAGTCCGTCTCTCCCATAACGTTCAACAACTACCCGTTGGGTGAACTATATCCATTGGATCCCGGGTATTTCCACCGATCCCGCTTATATCAAAATAACGGGAAATTACTCAGGGCAACACGCCGAGCCAGACGAGTAAAATAAAACAACAACGCTTCATCACAGTATCATAATGACCAGTTCAGATCATACGGAGGATATTGACATGGTATTCAAACGCAAACAAACCCTGCAGCAGCCAACAATCTAATCTTTCGTGCAACATGTTGTGGAACAACGCCATTCGAAACACAGCACCAAAAGCCCTCCCCCTCACAGCTTTACATTCTGCGGCAGGCGCATTGTGCATCTCGACCCCCACATGATGAAAGGTTACTTCAACGCTGCTGCGATCACCAACCATTGCAACGCACCTCAGCGTCCGGCTTGTCGCCCGAAAGGCCAACCGCCGCGCCGATCGCACCCACAGCCGCCACACCACCGGCCGCCAGGCCAGCCGTCAGCGACGTGTTGCCGCCCTCCACCTTCACGTCCGGCGCCGTCACGCTCACGTCGCCGGAGGGAAGCTCACCACCGACGCCTCCTTCCACAGATGGTATCTTGCCCGCCAGGTCCACGGAAGGCACCTCCACGGAGCCGGACGGCGCGTCGATGTCCACCGAAGGCACGTCCACAGAGCCAGACACGTCCGGCACGGACACATCCGCAGAAACGTCGGGCACCTTCAAAGAGCCAGCAACGTCCGGCACGGACACATCGGCTGAAACACCCGGCAGAGACACGTCCCCACCCACGTCCGGCTCAGACACGTCTCCGCTGACATCGGGCACCTCCAGCGAGCCAGAAACGTCAGGCACAGACACATCGCCGGTCACATCGGGCACCTTCAGCGAGCCAGAAACGTCCGGCACGGACACGTCTCCGCTGACATCGGGCATCTTCAGAGAGCCAGAAACATCCGGCACGGACACATCGGCAGACACACCCGGCACAGACACATCTCCGCTGACATCGGGCACCTTCAGGGAGCCAGCAACGTCCGGAACGTCTACAGAGCCAGACACGCCAGGCAGAGACACGTCCCCGCTCATGTCGGGCACATCCACAGAGCCAGAAACACCCGGCACGGACACGTCGCCGCTCACATCGGGAACCTTGAGCGAGCCAGAAACGTCCGGCACGGAGACATCGGCAGGCACATCCGGCACAGCTACGTCTCCGCTAACATCGGGCACGGACGCACCAACATCCGGACCCTGTTCACATGGACGGGAAACAAACGGTTGTCCGGCGTAGCCGGTCAAAAGTATTTTGCGACGAACGTTGTTAAAAGAAAGTAGCGGAATAAGCAACCAACCAGGTAACAACCCGCATTGTGCCGACTGAAAAAAATTCCACTCCCTTGTTCAAGGCGAAACACGTGGACACAGGGTGCGTTAAAGCGAAGCCGTGTGCCACGATGTCGGGCATACCATGGACGAAACAACAACAGCTCAAACCGAAGCCACTTCCATAGTGAAATACCAGAATTCGCGACCTCCTCACCTCGACGCTGGTCTTGCCCGATGGCTTCTTGAACGACAGACCGCCGAACAGACCCTTCTTCGGCTTCTTCACCTCCACCGATGGCATGTCCGGGGCCTTGGCCGAGAGATCGCCCACCTTACCACCCACGTCTGTCTTCAAGTCGTCAACCTTGCCTCCCACGTCTGCCGACAGCTCGCCCACCTTAGCCCCGACATCGGCAGACAGGTCACCCACGGACGGCATCGACGCGTCCACCTCTGCAGAGGGAACGTCTACCGATGCCGAGGGGAGAGAGGCGTCCGCGGAGACGGAGGGTACGTCCACGGAGGCGTCCATAGAAGGGGCCTCTACCGAAGCGGTGGGGAGGTCCACAGCGGCGTCGCCGATGACGGAGGGCACGTCCACGGAGGCATCCACCCCCGGAATCTGTAACAGAAACATATGGTACGACAAAGATGAGCGGCCTAGGCAATCGAGGGGGCAAGAAAAACGCTCGCAGAAGGGGCTCGGGTGTCTTCTCCGTATACCAAAGTGGTGCGAGAGCCACCAAGCCCGTCAAAACGGACACGATCCCGCAGTCATGGCGAAGCGACCGCACGATGGGAATCTTCGCCTACTGCTGCCAAAAAACATGCAGGGCCGCTCCCTTACCTCCGGAGTCGACGTCTTGCCCTTCTTCATGAACGAAGGCTTTTTCAACCCGAACTTGCTCTTCTTCGGCTTCTTCACGTCCACGGATGGGATGTCGGGGGCGGTCAAGCTCGCATCCACCGAAGGGGTCTGCCGTGAAACGAACGTCCACGGAGACGCCAGCACGAATATGTAGGATTAGCGTTGCCGTCAACACTAGTACCCTCTTCTATTTTTCTGAGAAGGCGCCATGGTACCGGAGGAACTCGTGCTTCCATAAACCAAAACAAAAAGGCATAAAACGCCATTCGGTCTTACCTCAGCATCCGGCTTGTCACCCGAAAGGCCAACCGCCGCGCCGATCGCACCCACAGCCGCCACACCACCGGCCGCCAGGCCAGCCGTCAGCGACGTGTCGCCGCCCTCCACCTTCACGTCCGGCGCCGTCACGCTCACGTCGCCGGAGGGAAGCTCACCACCGACGCCTCCTTCCACAGAAGGCATCTTGCCCGCCAGGTCCACGGAAGGCACCTCCACGGAGCCGGACGGCGCGTCCATGTCCACCGAAGGCACGTCCACACCGCCTGCAATGAAGGAAACGCAACATTTGTCAATAGGAGAATCTGGCTGCATGTAAACTGAGATATAAGAGCGCAGCGGCCGGGGTGTTTGACCTACTTCAGCCGCAACAGACGGCAGCTCTACACCGAGCGACGGGGCGTCGACATCGACGGTAGGGGGATCGACGTCGATCGATGGCCTTTTTACCCGCAGACGGGATGTCAACCGCAACCGACCGATCAAACGCGTCAACTGACGGTACCTCCCCCGCAGAGCCGGCAATATCGCCGCCAGGTGAAGGCATATCAGGGGCCTGGAGGTCAACCTTCACGCCTACCGTGTATGACACAATATAACACACCCCCTTGACCGATTTTCAAAGCTCAATTTCTCAACAGCAGAAAGAGTCACAGCGCCGAAAACGGCGGCGTTGGAACCGTCTCGTCGAGAGCTGTTCGAAAACGTATTGTTTCGTTTATGCATCCTCTTCGTCGTGGAGTAATCGAGCTTTGAAAATCGGTCCAGGGGGTGTGTTATCTTGTGTCATATACGGTAAATGTGTAACCGGAAACGGGCGAATTTCCGGCAAAATGGTATAATCCGAGACCGCACGAGGCCTCGTGCTAGACCCACAACGGTAGCTTGAATCGTACAGTGTGACGCAACAACACCCAAGCCAGCACGCAACAGCAGAAAATGACGCGTTGCAACGTACAGCGCCCGCAAAACGCAAGCCACCAAAGAATGACCGCCACACACGTACAATGGAATATCGTGCAAAGGGCGAACAGGCCATGATCGTTGCCGGGTATGTTAGGGGGTAACCCGAGATGAGCATCTTGAGAGACACTGCCAGAGACATGCACGGACTCTACTCCAACCCAGACACTGCCCAAACGATGCCTGTTCGCTCGGTGCGCTGTTGACTACGTGCCAGGTCGATGTAACGTGAGGGGCACATGGCCTAGTTTGGGTGGCGCTGGGGACGTATGATCTCGGTTGGTGTTCGAGATCGTCTCTTGTTTTGCCAGATTCAGGTCTGGGCAACAAACAAGAGAGGCGCAAAGTACACACAAGACTTACTGGACACATCCACTGACGGCATGTCGGCGTCGACGGTAGGCATGGCTGCCGAAGCTTCCGCGCCGATCGAAGGCATCGCGACATCTACGCCAACGTCGGGCACAGCCACGTCCGACGCGGACACGTCCGGCACGGTGACATCAGCATCCGGGACCTGCAACAGCAAAAAAAAGAGGAATCGATCTGATCAGTGTAACATACACACCCAAGCGAAGTCCTCGGCCAACTCATCATCAAAGCCCTAAAAGGAAGACAAAAAAGCTTGCCAAAAGTCATCCTAAACAAAACTAGTTGTTCCTAGCATAAGAGTTAAAATTATTACGATAGCGTCGACGACTCGGAACGACAAAGACGATCCACGATAGCTTAATTCCAACGGTTGAGTCACAACCGTTCTACAGTACACGTTTATTTCTCACCTCGATGCTGGTCTTGCCCGACGGCTTCTTGAACGATAGACCGCCGAACAGACCCCTCTTCGGCTTCTTCACCTCCACCGATGACATGTCCGGGGCCTTGGCCGAGAGATCGCCCACCTTACCACCCACGTCTGCCTTCAAGTCGTCAACCTTGCCTCCCACGTCTGCCGACAGCTCGCCCACCTTAGCCCCGACATCGGCAGACAGGTCACCCACGGACGGCATCGACGCGTCCACCTCTGCATTGGGAACGTCTACCGATGCCGAGGGGAGAGAGGCGTCGGCGGTGACGGAGGGTACGTCCATGGAGGCATCCATAGACGGAGCCTCTACCGAGGCGGTGGGGAGGTCCACAGCGGCGTCTCCGCTGACGGAGGGCACGTCAACGCCCACATCAGGGAGCGAGCCAGATACACCGGGCATAGACACGTCACCAGAAACTTCCGGAAGTGATCCAGAGGCATCCGGAACAGACACGTCGCCAGACACGTCCGGCAGTGCCCCGGAGACATCGGGGACGGGCGCGTCGACAGTGACATCCGGTGCTGCGACGTCAACATCCGGCACCTGTGCCGGCACCACGTACACATGAGACATCGAGAGCATTAACGCCCGTCAGTGAATGTTACCTCCACGTCCGGTACAATTCGGCATACAACAAGGACATCGGCGGGTGACGTCAAAAACCTGGTCGCTGCAACAACTTTGGCCGGTTCGTCCCATGAAGATGCTTCGTACACGGGTTACAGCAGCGTGCCTAGCATAGCCAAGAGCGATACGTCAGACGAAAAAAAACTGTCTTTGCCAGAGACATCGACCGAACTCAAACTATGGTTATCTTACCTTGGCCTTCCCCTTGAGCGGAGGCTTCTTGAACGACAAGCCGCCGAAAAGACCTCTCTTAGGCTTCTTGACGTCCACCGAAGGCACATCAGGGACGGAGACACTGGCGTCCACGTCTCCAGAGGGAAGCTGAACAAGCAAAAAGAACAATGAGCAACATGGTCGAAACAAGGTATAATTAGCAAACTGAGCGTTTCGAAACCAACCCTCAAAAGGCCAACACATGCACCGAACCGGAAGCGCAACCTCGCGTGGCGGGGTCGAACGGGTGTCAATCATCGATGCATTCATGGAGAGATGTGCACGCGCTGCCACAACACAAAAAACAGAAGGCCCCAAACGTCACTCGGTCTCACTTCAGCATCTGGCTTGTCGCCCGAAAGGCCAACCGCCGCGCCGATCGCACCCACAGCCGCAACACCGCCGGCCGCCAGACCAGCCGTCAGCGACGTGTCGTCGCCCTCCACCTTCACGTCCGGCGCCGTCACGCTCACGTCGCCGGAGGGAAGCTCACCACCGACGCCTCCTTCCACAGAGGGCATCTTGCCCGCCAGGTCCACGGAAGGCACCTCCACGGAGCCAGACGGCGCGTCGATGTCCACCGAAGGCACGTCCATAGAGCCAGAAACGTCCGGCATAGACACCTCCCCGCTTACATCGGGCACCTTCAGCGAGCCAGAAACGTCCGGCACGGACACATCGGCAGACACGTCCGGCACAGACACATCGCCGGTCACGTCGGGCACCTTCAGGGAGCCAGCAACGTCCGGAACGTCTACAGAGCCAGACACGCCAGGCAGAGACACGTCCCCGCTCATGTCGGGCACATCCACCGAGCCAGAAACACCCGGCACGGACACGTCGCCGCTCACATCGGGAACCTTGAGCGAGCCAGAAACGTCCGGCACGGAGACATCGGCAGACACATCAGGCACAGATACGTCTCCGCTAACACCGGGCACGGACACATCGGCGGAGACTTCCGGTCCAGACACGTCTGGCAGAGAGCCGCTCACGTCCGGCACAGAAATATCTCCCACGTCGGGTACCTTGAGCGAGCCGGAAACGTCCGGCACGGACACATCGGCGGATACATCCGGCACTGTAGCGGTCACGTCCGGCACAGAAACATCGGCAGAAACATCCGGCACAGAGACGTCGGCATCCGGAACCTGTGGCGGGGACACCAAGAAGCGACGAATCGAGATTAAATCACGCACAATCCCCTAACACAGAACAACCAAATTTACAGGAGTCCAAGTCGTTAAGCACGAGCCAAACAACAAAAAGACATGAGCAATACACGAGCGCCGCCAATCAGATGCAGAACGCGCTGAAATGCCCTACGTATCCTGACGCACGTTCCAAGATATTTCTTGGTTTCGACATTGCGCGTATAGAGAAACCTGACATGCACGCTAGTGTGCTTGTTCTTGCTTGAGATAAAAAGAACTTCGTGCAACCTATACATAAAATAACTTCGTGCGACCTATGAAAACCGGAGTTCTGACGCAACCGGGTACCCGGCGTGCTCGTTGACGCTCCAAACTCTAGCTTACCTCGATCTTGGCCTTGGAGCCGAACAGACCACCGAACAGCCCCTTCTTGGGCTTCTTGACGTCCACCGAAGGCACATCAGGAAGGGAAACACTGGCGTCCACGTCACCGGAGGGAAGCTGCAAAAACAACGAGAGCAATCACAAGGTTTAGCTTCCACCGTGAAGGAAATATACTTCGCGAACTCGTTGACAAATGGGGGAAATACATTGCGTACATTTCGGATCCGAAACACGCCAAACGCCAAGCAGTATGCACGTCGTTCCTAGATACGATATAGGTGATACGATTCACCATCACAGCTGCAACGGGAGCATTAAAACGTATGGTTGTTCGGCAAGGTCTTGGAAAATTGGACAACATTTGGTCAGGCTGGTCGCCTCCTAAAATTCCACGGCCACTCAAACTGTAGCCAGGAGTGCCCAAACATGCTATCGTGCCCAAACACGCCATCATGCCCAAACACGTCATCATGCCGTAACCACCGCTCACATTTGGTGCACTACAGAAAACAACCATGCTCACGTACCTCAGCATCCGGCTTGTCGCCCGACAGACCAACCGCCGCGCCGATCGCACCCACAGCCGCCACACCGCCGGCCGCCAGGCCAGCCGTCAGCGACGTGTCGCCGCCCTCCACCTTCACGTCCGGCGCCGTCACGCTCACGTCGCCGGAGGGAAGCTCACCACCGACGCCTCCTTCCACAGAGGGCATCTTGCCCGCCAGGTCCACGGAAGGCACCTCCACGGAGCCGGACGGCGCGTCGATGTCCACCGAAGGCACGTCCACAGAGCCAGACACGTCCGGCACAGACACGTCGGCGCTTACATCGGGCACCTTCAGAGAGCCAGAAACGTCCGGCACGGACACGTCTCCGCTGACGTCGGGCACCTTCAGCGAGCCAGAAACGTCCGGCACGGACACGTCGCCGCTCACATCGGGCACATCCACAGAGCCAGACACGTCCGGCATGGACACATCGGCAGACACACCAGGCAGAGACACGTCTCCACTCACGTCAGGCAACTTCAGAGAGCCAGACACGTCCGGTACGGACAAGTCGCCGCTGACGTCCGGCACAGAGACGTCGGCGGAAACATCCGGCACCGACGCGTCTGCGGCCACGTCGGGCACAGCGACGTCGGCGTCCGGGACCTGTGGTAAGCCAGCAGAAAAACCAAGGGAAGCGACAAGCAAGATTAACTCAAGTACAGTGGACAGCCAAAGCCACGGCGGCCCCCCAAGTCATCCAAACTAGCAGGAACATAACCCAAACAAGCGAGCGGTCAAAAACAGGAAGCACGGACGGGGTGAAAGGACCCACACTGACGCACGTTTCAAGATGACTCCTTGTGTCGAACCCGCAGCAAGCCGACGAGTCTTGACACGCACAGCTTCCGCGTGAGATAACAAGCATTGGTGCAACCAAAACTGACCCCGAGTCCTAGCCAACAACCTCGGCCACCATTTATCGCACTTCGGTTGTGGAGACCACCTCCATAAAGGTACCATGTATCACCCCCGAGTCTGTCAAGGACGATTCCCTTTTTTCATCATGGCGTCGACAGGGACGTCAGAGGGTCTCCTTTGGGCTGCAAAAGACACGAGTTCAAAAACCGCTGCTTACCAAATTTTCTGACTGACAAGGGAAAAAACAAAAAACGGTGGGTGGGCCAAGAAGGACGCACTAGCTATCGAACTCGGAACTTCTGGTGACGTGGCAGGCGTACCGAACCCGTATAATCACGCACAGAGGATTGTGAAGAGAAGTGAATCGCGCCTCCCCTAGCCGGTCGGGTTCCGATTGCACCTAGAGGACTCCTCTTGCCTAGCAACAAGAAGTCTCGAAAAAAGGGGATGTAATGTGGAGAAGACCTTTCTTCATCAAGGTACTATCTCCCCAACGTTTGTCGAGGACGACTCCCTCTTTTCACAGTGAACTTTTGAGAAAAAGCTGAAGAATATTACCTCGATCTTGGCCTTGCTGGAGCCGAACAGACCACCGAACAGACCCTTTTTGGGCTTGTTGACGTCGACCGACGGCACGTCAGGGGCGGAAACACTTGCGTCCACATCTACCGATGGAAGCTGCAAAACGAGAGAAAAAAAAGTTTGGTTCTCACCGTCATCTGGATAATGCTTATGGACTTGTTGACACATGGGCGCGATGATTTGCAAATGACTCATTTTGAAAAAATGTTGACGAAAATTTATCCTAACATAAGCGTCAACGGGAATATTACTAAATGTGGCTGTTTCATAGGGCCGTTAAAGTTGCATAACATCTTGTAAAATACAGAAGACAACCATGCGCACACACCTCCGCGTCCGGCTTGTCGCCCGACAGGCCAACCGCCGCGCCGATCGCACCCACAGCTGCCACACCACCGGCCGCCAGGCCAGCCGTCAGCGACGTGTCGCCACCCTCCACCTTCACGTCCGGCGCCGTCACGCTCACGTCACCGGAGGGCATCTCGGGCATCTTGCCCGCCAGGTCCACGGAAGGCACCTCCACGGAGCCGGACGGCGCGTCGATGTCCACCGAAGGCACATCCACAGAGCCAGACACGTCCGGCACGGACACGTCTGGTACGGACACGTCTGGTACGGACACGTCTCCGCTCACATCAGGCACCTTGAGGGAGCCAGAGACATCTGGCACGGAGACATCGGCAGACACGTCCGGCACGGACACAGCGGCAGACACATCCGGTACGGACACGTCTCCGCTAACATCCGGGGCGGAGACATCGGCGGAAACATCCGGCACCGACACGTCGGCAGACACATCAGGCACAGAGACGTCCGCGTCCGGGACCTGCGGCGAGCCGGCAAGTCAACAAGTTGAGCGACGCATCGAGATTAACGCATGTACAAACCCAAAAGATGTAAGCAAGACGTCGACAGGCAAGAGCGGGGTGATTCGTGCTCAAGTACAACCTTGTTTTCACGAGGATGGTGGCTCGCACAATGTACAAGATAAGGAGGGGTATCAACCTTAAGGACACTTCCCGGATCAGGGACACCTGTTTAAAAACGAAAAAACATGCGTGTCCTTATGTGAGGGCCCACTGTACGAAGAAGGATTGGTTGTCGTTGTGTGTGTTGTTGCTGATCTTGCGCCGCTTCTCTTGTCCCTGTCGGAAGATGAACCACGGGTCGCTCGCTCTCTACAACGTTCACGGAAGTAGGAGTGATTCGTACTCAAATACCCCAACGATTCAAAGAACCTAGTTAAGATTATGGTACCCACCGACAGATACAAGACGATGCCGGTGTAAGAAACCGGAATCAAGCCCTACACGATTTCCACGTCAAAGACACCGCGTGATGGCCATAGACTCTCGTACTTTGTACCCATGTTGTCGATCGGAAATCAGCAAAAAAAAAAAACGGCAAATTCTGACGGTGTTTGTGTCCCATTACAAATGCCATGGAAAAACTGTCACTATGCCTGGCGGATTCCACCAACCAAATTAAGTACAATCTTTCGTGGATTGGTTTTTCCCGCATGGCACTTGCTTACCTCGATCTTTCCCTTGCTGGAGCCGAAAATGCTGCCAAACAGACCCTTCTTCGGCTTCTTCACCTCCACAGAAGGCACTTCCGGGGCCTTGGCCGAGATGTCCCCCATCTTAGCACTCAGGTCCGCCTTCAAATCGCCAACCTTAGACCCCACGTCAGCAGACAGGTCACCCACGGACGGCACCGACGCGTCCACCTCTGCAGAGGGAACGTCTACCGATGCCGAGGGGAGAGAGGCGTCGGCGGAGACGGAGGGTACGTCCAAGGACGCGTCGAATAGCGGGAGGTCTCCCGAGACACCAGGCACCTCCACAGAGGCGTCGCCGCTTACGGAGGGCACGTCAACGCCCACATCCGGCAGCGAGCCAGAGACACCGGGCACGGACACGTCACCAGAAACTTCCGGAAGTGATCCTGAGACATCAGGCACAGACACATCGCCCGACACATCCGGCAGTGCTCCGGAGACATCTGGGACGGACGCATCGACAGACGCGTCCGGGACCGACGCAGAGACATCAGGGAGAGCACCAGACACGTCCGGCGCCGTGATGCTCACATCGGGCACAGACACCTCGCCAGACACATCCGGCAGGGATCCGCTCACGTCGACCGCAGGCGCATCCACAGCGACGTCCGGAGCTGCGACATCAACATCCGGGACCTGCAAGAGCAGCAAGGACAACACAGGCAGACCACGTCATCAGCGGGAAATAGATCTGCATCGTGCATCGGCCTCACCAATGCCTCGACGAAAACTAAGCAAAAGTAGACTTGCAAGTCGTAAGGGACAAAGAGCGCGTTTGCCAGACATCGACCGAACTCAAATAAACGGTATCTAACCTTGGCCTTCCCCTTGAGTGAAGGCTTCTTGAACGAAAGGCCGCCGAACAGCCCCTTCTTGGGCTTCTTCACGTCCACCGAAGGCACATCAGGGACGGAGACACTCGCGTCCACGTCTCCGGAAGGAAGCTGGAACAAAAAACAAAACCCCAGCGGTCACCATGGAGACACGACGGTTGACGAAAGAAATCGCTTCACGACCACCAAGCCCAATCGCGGCTAGCGCTCTGCGAATCAATGCGAACCAACGCTGTGCGAAATCTTCACCAGCTGGCCGAAAACCACGCAACTCAAACGGCAATTTATGCAACACAAAAACTACACACACTGTAAACACATGTGCACGCAACTCGAAGACCACTGTTTCACAAACTCGAGACAACAGCGGCACAACTGGCGAAAGGGTCACCGTGGTACTACAGAAAACAACCATGCGTACATATGCATACCTCAGCATCCGGCTTGTCACCCGAAAGGCCAACCGCCGCGCCGATCGCACCCACAGCCGCCACACCACCGGCCGCCAGGCCGGCCGTCAGCGACGTGTCGCCGCCCTCCACCTTCACGTCCGGCGCCGTCACGCTCACGTCGCCGGAGGGAAGCTCACCACCGACGCCTCCTTCCACAGAGGGCATCTTGCCCGCCAGGTCCACGGAAGGCACCTCCACGGAGCCAGACGGCGCGTCCATGTCCACCGAAGGCATGTCCACAGAGCCTGACACCTCCGGCATAGACACGTCTCCACCCACATAAGGCACCTTCAGGGAGCCAGAAACGTCCGGCACGGACACGTCTCCGCTTACATCGGGCACCTTCAGCGAGCCAGAAACGTCCGGCACGGACACGTCTCCGCTGACATCAGGCATCTTCAGGGAGCCAGAAACGTCCGGCACGGACACGTCTCCGCTGACCTCGGGCACCTTCAGGGAGCCAGAAACATCAGGCACGGAGACATCGGCAGACACACCAGGCAGGGACACGTCTCCGCTCACGTCCGGTACGGAGACATCGGCGGAAACATCCGGCACAGAAATGCCAGCCGCCACGTCAGGCACAGACACGCTCACGTCCGGCACGGACACGTCTCCGCTCACATCAGGCGCAGAGACACTCACGTCAGGCACGGACACACCGGCGGAAACATCCGGCACAGAAACGTCGGCATCCGGGACCTGCGGCAGCAAATGAACAAATTTAACACGAGTGAGCGACTCATCAACTTGACTCATGCACTTATAGTTTCGCCCATGATGAAAAAAGGCAAAAATCACGGTTGCCTCCGTCGACGAACGTAAAACAGAACGCCAAGTAAAGTTTTAGTTGCTAAACCCGGGCGGTGAAGCGGCAAGTGAAAACTTTCCATCAATATGTCTTCGGGAGTGTTGCGTCATCTAACGGGACACCGCAAAACACATCCGTGTCCTGTGCAATTTCTAGCCGGAAGGCGAGGCCTGGTCTCAACATTTAGTCAGTGTGACACCGGTAGTTAGACAGACCATTGCATCAATACGCCATCACGTACATACGAGTTTTAAATGGTCATCACGAACATATCGGTGGATCTCACTAACACAACAAAAGTTGCTGAAAGAGAACAGCGAAGAACACGCCAAGAAAAAAAATCGACAGCAGCAATCCAGAGTCCCTTCGCGCAAAGCAACCCTACCTGCCACCTCCAACATAACAAGCCATCTTTGCCTTCTGTAGGCAATAACATATTCAGCAAAACGTTCCAATGGACGTTGTAAGCTGGAGCTTACCTCGATCTTCCCCTTGCTGGAGCCGAACAGGCCACCGAACAGACCCTTCTTGGGCTTCTTGACGTCCACCGAAGGCACATCAGGAACCGAGACGCTGGCGTCCACGTCTCCAGAGGGAAGCTGAACCAACAGAAACATCGGGCACAGGGATAAAAGCGTGTGTCGTGGTGCGGCTTACTGAAGACCAGCGTCATGAGCTTAGCAAAACATGAGCAAACCTACCAAATTAAAAACGACCAGAGCAGCACCATACCCGCTGCTAAGCCTCGCGAGCAACCACGAGCTTCGACCCAAACGAACATGATGGATTGCACATATTGCTCACACTGCGGCCCACCTATTTTACAGTATTTTAAAACGAAATAAAAAAAGGGGGCGGCGTGCGCAAAAAAAAACTACATTAACGCCCATTCCTCACCGTCAAAACCGGTTGCATCAAGAGCACGAGCGCAATACCGCTTCCATTAGACTACCTCTCCAATTGGCCCTTGGAACGTAAGTAATAGTGCACGCCAACCGTCACCTTCCGTTGGGAAAAAACACAACTGCCCGGAATCAAAGCTGAAAGCCCACTCACTATCATCCCGTGCCCATCGATGTCACCAAGTTTACTGCAAAACCGCACGATCATCCAAACGCACCTCAGCGTCCGGCTTGTCGCCCGACAGACCAACCGCCGCGCCGATCGCACCCACAGCCGCCACACCACCGGCCGCCAGGCCGGCCGTCAGCGACGTGTCGCCGCCCTCCACCTTCACGTCCGGCGCCGTCACGCTCACGTCGCCGGAGGGAAGCTCACCGCTGACACCTCCTTCCACAGAGGGCATCTTGCCCGCCAGGTCCACGGAAGGCACCTCCACGGAGCCGGACGGCGCGTTAATGTCCACCGAAGGCACGTCCACGCCACCTGGAAAGACGGACATCGCATGCATACTTGTGAGCGCCATCTACTGTGCGGACGATTATAATTTTGCCAAACGCAGCGGTCGCGCGGTCCATCCACGTTTCTTAACACCGAGTAACTACCCGCGGGATCGGTTTTCGCTAGCAACAGCGAGTACGGCGAGAGGGTCGGCCGCAAGGGGGGCGCGGGGGAACAAATACTTCGCGGTCGATTGATCGTCTTGTCGGTAGAGCTGTCCGGTGCAGCGGGCGTTTCCGTCGGAGCTCACCCGACAAGTCAGCCGCAACAGACGGCACCTCTACACCCAGCGACGGAGCGCTAGCGTCGACGTCGACCGACGGCACTGCCGCGTCCATCGTGCCCGACGGCAGGTCTACATCCAGCGAAGGAGCATCGACGTCAACGGACGGTACTTCCACATCCACTGACGGGGCGCTAGCCTCGACAGACGGAACGTCCATCTCGACCGACGGCACTCCCGCACCCACCGTGCCCGACGGCAGGTCTACACCCAGCGAAGGAGCATCGACGTCAACGGACGGTACTTCAACATCCACTGACGGGGCGCTAGCCTCGACAGACGGAACGTCCATCTCGACCGACGGCACTCCCGCACCCACCGTGCCCGACGGCAGGTCTACACCCAGCGAAGGAGCATCGACGTCAACGGACGGTACTTCAACATCCACTGACGGGGCACTAGCCTCGACAGACGGAACGTCGACGTCGACCGACGGCACTCCCGCATCCAACGTGCCCGACGGCACGTCTACACCCAGCGAAGGGGCATCGACGTCAACGGACGGTACTTCCGCATCCACTGACGGGGCGCTAGCCTCGACAGACGGAACGTCGACGTCGACCGACGGCACTGCCGCATCCAACGTGCCCGACGGCAGGTTTACACCCAGCGAAGGGGCATCGACGTCAACGGACGGTACTTCTACACCCAGCGATGGGGTGCCGACATCGACCGCAGGGGCATCGATGTCGATCGATGGCTTGGCACCCACAGAAGGGATGTCAACCGCAACCGACGGCACACTCGTGTCAACAGACGGCAACTCCGGCGCAGAGCCGGAAATTTCCCCGCTAGGGCGAGGTAATTCAGGTACCTCGACGCCTACAACAACGGTAAGGATTGGCAGACGGATTATGTGACAAGGTGACGAAGGGCGATATTGTACATGGTTTCGATGAAAATTCCCTGATGGCAAAATCGAGGGTAGCGTCGTGATGGCAAACAGTGTGCCCTAGCCGTCAACACGCAACGCGTGAGTCAACAAAAACCGCAACAAAAATAACAACCAACGCACACTGCAGACCACCGAAAAAACAGCACGATCGGTGGGAAACAGACAGCGCAGTATCCTTCGGCTGGTACAGTCTGCAAAATAGGCAACCTCGCGTTGTTGGCGGTGCTTAGCGCGCATTCTACTATTCTGACTGGAAATGTGCGAGGCTCGAGAGCATGCTCCACAATGTTTTTATTTTAGTCTTTCTACCTCGCCCCCCACGAAAAACGGAAAAAACACCGTCACCGCGAGCGCAAAAAAGTGGCATGTTCACCATGCGTGGGTCCGACGGCCACACCGGATTCATGCCACACCCCCTCCCCTTCTGTCGGACATGTTCACCCAACAGAACGGCAATATACTGTACCCGTCTGGATTCCCATCCCGCCCGGAAACATGACTTACCCGACACGTCGACCGACGGAATCTTGCCGTCGATCGAAGGCGCCGCGGCAGAGGCGTCTCCGCTGATCGAGGGCACGCTAACGTCGGGCGCCGACAGTTCACCGGAAACCTCGGGCAGCTTGGCGTCAATGTCCGGCACGGACACGTCCACGGAAGCGTCCGGCACCGACACATCTCCAGAAACATCAGGCACAGCGACATCGGCATCTGGGACCTGTGGCAGAGTTGACAAAAGCGTTTGAGTGGCGCGCTCAGGAACAGGCCACGTGTATGCATATGCACAACATAGAGCGACGCAACATGGAGCCACAACGGGCATCGATGACCTCGCACAGACCACAGGAACGTGTCATGATTGCTGGACGCCGTCGGCGTAAGATCGCCATAAAAACCCGGGCGGGTCCGAGACAAAATAGACAGTCCTCGAACTCAGTTCTTCCCTACAATTGCAACACGTCACGACCACAAACACGACAAAACTAACCTTGAGCTTCTTGCCGGAGAGCTTCTTGAAGGATAGCCCGAACAGACCCTTCCTGGGCTTCAGTATCTCCGAAGAAGGCGCCTTCGCGTCGACATCATCCATCTTCACATCAATGTCCGCCGAGACGTCGCCAACTGACGGCATGACCGCGTCCACCTCAGCGTCCGGCTTGTCGCCCGACAGGCCAACTGCCGCGCCGATCGCGCCCACGGCCGCCACACCACCGGCCGCCAGGCCAGCCGTCAGCGACGTGTCGCCGCCCTCCACCTTCACGTCCGGCGCGGTCACGCTCACGTCGCCGGAGGAAAGCTCACCACCGACGCCTCCTTCCACAGAGGGCATCTTGCCTGCCAGGTCCACGGAAGGCACCTCCACGGAGCCGGACGGCGCGTCCATCTCCACCGAAGGCACGTCCACAGAGCCTGACACCTCCGGCACAGACACGGCTCCGCTGACGTCGGGCACCTTCAGGGAGCCAGAAACGTCCGGCACGGACACGTCGGCGCTGACGTCGGGCACCTTCAGCGAGCCAGAAACGTCCGGCACGGACACGTCTCCGCTGACATCGGGCACCTTCAGGGAGCCAGAAACGTCCGGCCCGGACACATCGCCGCTTAAGTCCGGCCCGGACACATCTCCACTAATGCCGGGCACGGACACGTCTCCGCCCATATCCGGCACCGTGACGGTCACGTCCGGCGCGGACACGTCGGCATCCGGGACCTGTAGGCAAGTCAACAACATCACCAAACAAAGCCAAAACGGCGTGCCAAAATGAATTTGGCTCCAAATGACACACGGCTAGACGAGCACGAGCTTGTCGTGAATTGAAACATCGAAAATGCCGAGAAGGCGCTATTTAATCCTTTCCGATTGGTGTTGGCTACGCAGAGCAAAGAAGGTGTGCATGCACACGTCCCGGGCGTTGAGAAGGGATTGGGCATTTAACGTCGCTTCGGGTGTCGCGAATGGACTGAACTGTGAATGGCGAACAAAGCTGAAGACGACCTTCCTCCCAGAGGAACAAAAACAGCCCAGAGTCTGGGCTAATTTGTGTCTATGGAAAAACAGCAATGCTGTTGCACAAACGAGGCAACCTCGCCGCCAGGCGGTATCAAAAACCCTTGAACAGACGACGCTTACCTCTATCTTGGCCTTGGAGCCGAAGAGGCCACCGAACAGACCCTTCTTGGGCTTTTTGACGTCCACTGACGCATCAGGGACGGAAACACTGGCGTCCAAGTCTCCAGAGGGGAGCTGGAATTCAATAAATGCAATCGGAGGTATTCGTGGAAAATACTATCGTCATCGCATTCTAAACACCGCCATGGTTTGAACCAAAAAGCAGACGATCGGAAACTAGTTTAAAAGCAGTAATAGAGGCAAGCAAGCCATACCGACGAAATTAACAACGTGTGGCTGGTTCACCGAACCATGCAAAGCGCGTCGCCCCCTGCCGTACCAACTGTCTTTGCAGACACAGGCTGGGACTATGCCAACAATGAATCCATACATCGATTGCGACATCGGCCAAGCAACACCAGAAACTAGTCACACACGACGAGACTAGGATGATAAGAGCAAGCGCTCCACCGGGCGTGACAGTTCAACAAAGATGACACAAACAGAAGCTGAAGCACCGTCCACTTGCACGCCACGTAGCACCCATCGATGACATTTGGTACTCTACATAAAAGAAGTCAGTACAACGCACCTCAGCGTCCGGCTTGTCGCCCGAAAGGCCAACCGCCGCGCCGATCGCGCCCACAGCCGCCACACCACCGGCCGCCAGGCCAGCCGCCAGCGACGTGTCACCGCCCTCCACCTTCACGTCCGGCGCTGTCACGCTCACGTTACCAGAAGGAAGCTCACCACCGACGCCTCCTTCCACAGAGGGCATCTTGCCTGCCAGGTCCACGGAAGGCACCTCAACGGAGCCGGACGGCGCGTCGATGTCCACCGAAGGCACATCCACAGAGCCAGACACACCCGGCACAGACACCTCGCCGCTCACATCGGGCACCTTCAGGGAGCCAGCAACGTCCGGGACGTCTACAGAGCCGGACACGCCAGGCACAGACACGTCCCCGCTAACGTCGGGCACATCCACAGACCCAGAAACGTCCGGGACGGAGACATCGGCGGAAACATCCGGCACAGACACGTCCGCGCTGACTTCAGGCACAGAAACATCGGCGTCCGGGACCTGGCACGGCGAACAAACGAAGCACGATTGAGTCACTCATCTGAAATAAACTCATCCATGGTACTACGTGACAACGCTGCACAATGACGCAACCAATCACTGCCTCGTTCGCAAACCCAAGCAAAACAAGCTTGGCAATCGCGAGGCGCAGCAGGAGCGCAAAGAAAACAATGTGTCGAATCCATCTGCACGCTCGTGGTGAAGTGGCACAGCACGCTTCAGCTTTGGTTGTCGCTATTGGTAGAGGTAAGGTCACGCCTACACCAGCGCATAAGGGCTCTATTTCGATGTGGCGGGGACCGGTTTATCGCCGATGGTTGGGACGTGCTACGTTTCAACACGCGTTCTCCCTCTCAATACCACACGTTGCGTCAATACGTACAAGATTGTCATGCCTTCAAGGGCTATGAAAGCTGAAACTAACCATTCACATGTCACTCACTTGATAGTCTAGAGCTGCGAATCAACGGTGGTGCATAACAAGCACTCGGAACGGGACAAAATGCACAACCATTCACCACAACCGTTTGGTGGCATGGACTTCGACAAGCTCAAGCTCACCTCGACCTTTGCTTTGCCCGAGCCGAAAAGACCACCGAAAAGACCCTTCTTGGGCTTCTTCACGTCCACCGAAGGCACGTCAGGGACGGAAACACTGGCGTCCACGTCTCCGGAGGGAAGCTGTAAAACGTGACACAAACACAGCAATCAAAACATCGGTCGTAAACGGTGAAAAAACGGCAAGTATCGTAATACACGGAAACAGAGCGTCGGTCTCGGTGTAGGAGTACCACCTGGATGGAGACTAACGACAGCGGAGCAACACATGCTATTTGGCACGTTTCACCAATGGCAACGGAAGGTGTTCAGGCACACAAACATGAGGGACTCCAAACGCGAGCAACGACTTCGCGTTCGGGCGCCATGCGCAACAGCAAGACCGTTACCCTTACAATCACGACAACACCAACGCTCAACACGGAGTACTTAAAAAAAAGCGCATGTCATCCAAACGCACCTCAGCGTCCGGCTTGTCGCCCGACAGGCCAACCGCCGCGCCGATCGCACCCACAGCCGCCACACCACCGGCCGCCAGGCCGGCCGTCAGCGACGTGTCGCCGCCCTCCACCTTCACGTCCGGCGCCGTCACGCTCACGTCGCCGGAGGGAAGCTCACCACCGACGCCTCCTTCCACAGAGGGCATCTTGCCCGCCAGGTCCACGGAAGGCGCTTCGGCAGAGCCGAGCGGCACGTCCATGTCCACCGAGGGTACCTTGACCGAGCCAGACACGTCCGGCACGGACACATCTCCGCTCACTTGGGGCATCTTCACAGAGCCAGTAACGTCAGGCACGGAGACATCGGCAGACACATTCGGCACAGACACGTCCCCGCTAACGTCCGGCACGGAGACATCGGCGGAAACATCCGGCACAGACACGTCCGCGCTGACCTCAGGCACAGAAACATCGGCGTCCGGGACCTGGCACAAAGACCAAACGTGGCGCGATTGAGCAACTCATCTTCAATAAACAAACAATCTAGGAATCACAAAACAACACTGCATGATGACACAACCAACTACCGCCTGGTTCCGAGAAACCACAGAAACACACAGCAAACGAATTTCGCCAACGCGAGACGCGGCAGGAGCGCAAAGAAAAACACAGTTGTCGAATTCATCTCCATACTCGTGGTGAAGTGGCACAGCGCGCTTCAGCTTTGGTTGCCGCTATTGGGAGGAGTAAGGTCACGCCTACACGAGTGCAGCATGGCTCGTTCATCGAAAGCACCAATCGGGGCTTTATGCGAATCGCGGGAAACGGTTTATCGCCGATGGTTAGGACGTGCTACACGTCAACGCGCATTTTCGGTCTCTTTACCAGACGTTACATAAAATTGAACAGATTTGTCACGCGGTCAAAGGTCATGAAAGCTGAAAGGAAACCATCCACGTGTAAAACACTTGATAGTCTGGACCTCATGCGAAACAGCGATGGCGCACGATCAACACTCAGAACGGAACAAAATGGACAAGTCATTCACCACAGCCACGTGTATCCTGGGCGTCACTTCGACAAGCTCAAGCTCACCTCGACCTTTGCCTTGCCCGAGCCGAAAAGACCACCAAACATACCCTTCTTGGGCTTCTTTACGTCCACCGAAGGCACGTCAGGGACGGAAACACTGGCGTCCACGTCTCCGGAGGGAAGCTGTAAAACATGACACAAAAAAAGCAATCAAAAACGTGAGTCCTGCACGGTGCAACATGAAGAAATTTCGTGGTACACGGACACGGAGCGTGTCATGTTCTAACCAAGCCACCGGTGTAGGAGTACCACCTGAATGAAAAAATAACTAAACCAGAGCAACACGTGCTATTTAGCACGTTTCACCAATGGCAACGGAAGGTGTTCAGGCACACAAACATGAGGGACTCCAAACGCGAGCAACGATTTCGCGTTTGGTGTTCATTCGCAACAGCAAGACCGTTACCCGTACCATCACGACAACACCAACGCTCAACACGGAGTACTAAAAAAGCGCATGTCATCCAAACGCACCTCAGCGTCCGGCTTGTCGCCCGACAGGCCAACCGCCGCGCCGATCGCACCCACAGCCGCCACACCACCGGCCGCCAGGCCGGCCGTCAGCGACGTGTCGCCGCCCTCCACCTTCACGTCCGGCGCCGTCATGCTCACATCGCCGGAGGGAAGCTCACCACCGACGCCTCCTTCGACAGAGTGCATCTTGCCCGCCAGGTCCACGGAAGGCACCTTCGCGGAGCCAAGCGGCACGTCCATTTTCACCGAAGGCACGGACACGTCTCCGCTCACATCGGGCACCTTCAGAGAGCCAGAAACGTCCGGTACGGAGACATCAGTAGACACACCCGGCACGGACACGTCGCCGCTCACGTCCGGCATGTCAGGACCCTTGAGGCCACCTTCAGCGGTGGGAAGGTCAGCGGAGACGCCGCCCACTCCAGGGAGTTCGGCTTCTCCTGTTGTCCGAACAGAACGCGAGCAAGAAGTTGAGAGGGATGGCACCGTTCATTTTGAAGGCGATAAATACTCTCTGGAACACGCACGGTAAATTATAAGCACATCACCCAAAACAACCTCCAGAAATCGAGGTGCACACACCGTGCACATCAATACTTCACCCCTTTGCACATCGTTAGGGTTGCTAAACTCGCCGCACACATGCCTCCAATTTACCAAAGCGGCGTCCAAAATTGATGCCCGCTGTGGACGTTTTGGGTCAGCGCAAAAGTTCAACGCCACTGCCAAACGAACTTAGCGCTAGAGGGGAGCAAAGTGCCATCAGCACTTCCTTGACCGTGATTAATTTTTTTGTCGAAAAACGGCGAGAAAAAGTTCCCGCACAGCGTCAAAACTGCCATACGGCGGTGCAAGCATCTACACGGTAGGTTTCATCTTTTTTTCGGTGCATGTAGTGGAAACGGAACCAGCAAACACTCGCGAGACCGTTAGTCTCGTTCTCGTGAAACACGTCGAGACGGTGCGCCGGGTTATCTCATCATCAACACTTGACTGCTGCACACACTTCTCCCATCAACAACAATTCATCGGTATTTGGTATGTTCGTCCTTTATATTTGGACGAGCATTTACATCGGAGCATGGATGTATACAAAATACTGCATTCGACTATGCATACAAAACGTGTATCAGACCGTGTATACTGTCTTCGACTTCAATACGAAGTATATCAGACACACTGGTGTCGGCACGAGTTAAAATCTCGAAGCTCCGCTATCGAAGGGGTAAAAAATGCCGAACGATACGCGTTCGGAAAACTTTTGACGACCAAATTTCAACGCCGCCCTTTCGGCACCAGAACGGTTTCTCCCCTGGAGCAAAAGCTGTGGAAACTACCAGTAGTGCGTCTGACTACCCTCTGGTAAAATGTTTTTTTGAGAGGATGTCAGTTAACCTGCAAACCAGCGCTTCCCCTATCGCCCTCAAATCACCGCGGCAAATAATGGCTTCAGAGGGGAATTTGTCGCCAGTGACGGAACGTACACTAGTGTTTCCATGACATTTTTGATTACCCACTTAGACTTCTGAATCACGATAGTTTCCATGACATTTTTGATCAACCACTTAGGTTATAGACTTCTGAATCACGATAGTATTGCTCTTTCGCCTCGACAGACAAGTTTCTAACCCTAACCCTAACCCTCATCCTTTGTTTTTGTGGGCGTCCCAGTGCTTCTAGACATCGGTCAGTCCCAACAACAACAAACACATAAAATTCTTCGCGTCTTACCGCTGGGGACGTTGACGTCGACGCTTGGCGCAGAGACGTCAACATCGGCATCCGGCACCTGCGTCATGATCGTGGTGCATGCAAGCGGTTGCGCGCGAATGGGCAGTGTTTTGTAGGGTCATCTAGTCAAGAATCCGAGAGCAACTCGACTGCGCGCGCAGGCCACACAACGAAAAGAGTGTCTTCCGAGACCGTAGATACCAAACGGAGATTGCAGGTCTTGGTGGTTAAGAACAGTGACCACGCGTCCTCGTGAGGACGGAGCATTTGGGTAGGGGGAAGCGTGGAGTACAATGTTTTCCTTGCAAATGTTCTGACAACGGATACCGGCTAAGGGGGTTCTCGGGCGTATGCTGCACCCCGCATGGTGGTTAACAGCTACAACCAACCAAGACACCCTTCCGACTGTGAAGCGTTGTCTCGAACGGACACAATTTTTTCTGTAATTAACAGCTACAACCAACCAAGACATCCTTCCGACTGTTCAAGTGTTGTCTCGAACGGACACAATTTTTTCTGTAATTGTACGTAAATCTTCAAAAAAACACCACCAATACAAAGTATTCTCTTCTTCGACGCACCTCAACATCCGGCTTGTCGCCCGACAGGCCGACCGCGGCGCCGACGCCCGCCAGCGCCGCCGCGCCGCCGGCGGCGAGCCCCGCCGTCAAGGAGGCGTCGCCGCCCTCCACCTTCACGTCCGGCGCGTCCACCGACGCAGACGGCATGTCCACGTCCACAGACGTGGAAGGCATGTCTCCGCCCACCTCCGCCGTAGGCACATCTACGGAACCAGACGGCACCGACAGGGAGCCGGACACGTCGGGCGCGGGCACCTCGCCGGAAACCCCGGGCAGGGATCCGCTCACGTTGGGCAGCGACGCGTCTGCAGAGACGTCGGCATCCGGCACCTGGGGGAAAGGGTCGCGGAGGTGGTGGTGTCGATGGCCATACCCGGGTCGAAATCGCTGCACTTCATTCAAAGCGTGCATGGGGTTTGATGTCGGCAAAAACGACTCCGGCCGCGTTGGGATATACATTTTGTCGCTCTGTCTCTCTCTCTCTCTGTCTCTCTCTCTGTCTCTCTCTCTGTCTCTGTCTCTGTCTCTGTCTCTGTCTCTGTCTCTGTCTCTGTCTCTGTCTCTGTCTCTCTCACGAATCATTCCATATTTCTCCCTTCAAACAAAACTAGAGAACAAAACGAATGCTTCCGAGAGATGGTTGCAATCCGTCCCATACTCAACGATATCATACCCATCATCAGCACCTACTTGGAGAGTATGGAGGTGTCAAGAATCTTTGCGTTTCAGGAATCGGAATGTGGAGGGGGTAGGTGTCGGTCGACCGGCGGGAGTAGATTGTGAAAAACGACCGACGGCCTTTGTCCCGTCGTACCTCCGTGATTCCAAGTGATTGCATTACCGCGGCGCGTTGCGGGCTATGTACCAACGAAGCAACCGATCACGCTGTGGAGGAAAGTTGTCTTCACCGCTGCCAGATTTCGAGTGTCAATACTACCTTCACACAACACCAAGACGCAGGGTGTCCTCGCTGGTTTCGAGGAGCTCAAAACAGAACCAAACACTACCTGCACAGAAAAGGTGTGCGGGGGAACCGTTTGAGATACCTCGATCTTCCCCTTGCTGGAGCCGAACAGACCACCGAACAGACCCTTCTTGGGCTTCTGCACGTCGACCGAAGGCACGTCCGGGGCCTTCGCGCCCACGTCAGCCGAGAGGTCACCCGCCGACAGCAGGGAAGCGTCCACTCCTCCGGACGGAACTTCCACGGATGCGGACGGCAGCGACGCGTCCACCTCTGCAGAGGGAAGGTCTACCGATGCCGAGGAGAGAGAGGCGTCGGCGGCGACGGAGGGTACGTCCACGGAGGCGTCAACAGACGGGGCCTCTACCGAGACACCAGGCACCTCCACGGAGGCGTCTCCGCTGGGAACCTGCGTATTGGGGGACGCAGGTGCGAAAAAAAAACAGGGAGGGGGTTCGAACGGGTAGGAAAAATAACCGTTCGTTAAAATGCATGCCAGTGACGCGATTTTTCGACAATCGTTAACGTTTAGTCGTCGCGGCGGAACCAAAACGGCCACCAGCGGGGACTGTTACGCCCGTTTTCCGCGCACTTTCACTACCAGTAAAACGTTTCCAGTATATCTTCCACTCTAGCGCGGTGCCGGGTAAACCTCCTCATGGGAAGTCCATAAATCCCATGGAAAGCCTCAACTATGCCATGGAAAGCCCTCACATACCCACCCCGAAGAGCCCCCCCAAAACATGGAAAGTGATCCAGTACCTTGAGAAATTCCTGACATACCTCGGCGTCAGCCTTTCCGCTCCTGCCGTAGAGGCCTATCGCGCCGAGGGCGGCGGCGCCAACGGAGGCAGCCCCCGCCGTCAACTTTCCGGTCAAAGACCCGCCCTCCACCTTCACATCGGGGGCGTCGGGTCCCTTCACGGCTCCTGTAACATAAAGGGGCAAGATGGGAGAAAAACACCAACAAAAGAAAAAACACCGAGTCAGCACGTCTAGTTTATTATTAGAAAGTACTACACATGAAGCACAGAATGACTGCCCGTTCAAGAAATACCACAGCAGTCGAGAGGGGTGTGCTCGGAAGTCTTGTGCTCGAAGTCTTGCAAACGCTACAAGCAACCTCGTCGTCAACGGCGTCGTCAACGTGTGAACCATCCAACGAGGCTACCAAGGCCGTGACGGCGGATGTCGGGACTTGTCCTTCTCCGTCCTGCTGGTCACCGTACTCGTGTGTAGCTCGCGGAGCCATCGACACTCACCGGACGCATCGACAGAAGGCGCATCGACGGAGGTCGAATCGATAGACGCCGAAGGTAAGGACAAGTCCGCAGGTGGCAAGGTCCCGTCGCCGCCGACGGTAGGCATTTCAGCCGAAACGCCGCCCTCGATAGCTGAAAAGGGGGGAGGTTGCACGTTTGCGTAATTCGGAGCGTGTTGGAGTCCGGCCAGTGGCGCAAGCACCGCGGTACATGAGGAAGGCGCGGTGCGGAGAGAGAGGAAGATATGGCACAAGACAAACAAGACTGTAAACAGGCAGAAAAAGAAAGATTCGGGGTCAACATGGAAATTTCTGAAGGGTACTTACTCATAACAGGCACAAGACAGCGCTTTTCCATGCAACAACCCTCACCCAGCACAAAAGCCCAAACAGCAGTGCCACTCACAACCGCAAAATAACGTACACTCCATATATCTCCAGTCCAATCCCACTAAAAGGTATTTCAAATCATACGCGGGAGCGCGAAAAATCACCCCGCCCGTGTAAGCCCTGACTCACCGGGCACGGAGACATCGACAGCGGCGTCCACGTCGGCATCGGCATCGGCGAATTTCTGCGTTCATAATCATTACCGAAAACAACGGGCGCCAACACAGGCGAACGCGAGGAAAAAATCATCGCTTTTATGACGGGAGAGGTGTCGTGTCTGGCGCAAGTAAGAAAAGCGATCAAGAGGGGAGTGACCGTTGACACGCGAAGGGACGTGCGGCTACATGATGCATACGTACAGATCACGCGCACGCCAACGCAAACCGGTACTATTCCATACCGGCTTGCTGTGGGCATGGCTGACAAAACATGGAGGGGGGGGGGGGGGGGATCTTCTGTGCGTATCCCGAAGCCACGTGGATGGGCAACAGCAGATGGGGAGGGGAGGAGGGTGACTGTTGCGCAAATCTCGACGAAAAGCCCCGCGACACTATTTCTCGCGACATGGCCATCGCTATCAAAGGCTGTATGCACTCGGACCAGATGGGGGAACGAGCGCAGACTAACATGGGACAGACAACCGCAACGCCGAAGAATCAGTTCATGTACGTACCGAGTTCTTTCTGCCGAACAGGCCACCGAAGAACTTTCCGCTCTTCCTCTTGGCGCTGCTCAAAGCACCGGTGCGTGGTGAGGCCGCGCCTGAAACAGAAAAAAAGCGCACAAAGAGAAGGAGCTCAAGAAACGAGGCAGTGAAGAGGGTGCTCGTGCAACGACAACAAGAGGAATGATACTGAGCCAAAAGTCTTGAAACCGATTCTTAGCGCTGAAACGAAACTAACGAAAAAACAAGCAAGAGAAGCGTCATGCAGGGAGCAGCTGTATCAAAACGGAATCATGCCAAGCAAGATGTTCCGCTGATTTTTCAACGCTTTGGTGTGACCTAAACGAAACTTTGGCCGACAAAAGAAAAAAAATCGAAATTCTTGAGAGAATGTTATGTTCCCGACACAAAACTCACGCCCTACGCAACCTGCCAAAAAGCAAGCGCCGACAACCCGTTCAACCAACCCAGGAGAAACAACGACGCTCTGCAAGAAATAATTGGCCTCTGCGCACTGTCCACAACAAACGAAACTCACCCCCGACGTCCGCATCTCCGCTCGGAAGCGTCAACCCCCCCTCCACCTTAGGCGCGTCCACGCCGCCGCCGCCCTCGACCGACAAATCTACGGCGGGCGCGAGCACGTCCACGGCGGGCGCATCGACGGCGGGTACGGACGCGTCAGCCGCCGGGGCGGCCACCGCCGCCGCCTCCTCCCCCGGTCGGGGCCGGCCCTTCTTCTCCGGCTTGATGCCCTGGACGCCCCAGCCTGCGACCTGCGCGGCTTCCGCCACGGAGGCGGTGATCTTTCCGACCTTCCCCGGCGCGGGCGCCTCCCCCTCCGGGAGCTCCGCCGAGGGTTGGTCGTGGCGCTGGATGCCCGCCGTCTCGCGCATGCTGTCCGCGATGCTGTGCAGGATGCCGGACCCGGGGATGTGGTGTCCCTTCTCCCCCTCGACTGCACAGAGAGGGAGGAGGTACGAGACGGCGTTAGAACACGACGGGGAAAGACAGACCTGTCCGCGAGTGTTGGCGAGCAACACACACGGCGGTGGTGCAGCAGACACTGTTGCAATTGTTTTTGTTGCTTCGTCTTGACAGCGTAACAGCGCCACAGGCCCGTGGCTAGCACGACAGCTGTGCTCGACTCTCGAGAAAACGCCGTAGCCATCGGGGGCGTTCGCAACAGAACTTTCTACATAGAGACTGGAAGAGAGAGCTTCCAAACGTCCACGAACTGGTTGCGCTACGCAGCAGTCTTGAGCAAAGCACTGTCCGCACCTTTCGCCGTCGGCAATGCTGCACCGCCTTCTACCGAGGGCATCGAGCCCCCAACGCTGACGTCGCCACCTACTCCGGTCACCTCGGCACCCGGTGCCTGTGAAACCAAGCACCGCAAACAGTGTTTGCCCGATTGAGGCGCGGGGATGTCGAGTTCACGTTTACACCGAACGCAAGTCAGAGAGAGAGAGAACGCCCAAAATTTCGCTGGGGCAGTCATCGAAATGGAACAGGGCAGGAAGGCGGGGCTGGAGCGGGGTGTGCGCCCCAACGTACCATACACATGCTTCCAAAGGGGCGAACAAGAACAATCTTAGCAGAGTTATCTACCCAACGTCAAGCAGCGATCAATGTGGCGAGTCTCACGGATTAAGTGGGTCCATACGCGGGCAGGGCAAAACAACGAACCTTGGGATCTCTCATTTCCGGAACGTTCGCGTCCGCACCCGGGACGTCGACACTTCCCTGAAACGCAATTCATAAGGAAGGTATTGAAGGCACACGGGTGCCACAAGTCAGCAGCGAGCAGCGGCGCCAAAAATGCGGCGCACTCACAGGGACGATCAAGTTACCCATTGCCGACACGCCCACTTAAGTTTAACACAAACCTTCAGTTATATTGATCAAACAGACAATGGCGGGGGGAACCAAGGGTAGGTGGGTCGGGCGTGCGGGGTGGGGTGGGGTGGGGGGGGGGCGTTCGCGCGCGCGGGGGGCGGGGGGCGGGGGGCATCTCTTAATCCCATCCGCATGGGACAGCGAACGGCGTTCACCTCCACGTTAGGAGCCCCACCACCTTCCTTTTCAAGGGCAAAACTCGAGCCGCGGCCGAAACCTCCGGCTCCTTCCCGCCCTACAACCGGGCTCGGACCCTTGTGCTCTATCGCCGCCGCGAGTCGGCTGACGACCCCGCCGCTAGAAAAGCGTATACGGGGCTCGGGCGTCGTGCCCGCGTCTGCTTTCGGGGTCGAAATGCTCGCTACGTACGCGCTCGCGGCGGGCGATCGCGCGGCTAGGGTGTAGGGAGTGCCGCCGGAGCTAGGAGGGGCGGGCATCGCGGCTACTGCGCCCGCACCCGTCGCGTCAACCGCTTGCTTCGACTGCGGCAACGTCATGATCGGGGTTCCGTCTTGCGCGGAGACGGAGGCATTTGGGGCGGCGATCGCTGCGGAAGAGGAGCTGCCGAGCCCTGGCTTGTCGGCGCTTACCGAGGCACTAGTAGATGGCAAGCCGGTGGCGCCCCCGCTCATGGAGGGTACATCCACGCCGCCCCCGCTCATGGAGGGCACGTCCACGCCCCCAGAGGGCGCGTCTACGCCGCCCCCGCTCATGGAGGGCGCATCGACACCCCCGCTCATGGAGGGCGCATCCCCGCTCATGGAGGGTGTCTCGACTCCTTCGCTCATGGAAGGGGTGTTCACGGAGCCCCCTGCGATGGGGGGCTTTCCCGACATGTCGGCGGAGGCGTCGCCGGCGCTGGCGCTCCATTCCATGGGAGTCTTTCCCTCCGCGCCCTCGACCTTGACGGTGGCGGCGGCGTCAGGGTCGATGCTCGATGAGGGCGCGTACGAGGATGAGCCGCCCGTGGAGGCGAAGATCTCGCCGCTCTTTATGGCCGAGGAGTCGATCCTACCAGAGTCCCCGGCGGCCGAACCCGCCGCGCTGATGGTGGCCTCCGTGCTCAAACCTGAAGAGCGAAATACATACATCCAGACATTCGGCAAGGGAGAGGTGAGGTGGGGTGGGGGGTCCGCACACGGCGGTCAGGAAAGAGGGGTGTGTGCTCACAACCGTGCATGCCGTAGTCGTTAGACGAGTTGCCCAGCGACAAGGGGAGGAGGGGCAAGAAGAAGGGGGAATTACACACGTAATGTGCGAAGATTGGGTACGTACATACGAAGCAGAGACAGCCTAGAATAGTGCCACAACAGCAACGCGACAGCAGCAGAGGCCGCGCCGCCTCTCTCATGCCAGAATTAGTTCACCACCCCCGGCGCCTCTGCGCGCTGCTACCCGCGCTGGCGAGAGACACAAACGAGGAGCGACCGTCGGCATCAGCGGTAGCTCTAGGAAAAAAAGCGCAAGATAACGAGTGCGGTTGCACACAAAAGCATCCGGCTCAACACTCGGAACAGGCAGGCGCGACCAATGCACGAGGAGCAGAAGGAGCGTATGCATCGCCTACATACTTGCCCAACGGCCAGCTCGTTTGCGGAGCTCTCACAAAAGGCCGAGCTGACGTCACCGAGGTATCCATCCACACCGATGGTCTATAATAGCTCTTGGCAAAGCAGACACGGAATCAAGGACGTTTACGAGAATCCTCGAGGTAGATTTTCTTGCGCTCGAAGAAACTTTGCGCTTCAGTTCTTACAGAGACAGAAGAAACCTCATCTATATCCAGAGATAAAAAGGGGATACTCGTGACACGCATGACGGTGTAGTGTACCATGCGCGACGACACAGCGGCCACTAAAACGCCCGACATCCTCTGTCATCAAAACGGCCGACTACAACAACGCGGCCGTGCATGATCTAGAACACAATCATGTTGGAACTACTCTTCATGGAGTCCTTTCATACACGAAGCTTGCGCGCCAAAGGCGCGCTCGCGGCATCTCGCCTTCAGTTGGCACAAAAGCGAGAAATGCTTAAGGCTGTACTCGCCTACCTACTTGTTGCAACATTGGGACATTGGCGACACGGTACACTCAGTCGACATACGCGCCCACTCGATGCGGCAAGCGCGCGAAGCAACTTCCCGCGTGTTTAATAAAACGAAGACAAAACGAGGGTGGGCCGTCTCGCAGACAACGGCACAGAAAACTCCCGCAGATGAAGAATAGAGAAGGAGAGGGGGGGGGTCGACCAAGGCGCACGCACCTGCAGCCCCGCTGGGAGCCACGACGTTGACGTCCATCTTGCTCTCTTCGCCATGAGCCATCGCGGCAGCACCGCCTGCAGGGGTTTCTGGTCACACAACCACGGCAACCGAACCACACAGACGAGCGGAAAAGCAACGATGACCGCGTCCGAGAGAGAAGAAAATCGGAATGAAAAATGGGAACCTGTGATGGCGGCCGGTTCATTCCGGCTCAAGGAAGAAAGGAGCTTGGTTAAATGTTACGCGCCTCGAAAGAATATTCGGTTCCTCAAGACGTCAAAAATGCCCACACGGTCGGAATATGTTCCACGTGTTGCCCCTGTTCTGACTGGACCGCTTTCCAATCCAAGATCGCGCGCATCCTTGTTTTGTCTTTTTTTTCTCTACGCCAACAATGCATAGATGCGCCGTCTCTTCCTTGAACACAAGTCCGGATGGGGTTCTGAAGTGCACGCACCACGGGCGCTTGTGCATCCTTCTCGTAAAATATAGCATGGCATGAAATATTCTCAAGGGGTAAGGCCCGTAACACGGAGTTTCCCTGTGGACGATGTGGTGTCCAGCGGTTGGTTCTTTTGGTATCCAACGATCGTCTGCCAAACAACCTCGTACAAAGAGTATAACTGTTTTTGTTTTCGAATTCGGTGCTGTTGCCTTCATCACAATGGAGCCCTTCCGGCAAACCGAGACACGCCGATCCGTCCTACTTCAACACTTGTATGTGCTTATAACTCTGTACATGAACGGCAATCAGAACCGTTTTTCGACGAGATGGGAGGGAGGGCCGAACCGGTCAGCGGGACTCGTCACCAAAAGGCACTGTACATAGAAACCAAGGACCCCTGAACTGCGTACCTCTGAACTTGCACCGCAATTTCCACCACATAGAAACAACATCAATAGGCCCGAAAAGAACAAAGAAAGGTAGACCATCCTTTGGAGAAAACAAAGACCACTTGTCCACCGCAGTGGGGCCACATGTCGTTGTGCAAAAATCAATCAGAGAGTGTACGCAAACACGGGGTGGGTGGGGGGGGACTCACAACACTTCCACCACTTCGTGGAAGCCGAGGGGGAGGGCTGCTTCGAGACCCGAGACACTCAAAAATAACAAGTAATCAACTTTCAGGCCCATGTGTACACAAATACACCGGTGCTGCCGGGGGTCCTTAGATAACGCCTTGGCTTACCCGGCTTGTGCGCCGCCCCCGTCTCTATCTTGCCCGAAGTTCCGCCGCCGATCCAGTGGTAGTCGTGTGACCCATGCATGACCGGCTTGTCTCCTGCTGATCCCGCTTGGTGTCCACCTGTAGATGTATTATGGCGTAACGGGCAAGTGAGTGTATATACTCCCCCTGCAAAAATAGTAGGAAAATAAAACGTGGAGCCTACCAGGTACGTGGCATGTGCCTTGATCTTTGAGCCGCCCACAGAATGTGTGGGGAAAGGGCATGGCATTCTGTGCAAACCGATGGTGATCATAGGTTCGACTATTATAGTAGGGGTACAAGGATAGAATCCATGCGATGCTGTGTGTGGGAGCAATTGATGTAGGTACATGATTTCGTTATTTTGTGTCTGGCCTCGCGTACCGGGTGGGAGGTGGGAGGTGGGAGTGGGCTGTGATATCAATCTCCTTTCAGAATTTCCGTTGTCGCATACCGTTGCGTTTTATGGCTAAAAACATTTCATCGCGAGCGTGTTGGTTTTGTCTGGGCCCCCCTATGCATATATGTATCATCTACCATATGTTGTCATTTCTCCATTGTTGTTGTTCGGCGAATGGCCGAATGCATGGTATGTACCACCCTCTTTTGAGTAAAAGGCTGCCAGCTACCGACGGACGTCCGCCGCGACAGCAGTACGGATGTTGACAGGAAGTACTCAGCAAGCAAATTGAAGACAACAAAAGTTGAGCAAGTTGGCGGAGGAGAGCGACGCCGTCGGAGGTGACATGAACAGAGAGTCGATATTCACGGATATCCATGGGTTTCGGTTTCACGGAAGTTTAGTTTCAACATGTAGTAAATTTTCAACATTTCCACGAAGTGAACAAGAACAAAAGTACCACGGAATACCCGCGACCCGTTTCCAATGGTAACCAGCCAGCAGCCACAGAAAAAATCAAGAGAGGAGAGCCGGACGTGTCACACCTGTCACACAGAAAAGTGTCAACCCTTAGGGCAAGAACGCACCGCGGACCCACTCGTGAACTTCGTGCCAACCCAGCCTGGTAATAAGAACACCTCCTCTTCGTTTCCCATAATTTTTGTCGCTCTAGGAGCAATATCCCTCATCTGTGGTCGTTTTCTATTTACTATTTAAAGCAGTGACTCTCCCTCTCTTCCGAAAGCACTACAAGCAGACCTATTTGTGCCGGAAGTGCCATTTACGACGGCTCTATTTTGGCACCATCGCATCATGTGTGTTGTACGTTTATAGGTCTCGCCGGCGGCCCCGGCGGGAATTTGCACCAACACCACGCTGTGGCACGGCCGTAGCATCGAGGGGGACAAATTGAGAGTACCCACTTACAACCGCAATCATGGGGTATGTAGCAGACGCATGTGTCTGGTTTTCTTCTTCTTGGATACGGCAGTAAAAGAGGGGCCCGCGCACCAACAACACGACCCAAGAAACTGGAAGCATTTACTACTATTAATACTGTTACAGAGTTAACGTGCTGCGCAGGTGTACTGGAAGAAGACACATATTTTTGGTCTCCCCCCCCCCAAGCGGCTATCTCCCCTTTTTGCCTATCCCGGTGATGCGCCCCGAGCCACCCGCTCTCGAGTCTACACAGATGGCACCTTGCTTGCCCCCCTGCCTGCCAACGTGGCCGCAACAACAACAACGTTGCCTTGGCTTGTCGCAAGAAGCCAGAAATCCGGCCTCTGTCGGACAGCTGTTTCGACGGACAACACATATATCCAAAACAAAAAAATAAGAACACACCCAACACCCATTCGCGAATATTATCACCGTGTGTCGTTCACACATAAACAAAAGGAAAAACACACACACAGAACAATTCACAATTCGAAAATTGAACCTCGTTTGCTCAAGTACCGGTGGTTTCGGTCCAAGCACGACGCAACACATTGGCGGCGTTGTAAACGCACAATCGCATCCGCAGGCAGAGGCCACGACCGGAGTGCCATGTGAGGGAACTCCGGGAGCCGTCCGCATCCTCAACGGCGCCAGCGTGTCGCTACACGCGGCAACCTTTCGGTTGTTTGAAAAACGAAAGCTTCAAGGTTCTACTCTCTCGACACTTCGTGGAACACGCGCGCGCTCCTTTCCTCTCTTGCTGCTGTTGTTGACGCTGTGGACGTCACACACGATAAACGGGTACTACCGACGGGCACTCGATGGCAAGCCCACCAGCGTGGAAAGGACAACAGAATACATGATAGAGCCCTTCGCACAGCTCTCTGTGGAAGTGAATACCAGAGGTTACGCGTGGATGGACTCTTGAACCCATCCAATCTTTCACCGTTTGTCCCCAAAAACCCAAAGGACGATGTTTTCGAATGGCTCGCACCTTCGGGCAGGGGAACGGCAGAGCTCTCTCCATACGACGTCGTCGTCTGTCCCTCCGACGGTGCTCCACAGCACAGGTAAGGGTAGCATCCATTGCACAGGCAGCTACAAGGCTTTGGCTCCTGGCGCCTCGAGCTATCCCTCGATGGGGCGCACCCCATGATGGCTTTACAGGAAGAGGGACAGAAGGGAAAGAGATACCGGGTGTGAAAGAGTTTCGGTGTGGATTCGCCAGGGTATCTACCGCGACAGCGCAAAGCAGACAGCGCCCAAGCAGAGGTGACAGTAGGTCACCAGCACCTCGGCAGTCACCAACCAGTTCGAGGGAGCCACAGCGCTGTTCGCTAGCTGCAGATGGTAGAGAGGGTAGCCGTTCATGCTTGCCTCTGGGTCAAGAGCAGGCAAACAAACGCTCGCAGCAGGGTTGGGGCGCTCCACATAAACCAACGCATTTGCCGGTTCTGCTCTCCAGATACCACGTCCGAAAGCGTGTCTGGCTCCGTACACTCACAGAGTCGCCTGTAGGGTGTTACAGTAGTTGATTTTCGCTCTCGCTCCGCGCCGCTGGTTGAAGCTGCCGGCTGTGCTCCCTTGTTCAATGAAGTGCACCAACTGCACCGCCGAACTTTTTTTTTGATGTGGAGCCGCTTGCTCGCCTTGTTGAACTCCGCTTCGCATGTTTTTTCAAGGAAATTAGAGGGGTGCGGGGGTAGGGACGATGTTCTGCCGCTAAAAAAAAAATGATCTGCGAGTGAACGGTGCAAGAAGGCACTAAAAAGAAAAGTTGGCGTAGCAGATGGCGCAGATACGACTGCTGTAGATTATACAGACAGACAGACAGACAGACAGACAGACAGACAGACAGACATTGACACAGAGGTGTGAGGTCAGCAAAGGTGCGCGCGGGTGTTCGCTTTGAACTCATCGGCCCTGCACCCACGGAAGAAGGCACAGCAGTAGTAGAAAGTATTTTCTTCTGTGTAGATCCGTCACCGACCATGGAACGTCCCGCCGTCGCCAGTCAGTTTGGACCTGGTGGTGGTGCTGCGCAGAGGATCGAAACATCGGACGGAACTGTTCTTACAGTACAATGTTGGTGTTGATTCTGCTGACGACGAGCTTGGGCGTGAAACATCTGCAGCTCCTAGATTCAAAAACAACGTGAGAATCTTTGCACACGATTGTGATGCCCAATACCTTCAAAACTTTAACTTTCCCCAGCGACTGAACTGCTGTTGCTGTGTTGTTACATCCCTGTGTTACAAAACTCCAGCCTCGCCGGGCAGAAAACTTCCGTAAGTTTTTTGCGGTGGAGATTCTACACACACATTACATGTGCAAATTCCTTTGGTTTCGTGTTATTCTGCCAATAGTATTGTCACACTTATATTCATTCAATTGCCGAGTCAGTCGGAGACTGAAACTGCCAGGAGCCCCGACAGCGAAATCCTCATAAAATTAGTATCAAATTTGTTTTTCGTCGCCCATTTAAACCATCACTCACTAGTCTAAGCTTGTACGTACCCCACGAACTGTCCATGATAAAGCACAACAATATTCTTCTCAGCAGTACATGATTTTTTAGGGGAAGATGAACAAGGAGCTGCTCAAGAAACGTTCATTTACACTATTTAACTATCTGGCGATGTCGAGATTTCTTCGATCCTGCAGGCGGCTTCAAAATTTTCGTCGTCGTCAGTCTCTCACTACTTGTAATAAGGCAATAAGGCAAGGTACCGGCCAAGTAAAAAAAAAAAAAAACGACGCACCCTGAAAAGGCATGCCAATTATGGGCATGGATGCACGAAATTCAGGTGTCTTCCATTGGGTCTCGATAGTAGTTCTCATTCGCAGGAAGTTCTCCCCCGCCGGTAAAAGGAGTTCTTACAGAGGATTGTCAAGAAACAAGCCGCAAGCTTCCACGAAATACGCCTGGCGAAGCGGTCGGTGTGCCTTTCCGAAGAAACTACACAAAAACAAGACTGTGTACACATTTGTACAACTTTATTTTTGGTTCGTTGAGGGTCGCTGGGCTGTTCGAGCCAAAAGCACGCCAGTTGTGTGAGTGAGCTGTTCGAACTTCAGAAACGTCACTGATGGCAGCTGGCCGTTGATTCATACCAACACATGCTTTACCTGCATCTTGCATCACGCCTTGATGGCGCTACCACAAACGGCTTGATGGTGCGCCTTGTATTCTGTAACCATTTGTCAAATGGTCCGTGCTCCGCCGACCTTGGAGATATTTTTCACGGATCAATGCGATATCAATGACAAGAGTACAACAACTGAAACAACAACTAGGGCGAATGGTCGGCTAATGAGCGAGTGAATATGGCCAACAGCCCTCCCAACGACTGCCCATAACAACGATTGTGCCAGGGCATACGGCCAATCTTGATGAAACCCCACATCCAAAACTCTCAACCAATCAACTAGAGGTCGGCACAACCATGCGCCCAACCACCAGCGTAGTGCATGATGCCTGCTTTCCTGCTTGGCTGGATGAAAGCACGCTCTCCTCGGCTGACGCCAGGCCGCGTCATTGCTGACTACCGTCCTGGAACCGGGAGCAAATATCCGCCATCCTCTCTTGCGCCCGCTTGATGTCCGTGGGATCGAACACGCGAGGATCGAGACAGCTCCCCAGAGCTCTAGCAACCTCGGCACCGACGTCTCCGTTGTAGTTGTTGAGAAAGTTCTGAATCATACAGGTGAAGTGCTCGAACGTGGTGCCGTCGCCGGGTGGCAGCCGGAGCGACGCGTCGACCAGCACAACCCACTTGTTCGCCGGCTCCGTACGATCGATGCGCTGCCTGATGCCTTCGTGGCGATTGCTTGGCGGCGGCGCCCCCGGCCCCGGCCCCTGCGCGCCGACACCACCGCTCCCGCCGCCAGCACCCTGCTGCATCAGCACCGCGCCTATCGGCCCGCTGTTGGAGGCGGCGTAGGAGGAAGCGTTTGCCGCTCCTCCTCCTCCACCTGCGGCGCGAAGGGCGCCCCCCGCGGGCGGCGCCCGTTGTGGTTGCTGAACGACCACCTGCTGCCTCTTCGGCGGGAAACCGTCGTAAGCTTCGCCAGCCGCCACGCCACGGCGCGCGGCGTCCAACCCGACCCCCGTACCGTCCCTCGCCGGATTTCTCCCTTCGGGCAACGGCTGGACCCCCTGCGCCACCGCCGCCGCCGCCGACGCTGCCGGCTCCGTCGCTTGCTGCTGCATGGCCTGCATCTGCCGGAACTTCATCTTCTGCGTGTGCTTGGTCTGGGCGTCGGCCAGCTGGGTCAGGTTCGTCAGGTCCCGCTTGAGGGAGGACCTCGCGTGTGCCTGCGCCGCGAGATTGGCGGGGGCAGAGTCCGATCTCACGTCCAGGGTCTTCTGCAGCTCTTCCCAGCGGACGATCGCCGACGCGGTCTGCTGGAGCAGGACGGGCACGTTCACGTGGGTGAAGCCCGCCGGGGGCACGTAGTCGCTCAGCAGCGGGGACGGTCGCTGGTCCGCATCTCGCACCAGCGTCTGCGTAATGAAATTATTTTTCGTTTGCGTTGGTGGCACGGCCCGTTCGCGAGCACCGGGGGAGGGAGTAAACACACTTGTGCAGTTTACAGGGGAACGCCCGGCACTAACATGCTTGTGCAATGCGTTTACAGCCGTACACGGGCGGCCACGTTGCCCCCATAAACAAGGTATAGCATCCATGATAAAATGGACCGAGCCAAAAGGAAGTCAGTGGTCATGTATAATCGTACCAAGCCGGGACTGATCCCCGTTGCAACAAAAAGGAAGAAGGAACAACCAGAACATTCAAGCGGAGACGCTGAAAGTTGCAGCGGCAGTATACTTCTATGTCAGAGTTGCCAGAAAATTAGGTCTCTCCGATGTCAGAAAATCGCGGAAATTGTGACAGCAGTCAGACCGCCAAGCCAACGATACACTTATGCATATTAATTCATGTATCAATACCATACGCCAACAACCAAGATGTTAGTATAGATCAACGTAACTAACCCTTGCATGAATCGTACCTGTTGTTGTTGCTGTTGCGGGTTCTGCGGCAGTGGTTGTTTTGAAACCTCGTGATGACCCTGTGCTTGGTGCTGCGGCCAAGGCCGCTGCTGCTGCACGTGATGTCGCTGACGATGTTGTTGTTGCTGCTGCTGCTGTTGTGGTTGCTAACGCATTGTTCCCCAAAACGAGCAGACAGACAGCGACGTCGGGTTGTGTCAAGTTATGGCGGCTTGAACAACGGACCGGCAACTTTGTGCAGAAGGCGTTTCTCTTCGTTTCGCCACGCCCTCCATGGACCGACTAGTTTTTTTGAGTTGTTGGCGTGGTACACACGCATCCTAGATATCCTTGTACGGGTGTCGATAATCTTACCGAACTCTCAGCAAGGGTCGGGTTGTACGGGGATGAACGTTGCACCAAGCTCACCCAAGGGTTAGGTGCGGGTCGTACAAGGGTATCAATCCCTGCTTTACATTGGCATGTACTTCACCGAACCTTGTTGAGAATCCTACGTCTTCTTTGCGGGAGTGCGAAAGGGTTATCGAACAGCGAAGGAGTCAAGTTCCCAAGACACGGTTGTGACGAAGTACTTGCGGAAGACGACCGACCCTACTCAATATCGTCTATTGCTTTGGGCATCACTTCATCATCACTCCCCTGCTGCTAGAAACAGCACACGCGCACATGTGATGTGGTTGGGTTGGCGGAGGATCGAACCAGCCGGGGGGTAAGCACGTCAGTCGCAATCCATGTACATCGTGTACACGGAAGCGTCGAGTAAAGGGTACTACTGCTGTAGAGTCTGAGCTGCTTTTTCATTTGAAGTTTGAATTTCACACATGTGGACCAGACAAACATATTCACCTGCAGGGGTATATCCATGTCCATTCCTGCCGACAGGATCAGGCACTCTACAATAGCGACAGCGGCACGGTGGAGTGGGCAATGCAACGCTGCGGACCTGTTGGTGCAGTGTCACAGCCGCGGCCGAGTGGGTCCAGAGGGGGGCGCCGGCTGGGAGCGCAATGTGGAGGGTGTGCGGGGTTACACAGCAGGCAGGCAAAAGGCAAACAACACAAAACCGGCAGTTACAAACCGAGTGCCGCCTTTTTGAAAGTCTCGCCGACAAAAGTTCTGAACTTGCGGAACCCAGCAACCCAGCAAGCTCTCCCAGCAAGCAACAGCAACGGGCACGACAGTAGTATAATTCATGGGACGCATGTTGAGTGCCCTGTCACTCTTCCGGCTGGAAAAATTAGAGTTAAGCCTGTAAATGGCAGATACATTGCAGTACACGGTCCAGCAGCAGTCGGTGCAGGGAAGCCCTGGTCGGCGAAAATGTCGAAAAAAGGGTGGTGCGGCCAACAGGTTGAATCCCTTGACCTCTTCCTTAGGTTCCACTGTCGGCAATGGAACCGTGTCAGGGGCGGGAATTGTGCCCGGTGCAAGTGGTCGCCCTCGAAAGACATTCCACAAGCGAGACCTTGTTGAAGCTGTTCGGAAGATGGGGAGCTTACACGCTTCGGGCTCTAGAGTTGAGCTCGGCGAGGGGAGTACCGGGAGCGCGTCGAAGGACAAGGCCGGAAGAATAAAGAGATCGAACGCAAACAACGAAACGAAGGGCCAGCTTCGTGTTATGGAAACAGGCGTTGTGACCACCTCACGGCGGTACAACGATCTCAAGCTAAGAGCTGACCGAAAGGCCATAGAGCTGCAGAGTCTTCTGGACACGCTGACAATGATGAAGCTCGAGCACGACGCCCTGGAGAGAATGAAGATGCGCCAGACGCCGGAATCGGACCGAATAGGAACACTCAACATGGCCATTGAGGAAGCAACGGGGGAAATTCAGGGTAAACTACAGTACCGACGATTGCTGAATCATATGCTCCAGCGACTCGAGAGAAATAAGGTACTGTCCTACTATGCAACCTTGTAGACTATGTACAGAGTTCACCACGACTTGCTGTTATTTTGTCTGAGGCACCGTATTTTAGGTACTATGTTATTGTTAAACTTTTTGTCCTACGGTACATGATAGCGGTCGATTATGCCACTGCCTTCCATGTCCCGGCATGTCACATGGTGACTGACGGTTTGGGGCTCTCTTCTTCTTCCTTCCAATGCTGTTTGCTGGTGTTGATAATTCTGGGTCATTCACTGTTCTTCGAATTTTTATGAAATAGTACATGGGACCCTATTTGAAAAACGACTACACCGTAAGATAGCTTGTGATCACGGCAGGTGTCCGTGTAAGCTGGACATTTCGAATGTTAGAGGATACTGAGCAGAGAACAGTTAAACATGAGAACACGGTCGATTCTTTCCCGGAGAGCTGTACAGCTGGCGATATTTACTCAACTTGCGACAAAATCACAGCCCAACGTCACCATGGGGCTCTGCAGGTTAAATTTCACGCCCACCTCAATAGCATGGAGGAATCCCTGAACGCGACGAAGAGAGAAAAGACCGACGTGGAGTCACTCACGCGCCAACTGGAGACCGGCAGAACAAAGGCCACGCTAGAACTACAGGCAAGCCGATGATCTTCCGACCCTCCAATTGCCCCTATGCAAAATATGCTGATACGCCAGCTGCCATGGACAGGTACAAAGAGATACCACTACTGTCTCGGGGGTCGCAGCGTGTCTGCTGGATTTCTTAGTTTACAACGTAGCAGGTGCCAGTCGGGGGTAGGGGGGCGGGCGGGTGGGGTGGGGTGTGTGCTCATAGCGGTGCATGCCGTAGTCGTTAGATCATTGACCTCGCATCCCTACAAAGCCGGGACGGAGCACGCCGGGTTTTTATCGGACTAAGCTAGCAAATCAACAAACGCGAAGCGACTTGAGATATTCGGCGAGTCGCATGGAGGATGCGCTGTATCCTTGTAGGGGTATTCGGCATCTTGTGTTTATTTCCTTGCATACGGATGGCAGTTGGGAGGATGCCTTAGTCTTTCTGTCCTATCGATGTCACATCCCGCCTCTTCAACCCACTTCCTATGCCCCAGTACGGCTACCGTCTTCTCCTGGCTGTTCCGTGCCTCAAACGTCTCTCTGTACCTTCCTTCTACTGTTCCCAGCTCGGCCATGTACAATTCCCTCTGCTTCTTGTACAACGGACATTCCGCAACTACATGAACCCGGTCTTCGAACTCGGAGCCGCATTCGCATTAGAATCTATCGTCTTCATTGTCCGCCTTCCTGCATCTTCGTCCACGTTCTCGAGGGCCAATGTCTCCGGTCCAATATTCACCTACAGCTTTGTCCCTGCATCCATTGGCCCATACAAGTACTCCTCGAACCCTATTCCTTCTTTCAACATTCCGAAGACTTTCAGACCCTCTTTATCCTTGCTTTCTTTTGGTTAGATTATGTTATCTCTCTCGGCAAAAGCAACAGACATCTTCTCCTTGAACCCCTGTCGACCTTCCGTTTCCAGCGTATCAACCTCGTCAATTTCGAACTCCTCCCATACGTCATCTACAACCTTGACCCACTCCGTAGCTTGTCTACCCGTCTTCTTGTTTGCCCACTTTGCCTCCCAAAATACTCTCGGCAATCTCTCCTCTCCCATACCGTACATGCGGTACTGCCATGTCAGCTTCCTTGCGTATCTTCCCGATCGTAGGGATTGGATCCCCAATTCTACCCTAACGGCTGTATTACTTGTGCGCTTGGAGCAGCCTAGGATGACTTTCGCTGCTTTCATCTGCGCCGCCTCGAGCTCTTTGACCACCTTAGTATTTCCTTCTCATGCTTCTCCGGCGTACTCTAGCGGTGGTGCGATTACGTTCTCAGACATTGTCATTTTAATGCGTGTATCGAGGTGCCGGGAGGGCGAGGGGGGGGCGTACTCATGGAAACGCATCCCGTAGTCAGTAGACCGTAGACCTCGGGCAGGGGGGGGGGGGGGGGGGGGG
>FN649726.1:1776608-1794419 GCA_000310025.1 Ectocarpus siliculosus | reverse complement strand
ATCTTGTGCTTACTTCCTTGCGTACGGATGACAGCGGCGTATGACTTAATTTATTTTCTGGTGCTTTCACTTCCAGAGACAGTTATAAGCACTGTGTAACTGCCTCGAGGATGCTTGACCATTTTAACACAACATGGTGCGATCATCCGCGCGGAGTGAGGGTTCTCCACCCCGCACAACATGATCTACTCGACCACCATTATGGTTACCGCCAAAAAACAAAAACAGGTAATAAAAAAACGGTAACCTGGTTGCCGAGTTCACGAAGTGAATTGGCTTGTTTTACAACGTCGTTGCCAAGCGACTAAAACCCAATCCCGATGGCAAACACCGAGGGGGGGGCTTGTTTTACAACGTCGTTGCCAAGCGACGAAAACCCAACCCCGATGGCAAACACCGGGGGGGGCGGCTTGTTTTACAACGTCGTTGCCAAGCGACAAAAACCCAAACCCCGATGGCAAACAAGGCCGAGGGGGCGGGGGCTCGGGCAGGGGGGGGGGGAGAGCGTATAAACAAGTCTATTGCTGAAGGATTCTCATGCAAAGAACGTCTCCATCGCCACCATACTATTGTTAAGTACCGATTGCTTCATGTTCAGAGACATGGGAGTTTCCCACGTGTAAACCAATCGCAGACAACACAAGTAACTTCACCAACAGTTTCAAGTTACAGAGATATGACTAGACTATATGGGAGTCTCTACGTGTAAGCCAATCGCAGACAACACAAGCACTTTCACCTACAGGTTAAAGTGGTACCAACCGAGAAGTGCGCAGTTAAACACTCGTCTACTCGTTTTCCTCCGTGAAACCCGTGTCATTTTTGCACGAACAGGAGGTTCAAAGATTCGTTGCGATGGAGAGACGAGAAAGAAGCCGGCTGATGGCCAATAAGGAACGAGAGGCGGAAAATGCGCGGAGTATGGAAATATGTAGGCAGCAGGTGATGCTCAACGGCTTTGCACGAGTAAAATGCATAGACACCGAATTGCCGTGCTGAACGTGAGTCTACCTTAGGAGTGCGGTGGATGGTTTCGAAATAGCAGTGCTAGGTTGTGGTTAGGAGCCAGCCAGCACGGAGGCTGTAAGGGTTGTGCTGTCGAACGTTTCGACCGGTAAACACGCCTTAGTTGAAGTTTCAGTCCATGGTGCATGGGGGAACCTTACGCATGACCAAACTAGAATGTATGTTACCGCAGCAGCAGTAGGCCCGTTCTTTCACCTGACTCTGTATATAAGACACACACGCAAGGTGTTCGTGACGCAGTTATCGTAGCTGTAGTCCTAAGTCTTTTGTTGTGAATTGGCACATCGATCAGGAAAGGTTTGGCGTCGTCAGAAGAACCTTAACGCAGATGTTCTGCTTTCGTTTCTCGAACGGGTGTTGCGCCGAATGCTTGCGACGCGAAGCGCGAGCTTACACGGGTGCGAATGGCGCAGACGCTGCGCGGAGATCTCACTAGCTACCAGGAGGCCGGACTGATCGAACTCCTTGCGCAAAAGGTCAGTGGACGGAGATGAGTCTCCAGAGGTGCGCCTGCATCGGAGAAACACGCGAGACACAGCAGCGTGGGGAAAAGGTGTTCCTTGCCATCTAAGTATAGCTAGGCCAAGGACCGCCATTTGTTAGTTGGCCTAACTCGTGTTAGATACTTTCCGCAGGCTTCTGCACGGTGTTCCGGATCGAAAAGAGTGTGGTTGGACCTTGCCCTGCCCTTGCGGTTGCAGTTGCACTACCCCGCGTGCACTCGAAGACTTCGCAGACCGCCACCATTGATGGATGCGTGCGGTTCCGCCCGACGACGTATCAAAAATTTAAGACATAGCACAACGATGAAGCCGTCAGCGTGTTTCGTCCACCTGTATCAGCGGTATCTTTTTTCGCCCGGCCCGGCCAGGAAAGAAGGTATTCAGCGGCACTCAATCAATGTGCCCTCGCCTTTCCCCTGCCCGCAGGAGGCCTCCATGAACAAGATAAGGGCGCAGAATGAGACCCAACAACGGCAGGTGGCCGCGATGGAGTCGACGTTCGCGCGCATTCGCCAGGCGACGGGGGTAAACACCTTGGAGGAGATGGTCCTGAAGCTGGCCAACCAGAGCACGAACCACGCTACCCTGGAGGAAGAGAAGCGGGAAGCCGAGAGCAAGCTCGCGAGGGCGAAGGAGGCAAGGCAGAGCGAGGACACCCGGTTCTCGTACATGAAGGCCAGCGGGGTGGGGAACACCGAGCTGAACCGGGACATCAGCGACAAGCTCAACAACGACATAAAGGAGTACAGAGTGGAGGTATGACCTTTGCTGTTGCTGTGGCGTTTTTCTCGGCTATCCCAACAACGGGGAACAGCCCACCGGTGCCGACAGACACATACAACGACAACTAAACGTCACGGTGGGGGAGAAGTGAAACTTTCCTGGAACCGACATGCTCAACACGCCCGGTAGAACATATAGTCTCTGCGACACCCCACTCCCCTGTTGTATACTTAAACTTGGCCACTCCCCCGTTTTTTTCACTTGCAAGTCTTAAGGGTTTATGATATCTGGCCGGTTCGTGCTGGTATTCATGAAGTAACTTTTCACACAAGCGGACCCCACGGGTGTAGAAACCCCTGAGAAAAACTGGCACTCGTTCGTTTGTGTGTTTTGCATCGCCTTTGTGCACTCGAGGCTAAGGCTAATCGGGTGCATCCAAGTTTACCGAGGTGTGTTACGATGATAACGGGCCGTGAACCTCGTCAGCCGTGTTGTTCTATTTACACCACCCCCGCATTCATTCACGCATTTACCGCCACCACCCATACAAATCCCGATCTTAGCTGTAAATACGCGTCTCCCTCTGCAGCCGCCCATACCCAAGCGTAGGAATGCCTGAGCTTAGCTGCGATACACATCTCCCCCCTCTCTCGCGCGCCCGGCCCCAACCCCCTCCACCACCCCAGGCAAAGATGAAGAAGGCGGCCCACGAGCGCCTGCAGAACACCCTCACAGGCGTCAAGCAGGGCGCGGTAAGCCTGTGGCAGAGGCTTCAGCCCTACTCCTTCCTCCTCGACGCGGTCGACGGCGCGCAGCTGCAGCGGATGAAGGAGCAGACCGACGCCGAGGTGCAGCGGGATACCGTCAAGGCCCTCGGGCTCAGCGAGACCCTTCTCAGCATCATGCTGGAGGTGGTCTCGGGCACCCACGACGCGAGCACCGCCCGTTTCACGAGCGCGGGGGGGGGCGGGGGCAGCGGGGGCGGCGGCGCCGGCGGCGCCGGCGGCGTGAGCGCCGGAGGGAACGGGCAGGGAGACGCCGAGGACAGCAGCGATATGGGATCCGCAGGAAACGGCCCGGATAGCACCTGCGCCAGCGCCGAAGAAGTGCCGTCCATGCGCAACAACATCCGGGTGCGAAGCATCGCCCACCGCGTGCGCGCGGAGCGGTTACTCGAGAACAGCGACGACAACGACTGTGCCAGATGGACCAGTCCAGGTCTTGGTGGCCGGGGGGGAGCGGGGGGGAGTGGGGAGGGCGGCGGCATTGGCGTCGACGCCGGCTTGGAGAGCGATGACGAGCAGGCGATGGAGGACATCGTGCCCAGCCGCACGTTCCTCAAGCTGTGCAGCAGCCGGCAGCACACGGAAACGCTCCGCAAGATCGAGAGCGACGAGCGGAAGAAGAAGCTGGCGGAGCGGATGGAGACGGCCGACGAGACGGAGAAAGCCACCCTCACGTCCAAGCTCGCCAGAAAGAGGCAGCAGGACTTGGCCATGGTGAGAGAAAGGGGCCTCGGTAGCCTAGACAATTTGTATGCATACCAACGTTTACATCTAGCAGGGAGGAAAGTGGTCAACGTGCCAACGCATTGACCTATAGGGGAGGGGGTGGAATGACCGAAAGGCCTTTTCCATCCAGATCGTCAGAGCAGAAAAAATTATTGGGAATGAGACAGGAGACCTGCTATTCAACACATACGTGCTACTGGAAACGCCATGATCTCCAGTTTCTCGAACCAGCTGTACCTGGACAAGGAACTCGTGAAGAACGCAAGCCGTTTAGGGGTTCGGATGAAATTTATGAACCGTTTAGCTCCCGCACCCTCGCTAACAAAAAAGCCCACTAAGCTGCTGGCGAGCGAAGAAAGAAAGCAATCGCTTGACGTCCTGTACGCTTTGTTGCAGAGTCAGAGGTGTCAGTTTGCCCCCGGACCTGCGCGCCAAGCGCAGCGTGCCGTTTTGGTTCCTACAGTAGATTGAATGTACCGGGGCACGAGAAGCACTCAAACGTCTACCCGCCCCCATCCGTATTCCATCGACTTACAGGAACGCATATCGGCACCGCCGCCAGTTGCCGGCCTACCGGAAGGGATAACGCAGAGGGACGATATCTACACCAAGACGGAGGCGTTTTTGACCCACGTGCCGAATCTCGATTGAGGAGTCGATGTTTTGCGGCGTGCGAGCAGATATGTTATTCTTACCAAAACAGAGGCGCTTTTTTGTCCACTGATTGAGGTTCGATGTATACGCCGTGTGTGTAGATTTATTACCTATTCCAAAACCGAGGCGTTTTACTCACCACGTGCCGAGGTTAGATTGAGGAGCCGATGCATACAGACAGGCGTGTGTATATGTAGATTGTATTTATCTTGGGGTGTGCTGTTATTTACCTGCTCGGCGGCTCCACGCACGACGACTTTTTTCAGCACGACCATGTATGTGCGGGTGGGTGCCGCTCTGCCGCTGCTTGTGTTGCTGTCGTCAAGTATCTTCTCGAAGACGTAGAAGTATCCTCTCTACCACCCACGACGTGGCTTTGTTTAGAGGGCGCACACGGGGTAGAGCGACGCGCTTGCCCCTTCCGGCAGGAGCGGCCACCCCAAGCGTGTGGCAAGGGGACAAAGACAATGCCATCGAAGGCCTTCACAAGCCACACGTTGAACACCTCCGGCGACCACGGTGTAGAAGCACGACTAGGCCCCTCCTCCTCGAGCTTGCCCAAAAATAACTTTTTTATCCTTGTTTTGTAATATTGTTTTTTAGCCCAGTACAGTATCAGCTTTTTTTAGGCCCCTCATGGCGGTGCAACAACTTTCTATTCCTACAGCTGCGTGTGTAACAGTACAAGATATCACGGCGGCAAACCTCAGAAAGGTTTTGTTGCCCTTTCCTATTTCAAGTCCAAATGCAAAGTCTCAACTACCACGCCAGCAGTCCGCTTCAAACGACGCTACTGCTTCACCACGTTCACGGCAAAAACAAACGGCACCAAGAGCACGAAAGAAACCAACAATCAACTCACGGGTCCTAACCCAACCCGCGACAAAATCAAAACAGCAACGTCCATAACTCACAAAAACAATAACTTGGTAACATGCAGTACAAAAAAATTCAACAAAAACAGCAAAAGCAAAAAAAAAACAGACCCAAAACCATGCACGGCAACACGCCTACGACGGTCAAATACAAGCGGTTTTCCCAGGCTTGACCGCTGACGTAGTGCACGTGCACTTTACAAACACAACCACGCAATTATATGCATATCGTACATACACAGACACCGCGCCGAGAAGACCTCAGCAAACAACAACAACAAGAGGAAGAACTAAGCGAGAGACCCCACCCCCCCCCCTCCCAAAATATCGCTGTAATATGACGTCCACGGCCGCTGCAAGCCACAGGCCATCTAAAAGGCTCTGTTCTTGTGTACGATTTCGGGCCAGAACATGCGACTAAAGAAATGTAACCGACTAAATAACTGCGTAACATTTTTCGGCGACAATTCATGCGTCCAACACACTCCTTCTGCCGTTCCGCCATCACGGAATAACAACCAACCTAGAATACGGTGATTATCACACCAGCAACGTTCGTTCATGGTCGTCGTGCACGGAACCCTTCCACCATTACATCCTGAATGCCCCACGTCGTATACAACTACTGCAGAAAGCTCTAGTGGGAAATAGATTCGCCCAGGAGGGGCGTCGAAAATCGTGCGCCCTCCCCCCCCCCCTCCCGAACTCCAACTCCGCTCCAAACACGACCGCCTTCAAACGGGGATGTCTGCCGATGCCCTTCCGATGCGTTCGTCCGTGTGCCCCCCTCCGATATGCGGAGCGCGACCTCCTCGATAAAAGAATGCGATGCAGAATATACTCCCTCCCTACCCGTGAACCTTGGAACAACATTTTTTTTTCAATACCGCACGAAGCATTTCAGCTGCCGAAGGCACCCGACTTTACAGCGCTGCAAAGACAAGAACGACCACGCTCACAAGAAAAACACCATCAGCAAACAGACACACTGGTATGACTATTTTTTGGGCACCCTCATGCTTCCCGCCCCATACCGCTTGCACCAGCCAACCGACGTCAGCCGACCAAACCGGGCGGTACGACTTAAATACCGCCGCCATTAGTCTCTTTTCTCGGTTCTCTACTCTCACACGTCCTGAGGTGAGCGCTTCGTTCGGCCATCATAAGGACAAGAAGGTTCAAGCGGCACCATGTGACGACACGACAGCCGCCGCATCACTCCCTCCGCAAGTTCAGGCAGTTGCTGACGAGCCGGCTCAAGCTCTCAGCCAGGTCATAGTTGATGTCGCCCCTCTTCAAGCCCGGGAGGGCTACCGTGAAACCCGGGGTGTTCGTGAGGATGAACCTCCCCCCCAAGGAGAGCACGCCACGAGATATCCTCAGGTGCTCGATTCTCGCCCTGCGTTATTATTATGATCATACCACCACCGCACCAAAAACGTGTGGAAGCACAGCAGAAAACAGGGCAGCGGACGGAGCAGATTTGAGGAGGCGGCGGGGGCACGAGGGAAGTCGGGTTGTAACCGAGGAGGACATGAGACGGAAGGTAGACGCTTCCCTGCCTGCTCGGATTCACTGGGTCTGTATCAACTACCACCTACTTCCGTTCAAAAAGATAAGGCTCATTCGGATACAAACGCGAATGAATGCCACCAATGGTCCCTATATTTCCGAGCAGACAGTGGTACCTGTATACCGTAAGGTTGCGAGTCAGCGCACAGGGGTGCGATCGATTTCCAAAGCGTAATTTCTCCACAACCAGGAGGGGTGCTAAATAGCACCAACTGATACTTCTCAGGAAAGCTCTCGACGAGATACTTCCAAAACCGCCCTTTTCCACAGTGGTATTGTGACCTCTGCTTGTGGAGAAATTACGCTTTGAAAATAGCTCGCACCCCTGTGCGCTGACTCGCAACCTTGCGGTAGTCGAAGAGCACCAATCGCGCGAGAAAATCGTTTGGTGGTCGGTCTTGTTCTTGCCCAGAACACTCTCAACTTGGAGGTTGGCCGCAGAGGTTCGTGATTTCATTTTCGTGAGAGTCACTCTGTTGGCGCATTCGATGAAGGTCATCCAAACACCAATGCACCCCTCAAAGCACAAAAATGGCATCTCGACTCTCCATGAAACAATGGCTCGTGGGGTGGATGCGCCATATTCGCACGCCTAGCAGACACGTCGTGCCGAGTCACAAGGCACGAAAACATCCACACGGATCATCTGGAATGGGATAGTCTACACAGTTACAAATTCACACAAGACAGAACGCGTCTTCGTTGATCAGCCGTTTAGCGCGGTCGATCCTCTAACCACAGAAAGACAGAAACACACACGGTCCATGCCAATTAAAGACACACACACACACGCAGAAAGTGTTCGTGTTATTTGTCCCGCTACACAAAACTGGCGTATTTTCACCTGTCACCCAAGTCGATCTTGAACGATTGCAACGGCATCATGGGCAGGGGCACGTGTCCCCCCGGCGTGCCCCAGTACACGCTGGAGCCCTTGAAGTACAGCACGTGCCCGTCCGCGGAAGCGCTAAGAGAAAAATGGTACCGGAAGGGTACCCGCAAGAACGTTCCCCCGTTGGTCATCTCCCCCTCGATGGCGAGCTTGTTCCCGTGGACCCGCACCCCCAAGACGCTCACCGACGGCTCCAGCCCGCCCTGCTGCTGCTCCGACCCCGCGCCCGGCTCGCCGCCGTCGGAGACGGCGCCGCCGGTCGTCGCGGCCGGTAGCGAGCCTGCCGCCGCCGCTCCTCCTCCTCCCCCTCCTCCTCCTCCGGCAGCGGCACCGGCGGCGACGGCCGCTCTCTTCGCGCGCGGTCGGAGCGCGTGGTTGACGACGCGCTGGGCGAGACGGCGGATCGCGGGGGAGTAGGCCACGTCCACGTCGGTGAAGGTCGACCGGCCGATGGCCTCGCAAGGCCGGCGGAGGCGACGGAGGCGCCGCCACGGGCCCGGCAGCAGCCCGAGCGTGAGGACGTCGACGCCGAGGAGCTCGAACGCGCCTCCGCTCACCTGGGGTATTTACAGCAAGCACAGCACGGCAGAATGGTTTCACAAGGGTTCCAGTCGGAATTTCTTCCACAAAAAAACTTTAAACACACCATGCCCTTCGACTGCTGTGGTATTTTCCCGAACGGGTTAGTACCAATGTCTTCTAAAAAGCTCGGGGTGTGTCTAAAAAAATGTTCCTTCGAGTGGGGGGGTGCCTCAACGGCGGCTATATTCGATTGGTTTGTTGGCGTGTAGGGTTCTTATCCGAGCACCCGGTTCTTACGGTCAACAAGTCCAGAAAAAAAAAACATATTTATCGCTCTAAATCAACCTGCAGAATCCGCCGCGGCATGCAACACACTGAGCGATCTATTGTGGTCGCCTCCGCCCTCACGCCGGTTCCTCTCCCGTGTGGAGAGGCGCGCGTGATGCGTGAAATGCGGATGAACGCACCCGATATGTCTACTACGGAATGGCACGGAAGCGCATTTTCAGTCGGAAAGGGATTCGTGTTTTCCAGCAACCTCCCCTAAAAGTTGGCAAAAATATAACAGCCGGACCCGCATTTTTTCCGTCAAGCTGCTGCTGTAATGCGAGTTACACCATTGCTGTATTGCTCGGATATGAACACCACGGTATCGGAACACAATTCGCATCGGGCAAAGCTACAGATGCAGAAGTTCAATTAGAGGCACACAACAGCGCCGCCACGACATAAAATTACTCCACTGCTGTGGTTTTCAGCTCTGAAAGTCGTTACGAAGAAATATTCGGGCAAAACAACTCTGCCCACACAACAACTGGTCTCGAGTGGATCTTGCGAGAATTTTGCGAACCTTTCTCCGCTGGAAAAGGAACCAATCCTCGAACCGCGCCGAACCGATACGTGATCTGAAGACATTTCCAGGACAGCTACTTTCTCGAAAGGCGAAAAGAGAATTAGGAGAAGTTCGTGAGGTAGGCTGACTGCTCACAAAGATAAATACTTAGAGGTTTTGGAGAGTGGGGTGGATGGTTTTGTCACTATGAAATAAGATATAATAATTGCTTAGTAAAGATTTTATTTCGTTCCCTATTGGTTCGCTGGGCTCTTCGATGATGAACACGTAAGCTGTGTGGGCTGCTCGAGCTTTGACGACGTCGAAGCGGGCAGCCAGATTTTTCAAGTTTTCATTATCATCTTGTAGACATCACCCCCTTGATGACACTGCTGTTCTCTCATGAGTGGGCAGGTAAAACGAAACACAGGACCTGATTATTTTTATGGGCCTCGGAGACGCAACCATATTAGTCGCAGGTTGCAGACTTCTAACGATGGGGAGCGTGTACAGAGGACGATCCAATTCATTAGACAAGCACGCGTGCTCATCACAGAGCATGTACAGAGGACGACCCAACTCCTTAGACAAGCACGCGTGCTCGGTCGGCAGGAACCTGCGAAGACTCCGGCTTGTGCAGCACCAATGTCAACAGGTGTCTGTCGCAATACTCGGCACGACTGTTTGTAGAAGTAAGTATTGTTGGGTGTGCGCTGTTTTGAGTGTTTTTTAATTTTCAGTTTTGGCGATTTTTTGGCAGCTGCTGTACTGTATGTATGCATACATCAACGGCGAACCCAAAAACCAAAAATCAACACTGCTTCGTCACAGGCAGGCAGAATGAAATGCAATTTTTACCTGGATGTCTTCGAAGATCGTTTTCGCGAAGTCGATGCTAATGCTCTCCCACCGGCCCCTCATCGCGTCTCGGTTGTTCCTCGCCTCCACTTCGACGTTCAGGGCCGCGCTGGCCTTCGCCGTCGACAGGATACGACGCTTTATGAACCACCGTGCCGCGTGGCTCGTGAACGGCCGCCTTCCTCCGAAGGAGATCTTTTGTGCATGAGCAGCATGAGCGTGAGCGAAGGCCGGAACGGAGACGGACCATGACTTGACGTAACGAGCCAGAGGATAAACGGGCGGGAAAACTCGAGGATGTGCGTAATAGCGCGCTGCATGGCGATCGGGTGTCAGCATGCGGAAAGCAAAAAGGGGGGGAAACAACCATCAAGCTGTGTAGGAGCGAACCAGACCAGAGGGAGAGTGACCGTCGCAGGTCGATACAAGCTGGGATCCGAAGGGGGTGGTTCAACGAACCGCGCGCGGTCCCGCACACTTTATTTGTACTGCTGTAGCCTACATGCATACACAAGAGAGCAGCCACTGCTGTGTCTCTCACCGGTTCGTCGTGCAACAGCACCGATACAGTCATCGCGAGGGGCCTGATTCTCTTGTTGGGGTCCACCGAGCTTTCAACTGGACGTCGTGCCAAACCCCCAACCACTGGTCTAACCCAGCTCTCGGCCGCGGCGGTAGAGGGCAGCGACCTCCGTGGCCTCACAGCAGTAGTCAAGCTACTTTGCAGGAATGCAGCAGCGGTGGTGCTTGACGCCCGCTGGTTCCAAGACGGAGACGATGCCCCGACCGCGACCAGGATGGTTGTAGTACCTAGTCCCAGCAATCGCCCTGCTAGCCTTGCGACCTTCCCTCCTGAGACCATGGTTGTAGCACCGAGTCTGGCCGAAGCCCGCCGTTGATGACGTGATGAGGAAATGAAAAAATCCACCACCGGCGGTGCATATGTTCTTGGAGCAAACGCTTCGAGACTCTCCTCTCACGGAGCACGATGGCCTTTCTGTCTTCTCTCCTTGCGTTTATTCTTCTTGGTCACGCGCGTGATTGTACTCCTGCTGTGGGGCAGAGGGTGTGGGCAAGTGTGATGGCTCGGCTGCTCGGCTAACGGCTACGCCACGGCGCGGTTTTTTTTTGTTGCTTTTCGGCACATTTTAATTTTTTTTTTGGCTAAAAAATATGTTGGTTCTTGTAGGTACCTACGATTCTCAGTGAGAGACCCCTTTGCCTCGCCGCCGCCGACGCCGCCGATCTAACGCCAGATGGCAGTACCACACGGACAGCTGACCGACTGCTTCACTATGGCTCGCTGGAAAGGAATGAGCGTTGTTTCAAAAGCTCTTGTCTCCCTTCTATTGCTCTGCAGAATCGTCGTGTCCCAAGCTTTCCTCTGCGGTCCTGCCGGATGGAGCCAGCATGTTCAGGCTTCAAGGTAAGTTGTTCTTTCGAGCAGCTTGCGAACTCGCATCTCATACATGCATGTAGTCTTATGCACCCTGTCTGTTCTGTCCCTTTCGCTGAGAGTGAGATGGTCGCTGTTTCCTGCTCCAGTTTTCACCAACAGATGACCGACAAATGTATGCCCGCCCCAGCAGTGCCGATGTGTTGGAAACGTGAAGAAAGCGTTTCACAGGGTGATCGATTGCAGGCAGAACAAAACGATAGAGGCGATACATATGGAGGTCGTCAAGTCGTGGAGCATAATATGCATATAATTAATAGTGGATCGATCGCCCACCTCTCACTAGCACGGTTGCATTCAAAGCACGGCCGACTCCACGCATCCGGTACCACCTCGAGGCTGTGTTTTGAGATGCTCGAAGACAAAAACAGCAGTAGTGGAGATTCAATCACCCAGGTTGGGGAAGAGACTTACTGGGGTGTGCTGAAGATAACCCAAGGTTCGGGTGCGCCTACTAAAACGAAATCCCTACATAGTATATTAATAGTAGATACTAGAGGAAGTCTTCCTGCCACGTGTCAACGGCAAGGCTTACACAGGGGCACGCACTCAACCTTGTCGAGGAAAACAGCAGTTCACGAACTACGAATTGCTCCCTCTCGGGCCCCCCTGAGGTGTGGGGCGGCCTGGGTTGGCTGAAACTAAAGAACCGCGTGGGAGTGTTGGGGTTTGATTCACCCGTGGCGAATGGTAACATGAACACGCTGCGTTTCTCGATACCAGACTGTCAATACACATTCTTGCTAGTTCCTTCGGGATCGTTTTACTTTGGAGGCCACTTGAGTGTCGAGAGAGAGGGTTTTGCATCGACGACAACCCTCGCACCTGGGGCGGGCGGAACCAAGAGGAAGGTTTTGAAAGCCCAAATTTGCGAGGCTCAAACAACACGAAGCCAGTCAGTTAATGTTAACCAATTGGAGGACTTTTCGTGGATGGCTACAAGAGCCAATTGTTGGTATGATTCTGGCGAGGGCTCTGAGACACAGACGTGCAGTCCTTTCTTCTGAGAAATGACACCTACACTTGCCTACCATCCAATTCGATGAATGTCGGGTTTAGCGGATTCTGTCAGAAGGCGTCACCGGTCGGTTTTGGCCCGGGATTGTCGGTCCCGGTCTGTACGCATCGGGGGTCCATGGCATAAGATGCCAAGAAAACCGCGGTTGGTTGTGTGAGAACACGTCGCGAACCCATCCCCCCCCCCACGGTATAGCACTTACCGCTTTAATTTATCGTCTTTCCAGCTGGGAACCATGGGTTGTCGCCGACGAGCCTGGTCCGGTGGGTGTTGGCCGGCCACGGATGGTTAGAACCTGCTTTGCCTTTCTCGTCCTCCGGCATTCCAAGTTTTTTTTACGCTTTCTGAGTGGATGAGCACCAGTTGGGACTAGGGCTGTCTGAGGACAGGCGTGGTTCATCTTTCATCTTTTATTTTTTCCTACGATTGACTGCCTAAACGGTGTGCACTGTCGCTTGTGCTTTTCTCTGTTTCTCGTGAAAAGGTATTAAATAATCCGGTTTCGTAACAAAAATCTCGATTCCAGGTACCACGGGGTCGGTGGAAAAGGATCGCCCGCGAGCAGCCGAAATCGTGAGCGACATCGCACGACAACTGAAGCGACTCAGCTGCGGGCATCGGCGGCGGCGTCGCCTGCGGGGGAGCCACAACAGCAACGCGCGGAGACGTCTCTCGGCATGCTGGATGCGGCGATTGCCATCCCGGCAGCAATCCCGGCGCCCAACGAACACCGGGAGATTGACGGCAGCAGCGGGGGTGGCGTGGGAGGGGTGAAAGGGAGGAAGAAGCCCAAGTCACTTCGCGGTGTTTTCCGCCGTGCCTTTTCCAAGGCCTTGTCGTACTTGACCATCATGACCACGTGGATCGTCTTCCGCTTCTTGCTCAAGGGACTCAATAAGGTACAATCAGTGTGTTGCCGCGCAATTAGTCTCAGGACTGAGATTACCTCTCGCGCGTGTGTGCGTATGTAGCAGCCCACAGCAGCACCCGGTCATGTTCTCCTGTCGTGGGGTCTCAATCTGCTTAGCACACAATGGCAGCTCTTTCAGAGCACCGCGAGACATGTCCTGCTGGCGGGCGACGTTTCGATCCGATTTTTGTACACCCCCCGACTTTTCCACATGAACGTTACCAAAGTTTCCCCCCCAAGATTATTACCGACGCTTTGCCGATGAGAATGAAGGTGCTTCCCTTCCCCAAGCGGCTCACGAACGAACATAGGTCGGGGTACCTCACGTGCTCTTTTGATTTATTTCTTTTTAGCTGGAGATACGGTGACATCATTCTCGACGCTCGTGGTGTGTTTGACCGAACCTCGCCTCCTCCGCCAAAGAACACGCCATATTGTGGAATTAGATCGCTGGAATACAATCGAACGAAATTTGTCCGTGTTTGTTTTTGAACTCCCGACACACGCATTCCTTAAGCTGTGACCTCTGTCCTAGTAGGTCTCCAACAAACCATCTGTGCCATAACCCATGGCAGTGCCAACAGATAGCGCTGGCTTGGTTTTGCCGAGAAGAAGGACCAGATGTTGTTTCGTGTACTCCGTGGTTGCCACTAACGACGGGTAGAGGAAGCAAGCGTGGTATGCTTGAGGTCGGTTTCCGCTCTGCACAACGCGCTGAACTGGGCCGACCCAATGCAGGGCCTCGATTAAAGAGGAAATACCACCATCGATTGCGGGGCAGGGTTCGATGGGCATCAGCAGCCAACACGTTGTCCTGTTCTGTCTCGTCGTGTGGCGACCTCTGCTCTTCCCGGCTTGGTCTGTGTTCGTTGCCGCCGCCTGATGCCGCTTTCACCTTGCCCCTAAGGTGGAGTGCCACAACAGGCAGGCGTTGCTGGATGCCGTGCTCGACCGGGGGGACAGGGGACTGCTGACAGTGAGCAATCACATGTGCGTGTACGACGACCCAGGGCTGTGGTCGGCTCTTATACCATTCTGGAGGTGAGGAAGAACGAGAGTGCGCGTCGGACAGGACAACGGCAGTGTGCGCGCTTCCAGCTGTGGCGAATTGTTCCGACTTGTGTAGTAGTCGCAGGACTTGGGGCGCGTTGTTCGTCAATAAGAAAAATTGGGTCCCAGGGATGTCCCGAGTTGTATGCTCGTAGCGACGATGGACGCGTCCTAGTTCTGCCGGGCGTGGAAATGACACTCGCTTGCCGACGCAGCAGCAACAACGGCAGCAGCAACACAAACACCAACAGCAGCAGCGGCTGCAGCGGCAGCAGCAGCAGCAGCAGGCAAGGCTATTGTTGGTCAATCACGAAGCACTAACACTGCTGTGCTGGTGTGTTGTCGATCGTGTTGTCGCTTTGCTTTTGCGCGTGCGCGAAAACCAACAGGACGGGGAGGAGAAGAATGCGGTGGGCGTTGTGCACGGACGACATCTACTACGCTCACCCTGTCCTCAAGAACATCTTCGAAGCCGGAAGGACGTTGCCCATCAAGCGTACCCGGGGGATGGAACAGCCGCTTTTCAAGGTGGATTTTGGTTTTTTTCCTTCTCGTCTTGAGGCGCTTCGCGCTTGGTGATGTGAGAGCCTGGTCCGGTGAGAACCCGGCGTGCTCCGTCTCGGCTTTGTAGGGATGCGAGTTCAATGGTCTGACGACTACGGCATGCACGACTATGGGTACCCCCCCCCCCCCCTCCGCGTCTATGATAGCAGGGGTCGCATGCGGCTGCTGTGCATGGGCACTCACTCTCGTGTAGCGTTCGTTCTGTTGGCGCACGCTCTGCTGTACCCTTCGACGGTGTAGCGAGTGCGGGGCATGTTGAATCCTCAGGCGGTGTCCTTGTTGTAACTCGTGGATGAACGATGTGGTGTAGCCCGCGGAGTTTTTTTCTCCCATGTTAACGCAGCTGAACCCCGTCCATTACGAAATGCCAAGTAGCATCCCAACAACGCAACCATACACGAAAGTCCTGATACATTTCAATCTTTTTTCTGGTATGTTTGGGGTACCAAAGCCGTGAAGACCACTCGAGCCGAACGTAGCGCCCGCAAAGAAGCCGTAGACGGCACGTCCATCTTGTTTGCAAGAGGAAAGCATTTCGTTTGATGCGGGCAGAAAGTTTGATGTACTTTCGAAGAATTCAGTAGGCTATATAACGAGAAGATGATATTGGGTTGCCCGCGCTATTATAGTTTCGTGCCATTGTTCCTTTTTGATTCATGTCTGCCTTGCGAACACCGCTTATTGGTGAGCCTCTTGTCGTCTCGACACTAGTATTCGCAGACAATACGCCCCCCCGTGCCGGGTACGTAAAGCTGCAGACGACACACGAAATGCGGCATCGGGTGCAAGAACAACAAACTTTCATTCCAACATCGCCTTTCGTCGACTTGCACCAACGACGAGGTAGCCCGATGTCGGTAACGTTCTTGGTGGGCAACACCAAGGAGAGCAGAAACGCAGAATACGTTACGAGTTGACCTTGTAGCCGCCTCGCGCACCATCCCCACCTGTGTAGTCGTCACCCCCCGTTTCCCCCCTCGTCGGTTGTATGATCCCCCCCCCCCCCCCGAGAAGGCGTTCTTCCAAAAGCTGGAGGGAGGGGAATGGGGACACATCTTCGCTGAAGGAGCAATACGCCAGCCCTGGAGGTAGGCTGGCTCTGTCGTTTTCTCTTCGCCGGCTCATGCGCCCCCTGAGCTTCACTAGCTGATAATCCCCGAGTTAAATGGGCGTGTGGTGATCCATGATTTACGTAGATATGTACCTGCCCCCGTTGGTTTCAGAAGTCACGCAGTGTAAGCTCAAGTTTGCAGCTTCGTGCGTGGGTAGTTACTAGTTGCGTGATCTGTCTGCCGAGGGCTTACCGTGAGATGCGCTTGGAAGAAACGTCTGGGTTTCCGGGCCGGCTACAACTAGAACGGCCGGGGTAAGTTAGTATCTTCAGCAGCCGTCGCGTCTTTAAGGACACAAAAGTTTAGGACGCTCCCAGCTTTAAGATCCACCATTTGATCATGCTCCTAAGCATGGTGCCCCGCGGATTGTAAAAGCAACCCCTGCCCGATTCAAGGACGTGTGTTGTTGAGAAAAAAACATGCGTTTCGTTGAAGCAGGGACGACTATATACCCTTCCGCTGGAGATGTAAACCCGCAAGCTGGAGCACACACACCGTGCCTAGCTAGATTAGTACACACGTCTCCCTCCGAAGGGATTGTCCGTTCGGAACTCTGCACCTCTCCAGTTGAGACCGGTAGAGATCGCCGTCCCGCCTTCTCCTCCGGTATTGTTCTTGGTCTTGCACAGGTTCAGCAGGGACGAACCTATCCTGGCGGACTTCAAGGCTGGGATAGGCCGGCTTCTGCTAAGGAGCGAGGTGTGTGGGTTTGGATGGAAAATGCTGCTGTGGGGCGGGTAGAAGATACGCTGAAGGGCCCGCCCGTTTCGGGACACACGAATTTATTTCCTGCGTCCATTCCGTGGCGCGTATTCCGACCGCGCTGGCTACTGCCGACCGAGCACGGCACATTGCTTCTGTCTTGTTGCGCGGTTTCGGTCTCTCGGTTCACGGGCGTTGTGCTGCTAGCACATACGTAGCGTCTACCTTAACACAGCAACAAATACTTATTTAGTTGGGGAAGGAGCTACACCGCCACCCGTTGGTCTCCGGAACTGTTCCGGACCGGCTCGTTTCGGCCTCGACTCTGCATGCCATGGAGGACATGTCATTGTTGAAAGAAAACGTCGAACCTGTAAGGAGCGTGGCAGTCATGTCGGTACGGCAAGGGCTCACCCCTCCCACTCCCCTACCCCTCAACTGGTACGGACGTATGGGACAATGCCCTCTGGTGGAATAATATGCCCTGTCGGTCGAACTGCATCGCTGGTCTGTGCGACCGGGAGATTCATGCCAAACACAACCGAACTCTTGGGGATGGTGGCCTTAACGCGCTGTGTGTCCCCGACTCCCAGACCCGCCGCCGCCTTGAAGTGGCTGTGATCCTCACCAAGATGTGTTTTCTAAGCATGGGAGTTGACTTGCGCCTTTCGCGCCAGCAGTTCTCTCCCGCGTGGGCGATGTTAGTGACGTCACTCGGTCCCGGTGGCGTTGCATGTTGACCCCGACGTGTCAGGTCCCGCCGCTGGTGCTCCCCATGTACCACATCGGCATGCACCAGATCGCATCGGAAGCGCCCACCCACAAGCGCGGCCGGGGGAAGCTGTTGAAGATCATGCCCAACTTTGGTGCGCTTTTTCGCCGCCGTCGTGTAGGGGGGGGGGGGGGGGGGGGTGAAGCCCCCCAACCCCCCCCTTTCCCCCTGGAGTTTTTACCCCGGGGGGGGGTTCCGAAAGGCGCCCGGGCCCTTGGGGGGTTCCTTTTGTCTTTAGGGGACTTGGGATTTTTTGGGG
>FN649726.1:1748798-1766635 GCA_000310025.1 Ectocarpus siliculosus | reverse complement strand
TGTTTCCCCCCCCCCCTTTACAACCCTTTTTTTCCCGTTTTAATTTATTCCCCCATTTTGGTTATTTTTTCATTAATTTTCCCCCCCTTTTTAAAGCCTTAAACTTTTATTTTTTCCATTTTTTTTTCTCCCTTTTTCTTTTCCCTTTAAACAATTCCCCCGGCCCTTGGCTTTTTTTATTCCCTTCCCTCTTCCTTCCCCCCTTACCCCTAAAAAATTCCCTTTTAATAGGTTTCCTTTAAATTTTTAAAAAAAATTTTTTAAATTTTCAAATTTAATCCCTCCAGGCTTTTCCAATTTTAAAAAAATTCCAAAAAATTGAAACTTTTCCCCCCCCTTTCCCCCTTTTCCCAAATACACCCCCGCCCCCTTCCCCCAAAGGGGGTTTTGGGGGGGGGGGGGTGATGCCTTCAGTAGTAAAACCGCCAACATCAACACGGAAACTATCGTTGGACCTCCTAACGACTGCTCTGATAGTCTTGAGTGTGTCAGTGATGTGTACTTCAATATTGTCGTTTGGTTGCAGTCCCTGACCCCCAAACGGTTGCTCACCGCTCACGAAGCACACGTGTTGCCGCCTATAGGAAATTGAAAAAAAGCACGGACAAAACATCACGCCGCTGGTTTCAGCGGGGCCAATTTTTTTCATCCTCTCCCCAGATTGGACATGACTGAGCCCAGTTATTTCACCACCTCGTGCTCCTCACACAGACCTCGGCGTGCCACCAAAGTACACGGGCACTTCAAGCAGGTCATGCCCTCTACTGGAAAGCTGTTTTTAACCTTTGATCTTGCTTTGGACGCGAGAAATGCCTCACGATTACATCTGAGTTGAACCAGCTTTCTGCTGCTGCGCGCAACCTTTTCAGCTCTTCTTGGGAGCCAACTTTCACCGCGGTTTGCTAGAAACACTACGGTCCCCCGATTCGGCCGATACTTGGCCTATCGTAGAGATAAAAAGACCATAGAACGAATCCCATGATGTGCACGATTAGGGATCTCCATTACAGCGTCCGCGGTTGGCCTGCGAAAGTCGGCCCAAATTCAAGTCTAAACTCCAGTAGTCAGCAGAGTGGCCTCCAGAACGATCATACGTCTACCTCCGAAAACATCATAGAAATCCAAGCCATGGAAGCACGCAATGGACTTAAAACGCGTTTGCTGAATACCTAACCTAAACCAAATCAGACAAAAACTGGTATGTGTGCCTCTTTACATGTGGGCAACGCATAGATGATGCGCACGATTTGGGATCAGCACTACAGCGAGAGTTGTGTAGCAGAATAACTAAAAGTCCCTCACGGGAAGAAAGACTGCCTCAGGACGTGATTCCAGGATTAGTAATGTCGTCCGTATAAAAAAAAACATATGGCAATTTTTCCATAGGCGGCAACACGTGTGGAAGCAGGAACCACTCTCACATGTGCGAAACCACGTCCCGAAAGAGTACCAAGTATATTTTGTGCTGTAGAGACGAGGGTTGTTCTCGATCTCCTACTCTCACGTATGCTCATCAAAGGCAACACATGTCTTCATCCGGCAGCTGTGCGATGGAGGCCAAAAATGCAAACCCGACCAACAACCGATCCCACAATGGGCTCCAACACGCTTACTATTGAAACACACCCAGCAGCAGGCTGGGGGTGGCTGGCACACTCTCGTCGTTACCTGTTCATGGCGATATAGCGCATGTTCGGTGGGGTGTCGTTGTATCTCGTTGATCGTCTCGCTTGCCGAGAAGGTAGTTGCGCCGCCCTCATGTGCAACTCCGCCCTTGATCCCAACGGCATCACGAACGCGGACGCATTGCTGCAGCAGGCCAACAAAGCTACAAAAGACAACTTCCACGCCATCTTGCGTGTGGCTTGTGCAGGGAAGAGCGTGAAGATGTGTGTGCACGCGTGCATGTGACCGGCACCTCGCGTGTGGACAAGTCACGGCAGGGTGAACCTGCCTCCATCCAGAACCTTGTGGAACACCCAGAAAAAGAAAAAAAAAGTGCAGCAGTGTTGAAAAGATCGAGCTGCACCGCGGCGGCAGCCAGTTACCAGCCGTCTAGCTGGTCATTCGGCCACAGCAGTCGCCCCCTTAGACGTCTGGAGACAGAAAACCTCCAGGGAATATGGAGGAATCACCACAACTTTCGTTTTCTTCTTTGCAGAGCGGCGTACGAGACGCAATTTCCAAGGTGCGGCCCAACTCGTGCGCTCCCAACTTGCGAACGGAAGCGCTGCAAGACTGCTTGTTGTAGACTGACGGTGGTAGCGACGTAGCGACACAGAGGGGCACACCGGCACACGTGCCGGGGCTGCAAATCAAAGAGATTGGCATTACATAGTTGCCCTCCAATGCGGAAGAAAGTCGCGTGCAAGCAGTAGTCATTGATGGGCCGAAGCCGGGTTGATCTGCGCAATAGCCGTTCAACTATTACAACTGAAGAACTGCTACGGCTGTGGTCTACTTGTGCTGGACACGAGAAGGTCACATTAATTTTGCCCGCAATAGAGTGGCGTCGCACTGCATTCCTGCGTGATATGCACGTGGTTGTGTATAATGCCCCCAACAGCGTCGCACGTGGTGACATTGTTTAGCTGGGAACTCTTTCATAATGGCACCGGTGCTGTCTAGGGGTGCTGTGTGGCACCATTGGAAGGGTACACGGACTCAAGGCGATCTCGTGTGATGCCCGGCAGCATCAGCAGCGGCAGCAGCAGCAGCAGCAGATGCTTCCGAGGATGCTGAACAAAGGTTGCTTGCAATGATGGAGACGACCCCCACCCAACTAACTCACGTCTTCCGTCCACACACCCTGTCGTATCTATCACAAACAGGTCTTGGATGTAACCCTGCAAGATCGGAAGTACGATGCGTCCAGCGTCGAGGAATGGTCGGATGCGATATGCTCCCAAACGTTGGCTGCCCTAAGAAGTATCAGCGGCTCTTTCAAGTACACCGGTACGTCTGCACATCCTCTTTGGGGTTAAGTTTCGAAGATGGCACCGTTGGCGATCGATGCACGGTGCACGTCCCATGTTCTCGTAGGAAATGAGATAAACAGAGCGATGGGACGTCGACGCTGTTAAGGTGGAAGCTTGCAAAAGCGGCATGCGTCTTTGGACATTAATACTGGCCTTAAACGGCGGCGGTTTCAGAAAGGGAAGAGAAGATTTCTTCAGTTTCGTTGGGTATGGCAACAACGGCGTATGCTGGGAACGCCCAAGTGTTTTCATGTTCTCTAGGAGTACGAAGGGTCGTGTTCCCTCTCTCGAAAGGAATGCATGCGGGGTTTACGATCTACATGAGGCAAGCTTTGAATTAGACCCCGTAGTCTCTTCGGCCATCACAATCACATACGGTGTGTTTCCGGGTCGCTTCTTTGTCGGCATCCTCCCGGCTGCCTCCCCCCCTCTCTCCCGCTCACCACCCTCTCTCCCCCTCGCTCTATTATCATGCCGTCTGCGTCTCCCTTTGTCTCCGCTTGGCTGTCCGCCGTTCCACCTCCCTCTGTGCTCTGGGTGTATTTTTTCTCCGAAAACAGCCACGTGCGTGCTGACACAGAAGACAGGAGGCGGTTTGCACACCAGCTCGGCTGCATGTTACGAGCCCTCGACCGACGGGTGCGTAGTGGAGAGATGGGAAAACCAAAGCATCCTCGCTATCGTGGTCGTGTTCGGGTGCTCCTTGTAGAAGACAGCGCTGCCCCTCTAACAATCTCTTTCGTGTGTGTTTATCGTGTTCCGGGCGATGACCCTTTTTTTTTTCTGTCGGGGACTTGGCGTAAGACCCTCTGACAATGTACTCATTAGGTGTGGTTTTGCGAGAGGAAACCCCGCGGCGGTACAACGGTTTCGGGGATTTGATGAGTGACTAAATAGGGAACTTGCGTAGATAGTGACAGCGTCAGGTAATTCGTCGGGAGATCTCCGACTGGGCTTTCCGTGCTCGACTTGATTCAGGCAGCGATCTTACTCCCTGGCGTTTTCCCCGCGGAATCCAACGTGGGGTCCCCGGTGCACAGGACAGATACATACACACGGAGGAATTTCTTGTGTTCGTGTGTGCTCCCCCCATCCCCCCGCATAGAGCTGGGTGTCGGTTAGTGTGTTTGTTTTGAATAGTTGTTGAAATTTTTGTCATTCAGCGCCTCTTGTGTTCGCCTCGCTGCAGCCACAAGCGCGGCCACACCCTTGTAGAGTTATGTATGAAGAGAGTATCTGAGGGGTAGCGAAATCAACACGCGTTGCGGTATACCGCAGTGGGCATGGGGCATTCTCATTCTCAATGGCATTGTATTGGTGAGGGCATTATTTTGCTGCTCGTCACAGGTACCCATTAAGGAGACCTGCGGAGCTCCCTGTAATGGCCTTCAGATGATCGATTCATCCTTTGTGGGGACTTGGCAGCCAGTTCGCTGTAGAGCCACGGTTTCTACACGGCATGGCATGATTTCCCGTGTTGCTGTTGCGGCAGGCACCACCGAACAACCCATCAAGAGGGTCTCCGCGCCATGACATATCGCGAGAAACTGCTCCTTCGTGACTTCAGCGGGAGAAAGATGCTCACCGCGTCGTATCGATCCGAAGCGATGGTTGTCACTCTGTGGAATGCCCACGCAAACAAGCGCCACGAAGGGTCCCTCGTCTCTCACATGCCGGATCAAGTCTCTAGGTTGGTTGGGTGTAAACTGTGATCGGGCGGCCTCATTGGAGTTCCACCTCGGGCTTATCCTTGCAAGCACGAGGAGTACGCACTCTAAACTGTATACTGAGGGCGCGTGTGCCCCTTCACCATTCGTAGCCGGGGGGGGGGGTTTGTTTGTCGTACAGAAGCGTTTTGTAGACAAAAGTGGCTGTCCATCCCAATGGAAGTGCTTGATAGCGAATTGCGTATGCCGTTCCGCGCCGTGGTTTGTTGTGTTTTTCTGCGTGGTGCACACTTCCGGCGGCACACGTCGACTCTCACCTTCATTAAGGAATGGCTGTCGGCTTGATCTGTAGGCCATGTTGCTCAACAGCACGTGGTGATGAATCTTCCCCATTGTTTTCGTACACGCACCCCTTGCCTCGGTTTCTGTCGTCTCCTACCCTACACCACCGCACTTTTGCAGAAACAAATCCTGCCACAGCTCCCTACGTACTCGACACACCCCTGACTTAATTGAGCAAAGAGTCTTCATTCGGAAATGGCACACCACCGCACGTTGGTACAAGTCTCCTGTGTGCACTACAGATAACGATCATGACTGCCACAGCAAGTAGAGTTCTCGTCACCATATATATCATCGGCGTTTTGTAGCGTTTCTGCATTTGATATCCTCCAAACTTGGAGCGTGTCAGATTTCATTCTCGTCTCACCACCCAGTTCGGTACCGTCTGGACACACTCTACAAGAATGTGGCGCCACACATGTCCGTATCCAAAACCTGTAAAGAAAATGTAAATCCCCATATTAAAACCACGTTCATGGACGAGCAGCAGAGGCCAAACCACACGTAGTTACGTTTGGCGTAACACGAAGTGAAAGCCCCCGAAAAGATGTGCTGAATGCTTTTGCTGGCTACGGAGGCACACGTACACACACATGCCACAAAAAGACCTAATTCCTCATACGAACCACAAGAGAGCCTCAGAGCCACTTGCCCCGGCTCGTCGAGTCGAAGGGCAGGGTCGCTGAACGGCCTTTTCTGTCGCTCTGGCGTCCACCCGACTGCTGCGGCAAGCTCCTCGACTGGCCCCACCTCAGCGTAGGGGACAACTCTCCTCCCTCTCCGCCGCTTCGACTCCCCCCTGTTGCTTCCTTGCGCCAGCGCCCGTGCCCCTCGGCGGTCCGAGCAACGGCGCTGCGAGAAGTGGCCCCGGTAGCCGTTGGCATCACCCGGCAAACCGAGGACATGTCGGCGTCGGTTGCGTACGGGGTAGGCCGGCGCTCCCTGGTCTGAGCCGGATACCTCCGGTTGTTTTTCATGGCGGAACCATCCGGGGAGTTCTTGCGGTGACACAGGTCCCGCGGAGATGATCGCGATCGACGCATCTCAAACGCCGTTTCCGCTCGAGGCCACCGCCGACTCTTCCCCCCACCTTCGCGTTGACCTGACGAGTGACCGCCTCCGGCAGTGTTTGGAGACCCCGTCACTGCCGACGGCGGATCGGGGCGGAAGGAACGAGCGCCCAGCCACCCATCTTGCCGCAGGAGGTGTTGGGCGGAGGATCGGGCCCAGTCCCCGTAGCGCCGTTCGGCTCCCAGGCTAAGAGACCGTACCCGCCTCAAGCCCGGACCTATGTCGCCATTTTTTCCGGTCCGGCGCCACCCAACACTGCCGCTTCTTCTCTCGCGACGGCCGCCGCCGGCGCGGCAGTCCTCGTCGTCGTCGCACCTCGACGTGGAGCGCATGCGCTCGGAGCCGAACCCGAGATCGCTGTCCCTCGGGGTATGGGAACGGCCGCGCCTGTTGCCGCGGCCGCCGTTGAGGACGGGCGTCGGGTCGGTGTTGTTGTCGCCGCTCCACGCCCTGCCGTTGTCATCGGCAGTGGCGGTAAGGGGTGGTGCAACGCCGCGGGTAGAAGGAGTGCCGAGGCTGTCCCACCCTCCTCTTCCGCGCGAGTAGCATGAAGACAGGGATTGCGAACGTCTAGTGGCGCGGACAGAGGGAGAGGGGGAACACGGAGAAATGAAGAGAGGGTGGAGATATCTTGGTTGTCGGGTGACAGAAGGTACTAGCATGTCTTTCGGGATTGATCGAATCGACAAGGGCACGCACGCTAGGCTTGACTTGCGCAAGACCTAGAATAGAAAGCATGCTAAGAAGATTGGATGCACATGCCGTCGCCGCGGCAGCGAAACCTATGACACGTCAAAGAGCAAAGCGGAGATAATATTAGTCTACAGATAAACCTCTTGGAACTCAGAAGGGACAGGCGGCGTTTCCACCTCTCTGTGGCTGGGGTGGTTTGTTGTGCTTGATACCGTACAGGGCGCGGCATTTCCTACAACGTTTGAACAAAGCCATTCAGAACGACATTCTCGAAGCAATCTCCGCTACCTCATCTTGACTCCAAGCCCTTGGCGGAAGCGTCTCTCAGCCTCCAAACCGGTCTGGTCCCTCAGCCCGACGCGGTCCCCACCGCCGCTACCAACCACAAGAAGCGTCTGGCCGTGGCTCTTCGTGCGGATGCCGGTGAGCGTGCCCCCCGGAGCCGGAGCCGGCGACTGCCGCCTCTTCGGACGGTACGCGTCCGGCCGAGGATGGTTGTTGTTCGCCTTGCATCCCCCTCCGATCGAAGCCGGAACCATGGTGGTGGTGAAGTTCGGGTTGTCGCACCCGTACGTCGCCTCGTTGACGTGGAAAACTCCTCCCTCGAGGTCCTCGCGCGTGTCCGCGGGGGGCGCTAGTTCCATCGCCCGGCGACGAGCGTAACCACCCCCACCTTCTCTCCGCCCTTTACCCGCGTCTCCAGCAGTAGTGTCGCCGCTGCCGCTGCCGTTGCCGCCACCAGATCCCACGTGCCGTCGGTTGTGCTGTCTCGACGTCGTCGGCGCCGGGGGCGCGGAGGAGGGTCGCTCTTGTTCTTCGGAACCGGAGGCGGTCCGATGAGCGTCGGAAGGGTCCCCGCGGAGTGGATGCAGGTCGAGGGCCTCGCAGAAGGTCGGGTATGTGACCTCCCCACGGCGGTCGGGATCCGTGGCGGCGATAAGGGTAACGAAGTCTTCGTTCCCGAGGGGGACTCCTAGGGAGCCCAGACCGGCTCGGAGCGCGGATGGTGACAAGGGCGGGGGAGTGCGGACGGGGTCGTTGTCGTTGTTCATGGTGCCATTGCCGCTTGTGGTTGGGGCGGCGACGGTGGCTGCGGCGTCGCTGTACCCTCCTGTTCTTCCTCGCCCCCGTCGACGGAACATGTCGAACACCTGCGGCGGTGAAGATGACAAGCCGGGCGTGAGGGGGGCACGATTCGTGTCGATTCGCGTCTGACAAAACGAACGGTCATCTCGATTCCACCGTGTCCATGTCATGTACAAGAAACAATGTCAGCCAGAGCAACCATTGGTAGATCTCGGCGAAGCGGTCCTGCCGATCCAGAAACGAAAACGTGCACCGGTATGTTGCTGTCCGCAGAAGCAACCCGACCAACTTTAAAACAAACAGATTTCAGTCAACACTAAAGTCGACGCTGCCGTAGGTTTTGCTCACCGGCCCAGCGCTGTTTTGCTTCTCCTGGATCTGTCTGACGCCGTCCCGCAGCCTCTGGAACACCAGGGCCTGCCGGCGCGACTCTTTGTGCTGCCGGCCTCCTTTCAGACCGACCCCGCAGGAACCCTTCCGGTCACCACCCCCGGCCGGCGGCGCGTCCCAGTCGAGGACGTCGCTGTGGCGCCAGTGTATTGCGGAGCCTCGGCCGCTCGTGGGCAGCCCTGCCTGGTGTTGGAGCTTTCGCTGGGTGCGCTCCCTGTGCTCGGCGACCTCCGACGCACGGAGCGTGTCTAGGAGCTCCTGTTTGTGGAGGACCAAAGGCGTGCCAAAGAACAACGTACTATGTACAGCATGTCGTGGCAACCACACTAGCGGCGGGACCTCGGGAAAAACGTTGAGTGTTGGGGTAAGTCTTGTCCTGCCTGCCCCCGCTCGCCCTTTTCCGGGCCGCTCAAGACTTAAAGTCAAGAGCGAGAGGCATGTTTTCGCGATTCTCTTAACAGTACCAAAGCTAGTACGGAAACGCCGTGGAGGAAATCTAGGCAGAGACAGCGGCAACACAACGGCTGTTTTCAGTGCAGACAATGCTGATAATATCGCTGCCAAGCACGTGGGCTGCTTGTCACCAAGGCAATATAGTTTCTCGACGGGAACATGCCGAGAGCGAGCACGTGGGATTCGGTGTCGCTCACCCTGTAGAGAACGCGGTCACGGCCCTTGCTGATGCCCTTGAAGAGCGCTCGGTGCTCTATCTCGGACAACGTGTCCGATCCCCCCAGGATACGCAGGGCTTCCCTGAGCTCCCCGGAGCTCACGGTCTGGGTGTGCGCTGGATAGTGGAATGGAGATGATATCAAAACGTGTGGGCAATATTTTGTAATCGTGAGGGACCCGCATGACAAAGAGTTGGAGGTCGAAACTCGCAACAGTGCTGTCGAGAAAGTAACCACATGTCTCTTAGTTCCACCCTGCCGGTGTAGGTCGTCGTTCGGAAGGGGGGTAGTCTCATGTCGAACGACACGACTGTTTTGGTGCGTTGTCGCTAGATCACCGTTTCCATTGCAATGAACGCGAACAACACATCTACAAACCGAAGAAAAAGAACGGTTGATTCCTGGTTATGACTACTGCACTATTAGTCAGCGTTGACTAGTGGTGTAGTGGTCATCGTGCTTCTCAACAATTCCAACTTTAGCCGAGAGCAGCAGAGCCTGAAGGCCAGCCTCCTCAACGACAACCCGATCTCTTCAATTCAGCATCGCACCTTGGTCCACCAGCCCGAACACGCAGTCAACACTCGGGGTCCCGTGCCGGTCTAACAACGCCAGCGTCTTGGCTCGGGCCCTCCTCACCAACTGACTCTCTTCCGCCGGAGCACCGCCTCGGACAAAGTCGGCGGCGGCGGCATCGGGCACCCCTCTCCTCCAATACCGCCGCTGGCTGTGCCTAGTTCTCGCCCCTGCCGCAGCGCGCATCGGACGAGACCCTCTCCTCCGACCCTCTCCGGCGGTGCTCGTCGGCGCCGATCTCGCCGGCGGGCCGCCGCCTCCGTCCCGCGACGACGAGCGCTGTTGAGCTTCCCAGCAACCACGCCCAGAGGACGTCGACGGCCCTGGCGATGATGTGACCCCCCGTCCGAAAAGGTCGCCCTCCTTGACCTCCAGGCTGTCGAACAGACGGCCGTAGTCGACCATCGAGCGGCCGTTGAAGTCCTTCCGGTAGCGCGCGGCGAGATGCCTGGCCTCGTGGTCCTCGAGGCCGGTGCCGAACCGGCGCAGGATAACCCGCTCCATCTCCCTCCGCGATATCACGCCCGAGGCGGAAGGATCCGCCTTCGACACGGCCCTGCGGAGACCGACGAGGTCCCCCCGGGACCGCAGCCGGAGAATGCTTTCCGCTCGAGCCGCGACCGATCGCGCTCTTGCGAGATGATCCGGCGCCTCGGTGTCGGAGACGACGACACTTGTGTTGCCGGTGCTCGCAGCACCACTGGCCCTCCTTTGTTGTTGTTGTCTGCCGCCGCCGTTGGCTCCGGCCCCGTTAGGCGGCGGAGGGCTGTCCGCCCGGCCGTCTTCTTCGCGGAAGCGGCGATGTTCTACCTTTGTCGAATCTACTCTTTGTTTTCCATCACCAACCCCGCAGCTGCCGCCGCCGCCGCCGCCGCCGCTGGGTCTTAAACCAGACTGATGCTGAGACTGTTCCTGCCGTCGCCGTTCGCAACGACGTCCCCGGGTTTCGGTCCCGAAGGACAACGAGCGTCGGTTGGGCTTGTTGGTCTCGTCTGCAATCGGCGTGGATTTCACTTCGTCGAAGACCCTGTCTAGCTGCAGCAAAGAGCGCAGCGTTTGCAGGGATTGTATGTACTTTTGAGACAGTTGCTGGTTGTTGTTGTGGGTGTTGTAGTCGCTGTTGCTGCTCTTGGGGCCGGCGGCCGCAGGGCTGGCGCTGGTGCTGGTATTTCTGGAGCGTTCGCGGTGACCGTTCACGTTGCCGTCGCTTCTGCCGCTGCTACTGCCCGTAGACGCCGGCGTGTTGGTGACAACGGCGTTTGCGGCGTTGTTGCTGTCGTTTCGTCTATTGGCATTCTGTTGCCAGTAGTCGAACGATAACGTGGACGGACCGTGATTGCGCGAAGGCCTCCCCGTTGTCTCCGATCTCGACCACTGTCGAAGCGGTTCCGGTGCCTCGGAGGGTGTTGGCGGAGGCGGGAGCACTTCTCCACCGGCACATCCCTTCTCGCCGTCGTGAGCGATCCTGCCGTCGTCCACCTGGGGGTGACTGGCGTGTTCACCAGGTGAATGCAATGCCCCACTTTCGCTCTGGGATTCCGCCACCGCCCCGGGCACTCTTCCTGGCGCCGACGTTGGTCTTCCCTGCCAGCCGCCGTCCCCGCCCCCGCCGCTGCCCCAGTCCCGAGTCGCCGCTGCTTCGAAGTGGCCTCTGTCGACGAGCCCGGTGCCTTCTCGGTCCACGACCTGCGCCAGCTCTTCCGCCTCGCGGGCCGTCAGTCCGATTCCGAGCCCAAGAATCCCGGTCCGAAGCTCGCGGTAAGTCACACGGCCATCCTTAGAGACGTCGAACGGCCGCAGTAGGTCGGACGGCAGGGGAGCTTTGGGTTCACCCTTGACTGGTTGGGTCGAGAAAGCCTTCAGGGCGCGATGCACTTCCTCCTTCACCAGTTCGAGGGCGCGCGGAGGGGGCACCGGCGGGGGCGCCGAGTGGATGATGTACTCGCCAATGTCGTACGGAACGTCTCGGTGGGTCGGTGACCCGGCCGCAGTTGAGCATGTGACTTGGTTGGAGATCTTCGGCCACCCGTGAAAATAAAAAGGCGCGTGGTTTTGCAATGGTTAGTAACAGCCTCACGTGCCACGGACGTAGACCCTCCACAACAACGCCGGCGCCGATACAATTGTATCGGGTGTGTATCGTACGCGAGAGCACAAAAATAAATGCGCCTTTCACGGTCACACCTCGGTTTGATTATGCTTCTGACTGACTACGGTGCCTGTGGTTGACGATCAAGTACCTACCGTAGTGCGCGCAGTCATGCATGCAATACCTGTCGGCGAGAAAGGTCGCTGCAGTACTGGCTCGTTGGACGTTTAATGGCTGGAGCAGCGGGTGTTGCAGAAAGCCGCGTGCGCAGAAAAAACAACTCCTTCTGGCTACGTGTAGGTCACGACCCTTGTCAACAACAATCAACACAACTCGCCTCTTGAGGATGAGTGTGAACTTGAACACATCGTGCCACAATGTGTACTCTTGACGAAATGGTTGCATCACCCTGTGTACAGTGCATTCTTCCTGCTTGAAAGAGAAGCTCAGAAATCAGGATGAAGGTTACGCTCACTCACTCTTTGTTGCTCCTTTCGTGTAAGGTATTGATCGCGGTAGCTCGATGTCACGCGCGTCGACCCGGTTCTCTCGTTGTTGTAATTGTGGAGCTTGTGCATCAACCGCGGGATCTGATCAAGTGTCCCATTGATCTCGGGACGCTGGCCACGAAAAACAGACAACGAAAATGAGAGGGAATATGGTGCAGCTCTACACCAGCCGTATTGACGAGGGTTCCGTGTGTCATACAAGTACGCGAACATGTCGTGCCATGGAGCATTTTTACGGGGAGACTCTCAAGACTCTATTGTTTGTAGTGCAGGTGTCCGCTGCTTTCTTGCACAGCTCGGTTATCTCCGTCTAGCCAACCACCCTGATTGATTATGGTACATTCACGAAAGGACCTCTGTGATGCCTCGAAGGCAACTATGCGCTTGCAAACGCGCGGGACGGGGCCGCTTGAAACCACTCAAATAGTCAATGTTGACCTTCGTAACCATTCACCTGCTGCTGAGCGACGTTGTCATTGGGACTGCTGGTGGCAACCTCCATTGGCCCCACAGCTTCGACCCCCCAACTTCCGCCTTGGGAAGCCCGCCGGCGAATCTCGCCAGCGTCGGGCATACAGCTGCTGAGCGTAAATGGAGGGAGTCAAGCGAAGGTGACCGCAAAGAGAGCAACTTCAGCCTTCAGGCCGCGTGCGGGGAGGTGGCCGGGACGACGATACTCATCAGTCGGTCTGTTCGCGACGTATATTGGCGGTTTCACGCGAACACACAATCGAATGCGGTACGACTCCTGTCGGTTCGAGATCACAGTCAACCTAGAGCAAGCAATCAGAGGCGTACAGTGTACGGTACGTCGTACGCATACCCTGTGCAACACCGCCGTAGATAAAGTGTATGTTTCGCGTATTCTGTTGGCCTCGCATACGTTGGTGAGGAAGATGGTATGGCCTATGTACTATGTACAGCAGTTGCCCCAGAGGCTTCTTCTTTGCTGTACCTTTTCGTCAAACGTCATAATAGACTATCTGCGTATCACAGAAATAGTATGTACACTAATGGGTAGAGTATTTCTGTGTGTGTATTTATTGTTCCTTAATTAATGTACACTGCCGTAGGCATAGGCAGGGTTGGATTCAACCACAGACTTACGTATTTTTTAGCAGGATTATTCGTGGGAGCGGGGTCGCAACCAACCGTTGCTTGGCGCTTCGTCTCGATTTAAGTGGCTGGAAAAGAAGAGCTGGTGGGAATGATGTGAGGTTTTTGCTATCTAAGGGACTCGAGGGGTAAACTCTAAGCTTATCATGTTACATTGCACGTATACAGCAGTGCGCACGTAACAGGGACCTTGATCTTACCCAATGGCACTGACGTATTTTCCTTGGTCCAGCCAGTTAGCTAGTGCGGTCGATGCTAACAATATTCAATACACAGATCGTCACACGCAGCCGACCGTCCGTTGTCAATCGAGGAACTTGCACCCTCTCTCCGTGAGGGGACGCCTGGATGGTGTAGCTTGTTGTCCACAGGGGAACCTCAGCCGAGCACTCGGCACGAACGAGTCTTCCGACTCGGAGCCAATCGTCCCGGCGGTTCAAAGGCATCAAATAGACAGACCAGCTAGAAAAATTCGAAGTACCGTAGATCATCTTAGGGCGGTAGAAAATCTTCGGGCTGGCACAACGCCGTTCCGAATCCATTCCCAGTCTACGGGACCGACTAGAGATATCCCTCGTGACGAGCAACATCCCCGACATCATCGTAGTGCGGCTAGTTGACCCACGGCACCTGAACCGCCCGGAGATAGATGGTCGACATCAAACTAATACGTACAGATCCCGAGCATGCCTCGACACCATCGTGTACTTCAGGGTGTGTGACGGCTCGAACGCTGCAATACTTGTCGCCCAAGGCGACGCATGATGAGCCTGTACGCAATTGAGACGGAAGAAGAAGACGACTAGAATCAAGTCTAACAAATGAAAACCCAACACGGGCGCTCCTACTGGCACAACTGACCTACCCCTGAGACACAGCGACACACACTGCTTGCTTGCAGTAGCACACAGCGCTTTCACGGTGGCTGCAACCCCCGACTCAAAACCCCTTACAAGTACGAACAATAGGCGAGAGCGCATCGTCCTTCCAACACCCACAGCCAAGCCATCAAACGCTTTCAGCATATCGCTTGCAGCCTCAGCATGTGCCCATTGCCCTGGTGGCCTTCTTTCACTATCCCCGCGGGAAAAAATCCGAATAACGCAGTCCGAAAGTGGCAAGATTGCGGTGATATACATAACAACGGTGATGCCGCATGCGCCCCAAAAAAGAACTTTACAAAGAAAAAGAGGGGGAACGCCATCAAATCCAGTCTACCTAACCGGGGCTCGACAACATGTTTGCTAGCGGCGCCTCTTTGCATCTCTCCGTGGTGATACCCGCCTTTTCGCTGAAACGTCAGCAATCCAATCACCAGCTTTTTTGGTGCTGCTGAACAGCGATACAACTCGAGGCGTCTGGAACCAACTATGAAAACTGTCATTTTTCTCGTCAGTTCGGCAAACAACCCGTGTTCGGCACTTCAGCACCCGACCTCGACTAACCGCTGGAACGGCACTCCCTCCCTGTGAGTCCATGCGACTCGAGTCAGTCCAAAACCTTCTTGTACATGCATGGTAGAGAGAGGGGGTGTGTGTGTGCCACCCCACTCCCTCCAAAAACACAATCACCTCTGTCTGCCAGCCCATACAAGAAGAGCGCTTCACGCGCATCGAACGAAACACAGCAGCAAAGCCAACCGCGGCGGGGTAGTCGATCTCTTAGTTCCTATCGTCCAGATCCCTGCAACATGATCGGAACAACATTGGGACAAACCTGTAACGAGGACATGCAACCGCTGCGTACCCCCCACACACCTCTCTACCCCTCCCCACACCACCAACAAAAGAACGAGAACCCACCCCTCCCGCCGATGCTACGCTATCACTTGTTGTTCTTGAACGGTTTTCCACCCCCTGTCCCGTTAGAGGCGCCCCCTTTGTAGGTGGCCTTGCCCCAGTTCCACGGAACGTACTTGTGCTTGATCATATGCTTCACCTGCCGCTTCATTGTCAAGAACTTTTGTCCGGGCGAGCATAAGGGGGAGGGGGGGCAAAGGGGGTTTATTGATCTGAGACGTACTCGGAGTTCACACATATATCCACGAGCGAAGCGACGTAAGATAAAGGGAAAGGGAACAAAACAGTAATCAACAACAACAACTGTCATCGCTCTGCACTGGACACGCACAGGAAACTCGAGGTGAAAAACAAGAGCGCGACAGGTGAGCTTGTCTTACTCCAACGATGGCCACGTTCGCTCGGGAACCAAGCTTCAGAACAAAAAAAAATGTGTCGATACCTACGTGTCTGGTTTAGTGGACGAACGCAACCCAGAAGGTACGGCGATTATCATGCCTTGACTCGGACACACAAAAAAAACTTCTCCCGCAAGAATCTACATCCTTGATTACGCCCCTCTATGTACATCTTTCAAGATTAAGGTACGCTGTCAGATCTTCGGCCTTCAAAAAGTTACGCACAAGTTTTGAGATGCCCTACTTTAGGGCACTGCGGTTGGGTGATGTCCACAGTCCCATCCCATCACCACAACCCAGCTCTAAACTTTTTACCAAGAGTCTCCTCAAGCTTTGAGATGCTCTACTTTAGGGCGCTGCGGTTGGGCGATGTCCACAGTCGCGTCCTGTCAGCATAACGTTGCCAAGAGTCTCCTCGACCTCGATTAGTTCGCGGTACCATAGAAGGAATATGAAAGAAGCTGGTAAGGGTAGGTCTTAACGAAGAAACCAGATCTCGAAATCACATTCAGATTTGGTTACAAGACCGGAAGATCTACAGAAGTCTCTTGCTGATTGGCTGAAAGTTATCCCACCGGTCGAATCTTTAGGACTTACAACAGGACGACCCAAAACCAAATCGGGATTTGAAAAAAGGTTAAATGATTCAATCGAACCCCGATTTGGGTGAACCGCAACCATAGTTGCGGGACCACGGTCTACTCGCATGCACGGCGCGTGCCCACCTACCCCCATCTACACGAACTCCATCGACCGCCGAGCACAGAGGAGAGAGAGAGCACAAAAAGCCAACCCCAAGGGAGGGTGACTGCGCATCGTTGTTGCACGTGACTGGCGCCGAAGAAAAACGTGTGTGGGATGTGTTGGTCTGTGGGGCAATCTCCCGTGGGTTGTCGAACCTCAAATGCACAGACGAATTGGTGGCTTTCCGTCGGACGAGGCTCGATTCAAAGTCCCACATGCATAGGCATCGTGTCAGTACCGCACATAGGCCATGTACGCGTTTGGCGTGTGCGTCTCGGGAGCAATAGCTCCCCATGTGGTGTGGCCACATCATAACGGTACGTCACAACAGCAATCTGGCAGTTGGCAAGCGGCGGACCTCTCGGGTTGTTCACGGTGGACTGCAGAGATTCGTTTCCATTCGGCAGATCTCCCGATAAGACACACCGGCCATTTCTGTCCGGATTTGGGTAGATCCGACTCTTTTTTTATTATATCGAATTGTGATTTCGAGATGTGATTTCTTCGTTAAGACCTACCCTAACAGCAGGCGTTTTCGAAAAATCGATCTACTGCCAATTGAGAGCAAAGAAGGTAGTGAAAGAGAAATTACACCAAAAGCAAATGCAAATCTCCACGCAGCTAAAAACACCCCATTGTTCACTCACCATGAGGACTATGAAGTAGATGAGGAGTATCGGCCAGAAGACGGGGATGTCGAAAAGGCTAAAAAACGTCATGCCGAACGCCATCAGCAGCCCTTTCTGCGAGGACAGCCAGAACTGGAACTCCGGCAGGCGTCGGCTGAACGGCCTGTCGAGAAGACAAGCACGAGGCGAAAACGACCAGATGATCGACTATCGAAACCTACATTTCCTTATGATCTGCCAGGACGCCGGAACAAAGGAAAGTATCACCACTGCAGAACTGCGGACGGAGCCTTGAAGTCGGTCGGGTATGAAAATACGGGGTTGTCCGGCAATGGTACAGCGAGAGCAGCAGTTTGCTGTGCAGGGCGACCGCCATTGCGAGAGAAACCACGAAACACTTTCGTGACGCTGCAATTGTAGGGATTGACCGATACTTCCCGGAGAGTGCTATCGTGATGATTCAACTAGCGAATCAACCTTGGGTGTCTACGTACCACGAGAATTAATTTTTCCCTTGCGGCATGATCGACCTTATTTTTTCGGGGGAGCCTCATGAATCAGAAGGGCGATCGGGGGGGCATCTCGCCCGCCCGCCCGCCCCCCCCCCGGTTTTTGCTCACACGCGTCCACAACAACACACATTGAACGCACGCGCGGCAGAAGGTGCACGAGTTCGAGCTTCCTCTTCCCAAACCAAGGACAACGGCGACGAAAACAAACGTCAAAAGCTAGCGGCGATCGTCCAAGAGGTTCCCATTGAAACATTGAGAGGAAATCCACACACCGACAACACATAACCTTGCGGTGAAAGCACAGGCAAAGGTAATTTCTTCGCGTGTCTACAGGCTACGATACAAAGATATGTATGCCGATTCAGCAATAGTAAGAACAAACATGATCGATTCCCAAGGTGATGGGTTTGATGGTGTACTTACCTGAATTCATCCGACCCCGACGTTGGAAGCCCCGGCCCCTCCGACTCCGGATCAATCTTTTCGTTGGGTGTTTCGATTTCGGTTCGGGGGGGGGGGGGGGGACAAAACCCGGGAGGGGGGGAAAAAAGGGGCGGGAAACAAGAA
>FN649726.1:1723362-1736297 GCA_000310025.1 Ectocarpus siliculosus | reverse complement strand
GGGGGGGGGGGGGGGGGGGGGGTTCTTGGGTGTTTCGTCGGAAAGAACTTTCCCGGAAATGGGAATCAAAAGAATACATCAACAGCAGTCATAGACCAGACGAAGAAGTGGGATTCGAGTGGGAAAAAACAATGAAGGAGATTCACCGACACCGACACCGACATACCAGCAGCTGCACACACGGCGATGTTAACGACGATCACAACCAGCAGAAAACCAATGCCACACCTGCACACAGGTAACCGGGCCAGTGTGTCCCCTCAGGACGCCCACCGACCCCTTTACGCGGTGGTCCCATGTCCTCAAAGTGCGGTCGTTGGAGCAGCTCACCGCTGCGAACGGCCCGATCTTCAGAATCGTCTGTCCTCGCGATTATGAAGAACGGTGCGTGATTTCGGAGTTTGCGCGCGATTCGGGACGGCGGACAGGGAGGGGCATGGGGGAGTGAGGGTCGGAGGGAGGAAGGGATGGAGGGGGGCATGAAAGTTGACTTCGGTGTCTTGGTGTTGAGAGAGAGTTTTGAGTTGGTCTCCCTTGATTTATTTTGTGATTATTGTTTGTTTTGCTTTCCCCCCCCCCCCAACAAAGACGATACACATGAGAGGTCGGGGCCCACACACACTTTAACTCTTGATTTTTATCACACAGAAAACTCACATCCGAATAGAGAAGCAAGTTGTAAGAAGCAACAATACAGTTGGCAACATCAGATCTGCCGGCACACACGGAAATGAAGCCGTCGAACAAGCTTGCACGGGTCGGTGGTCCGGTGATCCATTTGGTAACCTCGCAACACGCTGACGTTTGGGACGCCACTGCCCCTCGGGAAAGTACAGTGTTATAGTCACACGACCGATCCGTTTCTTTTTTCTCACGCCCATCAGCAGAAAAACGTGGATGACGTGGGTAAAGGAAATTAAACCACAATGGAAAGGGACGGCTAAAATCCTTCTCGCGATAAGGCATGCACCGCCGAGGGACAGTAGGGCAAAAAACAAAACTGACCCCGCCTGGCGCGTCCACACATGCTGCAACGTCCGCGAGTACGTGTCATCCACGTCCACATAAAAGGTGTAGCCTAGAACAGATGATCTGACATCACACGTACACCCTAACTCACCCCTATGGATCCCTCGTGCCCAGAGAACTTTCGGAGCGCTTTGCACCCGGAAGCTTCGTTGATGTCCCACAAGCGGACGGTGCAATCCTGACAGGGAGAAAGATCGGACAGAAAACAAAAAAAAAGAGAATGCAACACTTAAAAATCAAAACAAATTGCTACGACACGGAGCGAGCGTGAGGGGGTGCTGGACTCCCAACAAGGCAGGTGTAGCCGCTGGAACTGAAATTATTCCAGCGATTACAACAAACTGCCGACAGAAATAAAAGAGACCCCAACAAGAGACGAGCCCTCTTATGATTAAGCTGACCTCTGTGCTACGGAAAATGACACCATCACCTACTGTACCTCTTCTCCTAGCGAAAAAAAAGTCAACAACGGGGAGAGGGAGAGACTCGACAGCAGCAGCACCACCAGCATGCATCACTACCGCAGGACAGCACAAGACACCGTGCTTCCTGAACCACAAAAAGCCTCACTCTGTCACCACACACAACCAGCCTGAAATTCCATCTCAGCAGCGTGCCTAATGTTCTTCACAAGCAGCCACAAAAAACCGACACAAGCTGAAAGAAAAGCTCTCGCCAGCCGTCGTGGTGTACGTCTTACGCACACAGAAAAAAAAAAAACGTCTTTACTGTTAACAGGAACCTTTGCGCCGCTCAGCGCACAGAAAAACCGTCTTTACTGTTAACAGGTACCTTTGCACCGCTCAGTACGAGAGTACTACTGTCCTCTCGGAGAGCTGTGAGACACGTGATGGCCTTGGTGTGTCCGGTGAAGATAACCTTACACCTCCGAGTCCTCAGGTCCCACATTCGGATCTGGTTGTCCTCTCCCCTGTTCGGTTCGAGTTTGGGGGAACGGCAGGCGAAAGGCGTAATGAAAAGAGGCGCCACCGCGACAACACGACCAACAGCAACACTGAAAACAGCAGCAGCAACGGTAGCAGCAGCAGCAGCAGCAGCAGCAGCAGCAACCGCAGCAGTACACCACCAAAACTAACAAACAGCAGCAGCAGCAGCAACAACAACAACAGAATATTGCAAAGAACACCAAATTTATATGTATGTGCGCCTTCGCTTTCGTAACTGGCGGCGATGGCGCACCGTGTACTCGGCAACTCAACAATGCCGGTCCTCCACCACAGGAAGAGGTCATCCTTAGGTGCGATAACGTCATCAGACCTCCTCTCTCTACAATATATATATATGTCTGTCTTCTTGGATTATTGCACCCTCTTCCCCTTCTCGAAACATCCTGTAACCCCCCCCCCCCCAAAAACATCCCCGCCCAACCCCCTCATCCTCACCCGCTTACGGCTAGCCAAGGCTTGCCATCCACACGACGAGGGTGAGCCGAAGCCGCCGTGATCGGACCCTGGTGGCCCGCCAACACCTTAGCCTTGAATGTTCCCGCGTTCGCCGGTGCCTGCCACCCCAACGATATGAATCCTCGACGGGGGGGGGTGGTGCTGCTGGCGCTATCGCTGACGTTCTGATTGGAAATTCGCGGGGAGGGGGGGGGGAGCAAGTTCCGCAGAGGACGGAGTCGGGTGAGTTTTGGGTTTCTTGAGAAGGTATGTACGTATGTATGATGATCGTGCTGTGTGTTTTGTGTGTTTCGTGATTTAATTCAGCTGTAAAATGTTGTATGTGCGGAAGAAGTAGAAACAAAGCAATGTTTTTACATACAGGCGAAAGACATACAAAATAGCCACCCTGAGAACACAACAACAACAACAACGAACCTGGGACGGTGTGTCCAGATGCATCAAACTAACCAGACGAGTGAGACGCACCGCACGCGGGGGCCGGCGCTATGCAAGCAGCTAACACCCTTTCCAGACCACGCATCCCCCCGCACATTTTCACGCGCCTCAATTCACATGTCAGCATAAACTCGTTCCACCCGTCGCCAATCACCGCCTTGTACTGGGACGACGCTGGGAATACCCTCGCTACCGTACTCCATCACACTTGTTCCTATCTCTTCGGTCAGAGCTCCATCCAATCACACCAATCCAATCCCAATCCCGCGGTTAGGCACATGCACCACTTCTTGGCCCCTATTTGGTACTAGGACACAACCCCCTTCCGCACCCTCGGGGGAAAAAAACGGCGCACTCGGCATCAAACATATACCAGTACTTTTCCCGCGTGTAAGCACGGTGAGTTTTGCGTTTCGACTCAATCCGCCCTTGGCATCATAAAATTTACCTACCACTACTTGCCCTACTTGGCAGGCGCCAACCGGCAACCACGCAGCTTTAACCTCACACCTGCCAAAGCCGCAGGGAGGAGTCCGACGATCCCGACAGCACCCAGTCGTCCCCGCAGGATACCGTCGTCACCGGGCCCGTGTGGCCGCTCAAGACGCCGACTCTAGACACCAGCGACAAGTCGTACACGCTCAACTGTTGTGTTTTGTCGCCGCCATCCCCACCGTCGTTATCGTTGTCGTTGTCGTTGTCGTTGTTGTCGTTGTCGTTGTCGTTGTCGTCGTTGTTGTTGTCCATGTTTTCGAGGACGAGGGGCGATTCAGCGAGTAGAATAGAAGGAGTTAGAGCTGTTGGGAGAGCGAGTGGTCGAGAGCAGCCAGGTTGTCTCATCAGCCACGCGTGACTCTTCTTTTCAATTCGCGGACGAGTGCATTTCAACAACAGAATTGTCGCGAACCTGAGTCTTCTTGCGCACTCGACTAAACGTTGCACCCGTGACAAGACGAACGACCCGCAAGGAACCAAGTTGAGTACCAGAAGCAAAACAAACGACCCCCCCCCCCACCCCTCTGTGTCCTAGCTGCCGTCTTCCCCTCACCGTGCCGTCCGTAGAACCGGCGCAAGCTCTCGATTCGAACGCTGCGAGACAAAGTATGGGACCCTGAAATAGCACGCGTGGGCAAATGGAGGGGGGGAGGGGGATGGGGGGGGGGGGCGGATGGGATAGAGATAAGACGCGGGGTGGATGTGCTTTAGAACGTGGTGGTTACCACTCAGTGGCGAACAATGACGGACGACATTCGTGCAACACTAGCCATTTCTTCTGCTGCCGTAAAAAGAACAGAGTAGACAAGAGACAAACCAGCCGGTTACCGCGGTCGAATGCTACCAACAAAACCACCTACGCGCCCAAACGCAGCAAAGTCACGTATTATCAAACACCATTGGCGGCCCCTTCCCAACCCCCACTCCTCCAAAAAATACTCACGTGGTGCGTCGCTCCCTCCCCGTCTCTCCCATGCAACTCCACCGGCGCTAGCAACGACGGCAGCTCCCCCGGCCCTCCTGAAACCGTCTCCGCCCACCCCGATCCCTCCCCGATGCTCCCGCTGCTCGAGACGGACTTCGCGTGACCCAGTAAAGGCGGTGGAAACGACCCCTGTGGGGAGGAAGGCAGCGTCGACGGCTCCGCCGCCGCCGCTGCTGACAACTGCTTCTCCGGCGGCGGGTTCGGCGGCGGGGACGGTGACGTCTCCGCCGTCGCGCCGAAGAAGAAACGCCTCGCGAGGTCCGCTCCGGCCCCCGCCACGCCGCCGGAGGGACCCGGCGAGTACGGCGCCTCTTCTGCTTCTTCCAGCCCTTCTCCGCTAGCCGCCGCCGCCGCCGCCGCCCCTGCCGCGGCCGAAGGCGGCCTCCCTCGGACGAGAGGACGCCGCGGTGACAGCTCAGCCTCCAATGACCGCCCCCGGCCGCCGCTGCCGAACACGGACCCAGGTCCCAACGTACCGGTGGATACAACCCCGCCCCCCCCGCCTCCCGGCGACTCTGTTCGTGAGCGCGTGTTGTTCCGCTGCGGGGAGAGGGTGGAGGGAGTTGTTCGGCCGCTGCCGCCGCCGCCGACGCCGGTGCTTCTGGACGGGCTGAACGTGGAGGAGAGGAACTTGTTGTTGCTGCTGCCGGCAGCGGTGCCAGTGCCGGCGTTGTGAGGGGTTGAGCCCGGGGATCGGAACCTGGTGCGGTGGCGCAGGATGCAGGACGGAGCAGGCCAACAACGGGGGGCACCGCAACACAAAGGTTGGGGGGGAGGGGGGGTGGGGGGAGGAGAGGATGGGAAGGGGAAGATGAGGGAAGATGAGTAACTGCTTTCAACCGAACAGATTAAGAACAAAAAAATGGCAAGACAGACACACGGAAGGACAAAACGCGCACGATCGGACGCCACCGCAGCCGACGATCGCGACACAAAGAACGCGAAATACACAACAGCACGGAGACAGGCCTCAAGCTAGCCCTCGTCCCCGCCGTGCAGCCGCTACCGGTCGGTCATCGCCCGAAGCCTTCCCTCTTTTCCCAACCCAAACAGTCATGACATAAAAAAAAGGTGGTCTCTTTTCGCCCCCACATGCGCCTTCCTCCGCCCAAACAGCAAACAAAACATCCGTGGACAAAAGGAGATGAATTATTTGTTTCGTTGTTGATAAAACACACAACTATTTTCTATTTTTCGCTTCTCGTAAAGCAAAAAATGTTAAAGCCTATCTGTTTCGTGTTTGAACAAAAGAAAAAACTCACGAATTTGTTTGGCTTCTGGTCTGGAAGACTCAAAAATAAGCCCATTCACTGTGTCCAGAGTTTTTTCTCCCCATTCACTGTAAAGACTTGACTGTAAAAGACTTCAACCCATCCCGTTCGACTGTGCCTATATCTGGAACAGGTACTCTTGCTTTGATTGTACGTTTTCCTACAAAGAAACAAAAGAACTGTCAGCCAGTCTGCCACATACTACTATGCAACACCGATCGATTTGTCGAATCGATACACACACACACCTTCCTCGAGACCCAGATGCCGGTGCCGTCGGCATCCTCGGCGACGGGCTGCTCTCCGCCTGGAGCTGCTCCACCAGCTCCGACGCGCTCAGCCTCAACGACGGAAGCCTGCTCATCGCCGCCGCCCCCGCCCCCGCCCCCGCCGTGGTGGCAGAGAACGCCGAAGGCGAGGACCCCGGCCTGCCGCCGCCGCCGCCGCCGCCGCCGCTACCCCCGCCCGAGTTAGGCGTCGCGGCGCTGAGCGCCGAGGAGGTTGCTCCGCCGCCGCTAGTGGCGGCGGCGGCGGCGGGCGGTGGTGGTGGTTGTCCGGAGTGGACGGCGGCCAGGTCGGCATCGGCGTCTGCGTCGATCTTGGCCTGCGACCAGCCCGCCTGGGCGACGGACATCTCCGGGGTGAGCTCGGACCTGTCAGACGACCAAGAACCGCACGGCGGACGACGACGACGGGGACTAATAGGGTGAGTTGGGGATTTCGACAAGAGCACGGGGGTGACGGGGGAGTGCAAGCTAGGGGTGTAAAAGGGGCGTTGACAGTAGATTCTCGACCACGGAGCCGGAGGGTTGTAGTAAGAATTGCTCCTCCCGTTCGAGACCACTCGTACGTATCCGTGCAGAGATGGTACGGGACGATGATTCCGGGTTTCGCCGATAGGGCAGGGGAGGGGTTACGCATGATCATTCATTTTTTTCACGCGACAAAAAAAAACAAAAAAACTATGTTTTGAAGCAACCAAGCAAAACATTAATATATAGTGTGTTTAATGCAAATTAATTGTTTTTTGGGTTTTGAACGCCACGGCCAAGTGGAGCGTCCGTTTCACGGCCGCCACGATGTTTTCTCGGGAAGAAAAGGCACGAGAGCATGAACGGTCTTGAAACCCACCTCGCTACCAAATGTGTTCCACTCGCTACCACTACACCAAAGTGGGTGCTTGTTACTGAACAGAGGTAATGTTGCGTTACTAAATATGGGTATGACACAAAGAAAGGTCCGGCTGTTTTTTTTTTTTCACGGTCACGATTTTTTTTATTCCCCGCCCGCCGCTCAACGAATCTATGCATATGGTGTCACAAGAATCAGAGGCCAGAGAGAGACAGAGAGATAGAGAGAGTCACACTGGGACCGACAAGTAGACGCAGAGAGACACAGAGCGAGAGCGGGAGTAGAATCAGGGTGCAAAACCAGACCGTTTGCGAGGCTGTGCATCAGCCCTGTTGTTGTGTTTGCTGGGGGGCTGATACTGATGTGGCCTCTTCTTTTGTTTTCGTTTTTCCGTCCATCTTCCTTCTTTAGGTCTTCTTGCCTGCACGCGGGCAAACTTCAGCCAATTTCACGTGTGTGCCATGCACTCCCAACCATCGTATCAGAAAACCAGAGCCAAATTTTAATTCGGCTACACAAATTGCAAGAGAAATAATTATGATTTCCGGGCAAGTGCACGCAATATATCAACCCACCGAGTAAACGAAAAAAACAAAAATAGAGATGGATTCGTTGGGTAATACTGACAAAATAAAATGAAAAAAAGCTACACGCCGGTTGCACCAGAGTAAACGATAAAAAACAAAAAAAAATGGCTACACCATGACATGAATGCATATACCCGAAAGGAGGAGACCCGGGTCCCGCCATGCTTGCCACGGCGCCCCACACCAGCCGCACCGTCTCCTGTTCACGACCACCATGAATAGTTGCAGCGGCAGCGGAGTGGGTTTGGTTGACATGTCAGGGATAAAGCTTGTGTAAGCCCCAGCCGCCGCCGACAGATAGCCTCTCATCACAGGCTCGGCTGAAGCTTGTGTACTGCTACTGCTGTGGAGGAAATCCCTCCCTCGTTCCTCTTTCTCGACGCCTTTGGGCTACACGCCTTCACATACCGATGTAGGTGCATTTTTTGGCGCAGCAGCCTGGACAACCCACACGCAGATAAGAATTCACTCCGCGGTGCTTGGCTTCAAAGGGATCGGTGCAAGAGGGGAAGCCATCCTTTCCTTCCTGTCCAATCGTCGACCGCTGATGGCTTTTATATGCTCATGAACAAAAACATATCGAGTTCTTACAGTATCACGGTACATGTACGCATTGGCACCGTAATCTTCAACCCATGACTACCCAAAGTCTCCGAGCATGCGTTTGGGACCGTCGCGAGATGATACATTACGCAACAGAAGAAAAAAATGCTCATCTTACGTGTATACAATATAGATCTTGCACCATTAAAAGAGAAACTACCATGCGGGCTGCGGAGAAACAGAACAAGAGAGAAAAAAACACCAATCCTACGTAAGAAAAGCAACAATAACTCACCGACAAGCGGTTTCTGGCCGACGGCTGAAGCTTGTACTGGAGGGAGACCGCCTCGACGTAGCGCTGCGCCGTTTTCGCTCGCATGCCGATAGACGCCATCTCGTACAGGAAAACCTTCACCTGCTCATACACAAAGAAAAAAAGATAATTGTACAAATCAAACGCAAACAATAATGTGGGTTGTTTGTACAGATTTGTAAATTTTTCTCTAGTGGTTCGTGACGGTTCGCTGGGCTCTTCGAGCCAAAAGTACATCAGCTGTGTGAGTTGTTCGAATTTGAGAAACGTCACTGATGACAGCTGATTCACATCAATACCCTTCTTTACGTTCATCTTGCATGACGCCTTGATGACACTTAATATACTACTACTGCTGTACGCTCTCGCGCGCCTTGCAATAAAATAACACGTGTGGAGAGAGATCCCCTTTATGAAGGGTATATTCAACCTCCCAACGTCTGTCTGTCGGGAACGATTCTATTCCCTCTTCACACATGTGGGGTGTCGTACGCAATGCGCGCGGAAAGAAGCCACAAAGGCCAAGAAGACAAAAAGCTACGAACATTCACAAAAAAGGACAACGGCGACAAAAAAATCAGGTTTCGTAAGGACAACACGACAAGAGTAAATAGTAGTATATGGCCGTATCCACAAGGCCGGTCGCCCTGTAGTTGAAAGAGCCCCCGGGAATTGGGACGCGATGCAACCTCAGCCACCGCAGGCGTAGCCCGAGAGGACTTTTGTCCCAGAGGGGCGACGGAAAAAAAAAAAAACACCAACTTGCGCGCCAAAAAAAAAGAGGTTCGAGCGAAACGACGGAAAACCTTGAAAAAAAACGCCGCATGCGTACAAACCCTAGAGGTACGAGGCGTCGTCCGGCCGGCGAGGCCGTTCGTCTGTTCCATGACACGGCGGTTCTGCGTACCATTGTAGATACACGCGTACCCATGTTTGTTTTTTCCGCCTCGTAATGCTGTAGGCTCACGCACCTGTCGGCAGACGATCTCCGATGCCAAAGCTGGGTCCTTGAACTCCACAGCAAGGTTGGCCTGGAGTGACGTCACAGAGAGAGAGAGAGAGAGAGAGAGAGAGACGAGCACGGACACGCCACCCAACAGCAGCAATCGCAGGAACAGCAACAACAGCAGCAGCGGCATCAGCAATCAGATATCGCAGGAACAATAGCAACAACTGCAGCGGCAGCGGCACCACCACCAGCAGTAGCGGCAGCAGCAGCAGCAACGACATCAATGAACGCAACAGACCGGGTTCAACTTAAGCCAAACAAATCCTGCACAAAATGCGCACAATAGCAGCGCACATACTTAGCAGCACCGCGGTGAGCTCCAAAATTGTACTTGGAAGTAGATTTCAACCCTCAAAATCACGTAGAAATATCGAGAGGATTTGTTAAAAAAAAAAAAAAAAGCACCATAGAGACAGTGTTCCCTACGCCTCAGCCTATCAAGCCTCTTTCGTCTTTTTCTTACTCCCACCCCATTCTATCTCTTCGTCTCTCTCCTCTACATCATCTCAATTTGCTCCGTTCCTCTGTCTCTCCGTCTTCCCGTCCATCGCTTTCTCGGTGTCACCTCGGCGTCCAGCTTCTTCAGCCCCGGATTCTTGCCGAGCAGGTTCGACGCCGCCACCGCCTCGTCGGGGCTACCCGGGGACGATAGCAAGCTGCCCCCGCCCCCTTCGTCCTTGGCGTGTCCGCCAGCGCCGGCTCGCCTCGCGGAGGCAATCGAGTGACGGTCCTTGGCTATCTGTTTTTTTTTTGTGTGTGTTTTGCCATGACGTTGAAGTTGATGAGTTTGTTCAGTTGAGATTGTTGTTGTTGTTGTTGTTGTTGTTGTTGTTGTCTTCGCATTAAAAAACCAAGCCGATCTCGCCGATCTCAGTAACACCTCTACACTGTAACATCTAAACAGAACGTTCCACGGGGATGTAACGGAACGTTCCACGGGGATGTAACGGAACGTTCCACGGGGATGTAACGGAACGTTCCACGGGGATGTAACGGAAGGTTCCACGGGGATGTAACGGAACGTTCCACGGGGATGTAACGGAAGTTCCATGAAGCAAGTACCGGAACGTTCCACGGGATGTGACAGACCCATGGAGAAACAACGGAAAGTTCTACGGGGATGCACCAGAACGTTCCATGAAGCAAACAAAGCAAAGTTCCACGGGGATGCACCAGATCGTTCCAGGAAGCAAGAAGTGGAACATTCCACGAAGGAATAACAAAAAAAACGCTTCCACGAGGTGTGTCTACACATATTGCGCACCTTTTCCGTCTTAGCCTGTACGGCTTCGCTTAGCACGTGCTGCCAGAAACGCATGTCCGTGAATATCGGGTGCCGACATATCCTGGCACTCAGGAACTCGCTGAAGTACCCCGGCTGCTCCCCCTCGCCACCGCCGTCAACTCCTGCCCCCCCACCTGCCGCCGGCACACCCGCGCCGCCCGGCTGCCCCCTGAACATGTCGCCTCCGCCCTCGTGCACCTGGTCGGTGTGTGACGCAAAAAACGAAAAAAAGAAAAAAAAGGCGGGAGGGGGGGTATTTAGTATTGTGTGTGATATCCACGAGTCTACGAACCGTAAGATCCTATTTCGCACGCCCCGAAAAAATGGGAGGGGGCGGAGGGGGCACACGCAAAACCGTCACCTGGGGGGAGGTGGGGGTTATTGGCGGTTGAAACTATTAATATTTAGTCGCTTGCCAGCTGCACAGGAAGAAAGGGGGGCCGCAGACAACACAGCGTGTGTTGTGGGGGGGGGGGGGAGATACGGACCGCCTTCGCAAGAAATTAAGTTTACGAGGAAACAGAACAGGGTGGGGGTACGCAGACCCTACAACTTCCAATAGCACACTTTTTCCGACATGTTTACTTTAAGGACGAAAAACCCTGCAGAGGCTACAATTTACGAGGTAGATACACGCCTGGAAGTAGTTTCCGGTGAGCTGCAGGAGGGTGTGAGCCACCGAGTAGTCGACGCGGTCCACGCACACGCACAGGAGGGTGTAGCTGAAGCGCGCCAGGGTCTCGAAGGACGGGCCGTGGAGGAGCGTGGGGCCGCGGCTGCTGGCGTACCCCCGCTGGCTCGCGTGCCGCAGGACCTGTTCGTTGTTGTTGTTGTTGGTGGTGGTGACGTTGTGGTGGGCGTGGTTGTTTGTTGTAGTGTGATGGTGTGTATCGTTGTCAATTAGGTGTTGACACACATGCTAGGTGTACATCATATCCACCAGGGTACAAGTTAGAGCTGAGCATAGTGGATATGCTGTACATCTAACAACACAGACGTGTCAGGCGTGGTAAAAAAGGAGCACAGAGATACATACTGCATTGTGCTCGTGGGAAAATGATACATCTGGGTCAGTGGTTTTACAGGATGCATACACAACTTCACGACACATATGATTCCTACGGTGGCAGAAGATAAAATAACAGAATCAAACATTAAAAGCTACTGCTTGCACAAGGGACAGAAAGAAGGACAGGGAACGATGTGAATGAAAGCTAGAGCCGCAAGGCCGGCGCTCCATCCCTTTCCCTCTCTCGCTTTCACCTGCAAGAACATTTTCTGCACCACTGGCTTGGTCCTTAGCGTCTCCTCCACGTCCATCACAACCTCCTCCGACACCCTGTCCGATGAGTACACCGCCTCCAGACACTGCACAAAAAAAAAAAGGAAAAAAAAAGTCGCAAATAGTCGTTGTTTACCGCAACAGCAGTGCAAGCGCACGCACAGGGTAGGGTGTGTGATCGATCGATATTGAGAAAAAAATCGAACCCTTTTGGTATTCGTGTGCCACCACTTCGACCTCCGTGTCCAGAAATCGAACTAAAAAGCTTTTGATTTCTGCTCTTCTAAGAGCGCACACCCCCTGTGCGATAATCGAACGATGTTGGCCAGTAAGAAAACCTGCGAGCGTTTCGTTTCATGTACAACCAATGGGGAAGAGAGTCCCCACGATAAACCGCTACAGCATAATAGGTAGGAAGCTAGCGACGTCACGCATCCTCACTGCTGAAAGTGGGGGTAAGCGGGCCTCTTCGCACCTGCAGCAGCTTCTCGCTATCTCTGTCGAGCTCCTCGCCGTCCCCGGCCCCCGCCGCCGCCGCCGCCAGCCCCGCCCCTGCCTTTAGCGAGTACGCCCCGTGCCCGAGGCCGGCGTTGGCGCTGCCCTCCGTTTGCGCTCGGAGGGCCTCTCCTAGGTCTTCTGCGATCTGCAGATGCAACACACATTTTCGCACACGCATATTTTGCGAACAAAACACATTCGTGAACATGCACAGCAAAGACACCACGCGTGTGCGTGATGGGACGGGGGTGAGGGGGGGGGGGGGGGGGTGTACTCATAGTCGTGCATGCCGTAGTCGTTTGACCATTGACCTCGCATCCCTACAAAGCCGGGACGGAGCACGCCGGGTTCTCACCGGACCAGGCTCTCACATCACCAAGCGCGAAGCGCCGTGAGGTATTTGGCGAGTCGCATGAAGGGTGAGCTGCATCCTGCTAAGGGTGTTCGGCATCTTGTGCTTACTTCCTTGCGTACGGATGACAGCTACGTATGACTTAATTTATTTTCTGGTGCTTTCACTTCCAGACACAGTTGTATTCACTGTGTAACTGCCTCGAGGAAGCTTGACCATTTTAACACAACGTGGTGCGATCATCCCCCGTTGCGCGGAGTGAGGGTTCTCCACCCCGCACAACATGATCTACT
>FN649726.1:1701071-1711588 GCA_000310025.1 Ectocarpus siliculosus | reverse complement strand
GGGCCCGGCCTTTCCGTTATCCCCTAAGGTTAGGCTTTGCCCCCCTTCCCGGGGCCCCGGGGGGGGACCCCCCGGTCCAAAACCTGGGGGGGTTGGGCCGGGAAAAGTTCCCCCCCCCCCCCCCCCCCCTCCCCGGCCACCGCACCTCTCGGCGCTGACTCCGCCACGAACGGGTTCGTTTCTTCCAAGACGTCCACAGGGCGGTAGAAGGTGAGACACAGGCCGTACGACCGGACCCCCGACGTGAACCGCACGAAGGAGGACACGTGTGGAGCCGGCTGCGACGCGGCGGACCGGAGAAACAGCCCCTGCGGGAAGCAGAACCACTCCACCTGTTGCGTGGCGGTAGCGGTTGCAAGGGGGTTCAGATTTGCCCAGGCCTTTTCGCTGTTTATCGCTCGGGAGGACATGGAGGTGTCCGGGCGCAAAAAATTGAGCATGCTTGATTGGTTAGGAGCATCGGAGGGGCGGCGGGGGGCAACAAGAGCAACGTCTTCCTTCAAGTACGATTTTCGGGCAAACGAACATCGAAGCTCTGCCAGCAAGACATGCCTCCTCGAGGCAAGGCAAGAGCGCCCCCCCTTTGCTATACCGTAGGTGACGCTACACGGCACACCCCCTGGATCGGTGCTCAAAGCTCGACTACTCCACGACGAAGAAAGAGGACGCAAAATCAAACGGCACGTTTTCCGAATGCTCTCGACAAAGACGGTTTCCAAGCCGCGCCGTTTTCGGCATCGCCACTCTATCTCTCTCTCTCTCTCTCTCTCTCTGCCGTGTGAGTAAATCGAGCCTTCAAATTCTGTCCAGGCGGCGTGACATCTTATGCCACCTACGGCAGGAACAAAACCCGTCGCAAAAGGTGCGAAAAAACCACCGCCCGGCATCCACATACCGCTGTTTTAGGTTTCCAACCTTGCGACCGACACCTCATGCGCCCCGCCCGCCCGCACCAGTGCGCCGTTGGCACTCCGCCCCCCAACACACCTTGGTAGGGAACGGGGCATCCTCTCTCTGTTCCTCCGGAAAGTGTTCCAACACGGCACTCTCCACCTCCACAGCCGTCGCCGGTAGCTCGTCGACCCCCGGACCGCTCCCGCCGCCCCTCCCGGCGGTGGCGCCCGAAGACCCGAAGCCGCAGTCGGCGTAGTCCGCTACCTTGAGCTTTCCTTCTTCGTTCGCAGCTGGCCCCACCTATGTTGTTGTTGTTGTTGTTGTTGTTGTTGGTGTCTTTACAGTAGAAAATTGTACCGGTCTCCGCTCAGTAGTCGGTGCAAAAGAAAAGACCGTCGACACAACCCAAACATGTAGTGTAAGGTGCAGGAAAGGGCGCGACTTGGGATGCCGCGAAAGAAACCACCGCGGTTGCGATCCCCCTTGTACATGCCGTACCACACAACCGACATCGATTGCGGTGCGGGTCGACAAGACAAATTGAGGGGGGGGGGGTCACGTACCACGATGGATTCAGCGCAGTGTAGGGCCCAAAAAAGTAAAGAAAAACTAAATATAGATGCTTGTATCTTTCCTCTGTGCGGGCAACCTACAGCGGTTGCCATCAGGGGGTGTTGTTGTGCCGGTCTGCGGAGCCCCGCCGAGATCCCTCTGCCTCGTGTTGAGCACCTCCGATTGCTGCGTTCGAGCTCAATACATTCACCCACAGAAGAAGATCCCTCATTTCTGATCCTGCGAGGGGACAATTACCCCCTCCGCAACAAAGGGAACCTCTTCGCCTCCTCTCCCCCGCGCGCGGTCTGTGTAAGGCCCGCTTAACCTAAAAAGTTGCAGTGCGCGCCGAGCGCACGCGGGACGGAACAACAAACTCACCACGAGGAAGTAGTCCACCAGACCTGCGGGCAGGACCTCGTCTGTAGACAGGGCTAGCGCCGCTTCCGCTGCCGTCGTACCCTTCGGCACCAAAGCCCGACCACCGCAAGCACAACGCAGCAGGCGTTAGATACCGGTAGTTGCATATATAGGCAGGGGGGGCACGCGGAAGGGCCAGAGTACTACGTACTAAACCCAACGCTGCAGTAGGAGCGGGATGCAGAAGAGCGACCGAGGCCGCCCCAATCCTAATCGTCCTTTCCACGCGCCACAGCTGGAGAGACCGCGTGTGACAAGGGCAGGGTTCGTGGATGTAGCACTCAATAAAGACCGTCGGTAGCGAGTCGGTCTGTTGCAACGTTAGCTCGTCTGCATAGCACGTGGAGACACAAGCGAAACAAAGCTGCCACGCCTCCCCCCCCCCCCCCCCCTGCGAGAATCAAAAACAAAACCCACCGGGAGCACGGCAGTGCCAACGTTCGACCCGCCCCAGCTCCCCAGCTGCAGCTGCTGCTGCGAGTGCAAAAGCGACAGCTCTCCCCTGTGCGCCGCCCGCGCCACCTGGGAGTCGTCGCCCCCGCCACCAAGATACTCATCGCCCTCTTCGATCTCATCCGCACCGAAGGGATCGATGGAAGGATCCACCGAAAACTCGTCCCCTCGCTTCGCGCCCCCTCCTCCGGGGAAGCCCGTCCTTCTAACGCCAGCAGAATCAGCATTGCTGCCCCCGCCGCCGGCCCCTTCCGGCGTGACTCCCGCCATCAACAACGCCTGCCGGAAGCTCTCGTTTCCGGCTCCTAGCCCCGCCTTCCCCGCCCCGGCCCCACCCCCCGGAGAGCCCGCACGGCTGCCGCCCACCCCCGCCGCCCCATCTTCCGCTTGCGCCAGCGCCGCTACCGACTGCCTTTGACTCCCGACCGGCGCCGCGCTGTCCCCCTTCCCCGCCCCACTGGCCGTAGCAGCGGCGGCGGCGGCGGCGTCGGGGCTAGAGCTGGACGTGAAGAGGAAGCGGAGGAGGAGCGCCGCCTTGGTGAAGGTTTTTCCGGACCCGACGGGAGGCTCGAGGCCGTACCACTGCTCCACTGGCTCGTTCTGCGGCAGGCGGGACACCGGTATGAGGAGCTCGCCGACGACCTCGTCCTCGGCGCCCTCGCGGAGAGGCTGCTTGACAGCAGTGGCATCAGCAGCGGCAGCAGCATCCGGAAGAAGAGCGAGAGTTTGTTGAGTGTTGTTGGTTGGGAATGCGTGAGAGGCGGCGACGAGCCCGTGGCGGTGGGAATGATGACCGGGGCGGAACTACTGTTGTATTTTTTTTCTCCTCACAATGATCATCATGACGCCGACAAGGCGGAGATGTGCAAGCACACACAGCTGCCACCAAGAGGCATCGGGAAAAACTTGATGCGAAAGAGTAGAGGTATACGCACCGCATTCGAAGCCGCGCCCACACAAAAAACATCGCCACACGCGCAACCCAAACCAAGGGCCAAACCGCCCGGACTCCCGTGCATCCTCCCCCACCACTACATGTACATCCCTCTAACCTGTGCCAAACAAACAGGGCCATCTATCATGACGAAAACAAGCACCCCCGTCCTTACAAGATGAGGAAAATACTCTTGAGCCATCTTTCGCAAAAAATAGGAAGGAAAGATCGGCCATCATCGGTGACCGATCCCGTGGGAACAATGGTCCGTCCTCTCTCGAGGACGCGTGGCCAACGGCCTACCCGCTGCGAAGGCATGCAAAACATGAACGCCCCCCCCCAACCCCCACCTTATCAATGCAGACGATTCGCACGGCAACTTCTCCGGACACTCTCCCGAAGAAAAACTCCTCGTCCCAGCTAGCGCCCCCGTCCGCGTCCCCGTGGCTGACGAACTTCGAGCTAGTCCTCGCCGCATCGGGCTTGGGGGTGCGTCGAACGACCCCCCCCCTTCCCTCGGCCCCGCCACTCCTCAGGGCCCCCGCGCCTTGCGGCCCTCCTCCTCTTGCTGCCGATCCCGCTGCTGCTGCCGAGAGGGAAGACTCCGAGCTTGCGCGGCCGAAGCCTCCTTCGCCGGACGATGCCGAGAACGAGCCCCTGTTTGGTTCGCCGGTGATGGAGCGCTGTTGTTGCGGAAGGGGGTTCGGTGCAGGGCACAAACAATCAGCGCAAAAATGAACCAGCCGTATGGGTGTTAAGCGACGAGGACGATGGTGAATCGTGATGGATTTTTATTGCATGTGCTTGCTTGATTGTCAGGCAGCGGCCAGAATCGATGGCAAGGTATCCGCTTGCACAAGCCTCGACAGCTGTTGACTTGAGCGGACTAAATCCCGGGGGAGGGTGTCGTCACCGCCGACCAAAACAAAAAACACGCCTATCTCTCCCTCCCCCCCAACAAAATCATCCTACACTGTACTCCTGCTCTTCCCGACACCATCACCAGCTCTCTTTCAGAACGAACGCATCGCCGCCGCACACGACCAAGCAGTAGCCTTGGCGAGGATATGTATCAAGCTTGGTTTTAGTAGAGGGTACATGTATGGGGTAGGTTTGGGGATTACGGTTAGAGATAGGGATACGACCCCCCCCCTCCTCTAATTCACGGGATACAACCAACAGCCCATGCCTCCCCTCCCCTCCCCCCGACCAAGGCCTCCATATCTCACCGCAACACCGGGACTATCGCCGCCGCCGCCGTCACCGCCACCGCCGCCACCTTCGCCCCGCGCCTCGGCTTCCGCGTCCGTGAGCCAGGACGTCACGCTGACGGCGTGCATCATCACCGGCCCGGCCTCGACCCTCCCGTCCCCAAGGAAGGCGGACAGCCTTGCCCCCAGCTTGCTCTCCCTCTGCGGCGGGGGCTTCGGCGCTTGCACGAGCTGCGTACCCTTGATGACTTGTGTGTGTGTGTGTGTGTGTGTGTGTGTTTTTTACATTGTGTTTGTCGAGAAAGTTGTTTTGGCACGTACGGCGTGCATGCAAACCAATTGATTGGTGTGGCAAAAGACGCGAGAAAGGGGAGGGAGGGACGGGCGAGTTTTCTTAGGACCTGAGCTTGTGGTAGGTCTTGTTTCTTGGTGTGGTTCTTTTCGTGGTGCGTAGGTCGCGACGTTGGGGGAAAGGGTACATACCTGCTGCAAGGATAGCGTTTTCTGGTTTAACGCAACAATTCGTGTGCCGCAGAAGGCACCACCACCCTAAGGAATTGGCGGTAAGGCCGTTGAGGGTTCGATTTCAACGAAAAAACGAGTACACTCGAAACACACTACCCACCACTAAAACCTATATATTCCATGCTGGGTCTCCCCACCCATCCAGTACAGAGCGCGCAAACTGTTGTGCACAAATGCAAGGGTTTTTCAAGTGAAGGGGGTGTGGTAGACTGCAACCTCCCCTCGCCCGTGAATCCGAAGGTCAAGTCGTACGCCCTCTGCGCGAGTAAGAGGTTGATAGCGCACTGGGTGCACAATACTGCTGTGTGTTCACAAAAAGCAACAAACAGCAGTGAACGCGCCGGGTATTTCGATGTCCGATGTGTGTGGGCGCGCCCTATGGAGTACGGTTTCGTGGACAGAGGCGTGGTGCGAACCCCAATGAGCCAGCGCCGTTTTGCAATTGAAATCCCAAGTCTGTCGACATTTGCAATCGAATCCCATGTCTGTCGATACTGATGTCTCCCATATTGCACTACTGTACAGCAGTAGTCTGGCGTCAGGTACACAACACTCCAAGACGTGCAGAACACAACGTGCAACGCGTTTGTCGGTGACGGGCGGAATATTCTCGTGTGCACCGGTGACACTATAACAGCAGTGGTTTCCTCTCGGCCAGGAGGGAACAACCGCGCTGCAAACAGCCAGCGCGCCCCTTGACATGCGACTGAGCATCTACAAGTAGTGCTGGACATCGGAACACCCGCTACAAGCAAGGAATTTTGCGTTTTCGGCCACTTGCGCAACACATAATACGTAGTTCCTGCCAAAGAGAGAGCGCGAGCAACAAGTGCAAGTACATGCCACAGAACACTTTTCCACTGGTACATACGATCCAGGTCTGCAGACGGAGGTACGAAGTAGTAATACATGTGGATGAAGTTAGACTAAAAAGACCCTGATGGCAACATGTATGTTGTGCCTTCTTTGGGTAAGGTGGTATGTCTAGCGGGAAGTCTCCGCCACCGACAGCGTCTGTCCAAAGGTTCGCCAGTTGCTGGCTGATTCCTCCGACAAAAGACCAGCAAACAGCGGTTGGATGCAAAAGCACCCATACGACTTCCAGGCAACCAAGCGAGCCAACACTCCGCAAAAGGGGCACGCCCGTGTGTTTTTTTGCTGCGATGCATCATCATCATCATCGACGATACGACGGTCTTACCGCTTTCTTCCAAGGACTTCTCCGTGTCAAGCAGTGTTGTGTGAAAATATTCTGCACTTTTCTGCTCTCCTGGTTGCACACCCAAAGAACGTTATCGACATCGGCCTCCCCTACCACCGTGCTCATCCGCACAAGTGCAACAACTACGTGCATACGTCTCCAGCAGGCAGCACGCTAGGGGGTGGTTGCATCAGACCATCACACGCGCTCCGGCCGGCGGCGCTCATTTCCGGAGGGTCGGTGAGAATGTTCATCATATAAAAATGTCGCTCTCACCCTTCAAGAACAGTGTGCCTCGGTAGGGCAGGATTTCCGTCGCCCGGTTCAGCGCCAGCGGCCTGAGCGGCGCGACGGATACCTCCGAGCGCCTCTTGTTCATCAGGTGCGACTGCATGGCTTGTGCGGCGTCGCCGCCCCCGATGAGGGGGGTGTCTTTTTCCGGCTGCTATGAGCAGAGACAACGGAACGGACCATCCTTGCTTGCAGCTTGGCACCATCAAGGGCGAGGCGAGGCAACACCCTACCCATCAATTCCAATTGTTTGTCCCCCCAAACCAATTTCTCAATTTCTCCAATTTCTCCTCCTGCCTGCCTGCCTCTACCTCGCGTCATTGCACAAAACGTCGCTTTGCCGGAAAGCAAAGATGGTGCTGCTCACGTACTCGAGAGGAAGAGGACGAGGCGGAGAGGCCGCCGCCGCGGGTAGGGGAGGGCACACGTTCCCCGCGTCCCGGGGACGGGGCCGAGGCAGAAGCATGTCCTGGAAAAGGACCGCTGCTGCTCCCGTTCCGCCGGATAGACCTGCTGCTGGTGGTGGCTCCCATGTCCCTGGTGCTGCCTCCCCTTCTCCGGTACCAGGCACAGCTCCAAGAGCCGGGGTGAATCGGGTCTGGGTCAATGCGGAAGCCGGAGGGCCAAGCAACGGTCCTAGCAGCGCGACCCGCCAAACCACGACGGCTCTGGCGAGAGGCAGTGCGGCCCAGGCCGTCATCAGCACGAAGTCCAAGACGGGCAACCGCAACCGGGTGTGGACCAACAGCAGCACTACTGCTGCCCAAATCGCCGGTACCAGCAATGTCGCTACGAAGAAGCCCGTGGGGGGACCCCCGCCCCCAAGCACGCCCGCCGCCGTGTTCCGAGGTGGATCGTCGGCCGCGCAACCACGAAGGGGTCCCGGCCACAACCTCGTGTGGACGAAGGCGACAGGAAGAGGGGAGACAGCAGGAGGCCCCGCTCGGTCCGATTCCCGTGGGGTTGCGCCAGCTAGCAGCGCAGGTGGTAATGGAAACAGTAGCACCGCGAGGTCGTGGAAGGAACAGCCGCCGTCAGCCGGAGCTACAGCAATCAGCAGTAGAAACGCGCATTCGTCGGTGGCCGGAGGAGCGGCGGCTTCATCGAGAGTTACTCCGGCTCCGTTGGCCGCTGCTGTGTCGAAAGCTCCTGCAGCCGCCACAGCAGCGAGACCGAAGCCCGCGGCCGCCGCTCCGCCGTCTTCTCCGACGAAACCAGTCGCGAGATATTCGGGTTCGGCTGTTGGGCGGAGTTCTGCAACGACCGCTGCCGCTGTAACGGCCCCAGCTCCGTTTGCGTCGGCCGCCGCTCTGTCGAAAGCTCCCGCCGCTGCCGCCGCGCGCCCGAAGCCCGCGGCCGCCGCTCCGCCGTCATCCCCGACGAAACCAGTCGCGAGATACTCGGGTTCGGCCGCTGGGCGGAGTTCTGCAGCAGCCGCTGTGGCGGCCCCGGCAGGGGCGGCGCCCGTTCCTGTGACGGCGTCAAAGCCGCTTGTCGCGCGATACTCGGGGTCGGCGGCCTCCCAACAGCGTAGAGCCGCCGCCGCTGCCGCCGCCGCCGTCGTCGCGACGCGTGCCGGGAAAGGTCCGCCGTCGAGACAAGCCGGCGGGCAGCAAGTCGCGCGGTACTCGGGGGGGGCGGCAGCGCGAGGCGGTGCTCATTGCAGCAAGAGCAAGGCCTTCGGGAGGGGGGGCGCGGTTGGCAGGACGTTCGGGCGCGCCGGCAGGGGCGTGGTTGCCTGGAGAGGCCGGGGAAGGACCGGAACGGGCGCCGGCGCGAGAGGCCGATACAAGTCACCTCGAGGCCTTCTTGCCTCGCAGGGGGGGTGGGCGGCGTGGCATTTCAACGGTAGAGGCTGGGGGCGAGCGCACTCTAGTCATTCAGCATGGGCACCGGCGACGGCGCGCTTCGGGGCGTATCCCACTTCGCAATGGGTGGCAGGCCAGTGGGTTCATCCGTGGGCCGGCTGGAGGGGGCGGGGAAGGGGGCGGGGAAGGGGGCGCGGACGGGGCTTGTATTCCTCGGCGGCTGGCCGTTCGCGACAAGCACCCCGGAGCAAGCACGTGCGGTTTAAGAACAGGACTCTTATTCGCGCCCGCAGCCTTCTACCGCAGCAGCGCGGCGCGGCGATGACAACGGCAGCGACAATACTGGGTGCGGTTGCTCGACGCGCCTCTTTCGGCGCGACAAGCCGTTTCGCAAAACTGGGCGGGACCGCTGCTTCGTCGACGAAGTTCGTCCGTGGCGGCAAGCACGGCATGGCCATCCGGCGTGTCGACAGCTCTGCCCTTGCGGCCCGTAGGGCCGCCGCTGCCGCAGCCGCCGCAGCCGCAGCCTCGACCCCGGCTGCCAAGAGGCTCAAGATGTCGATCGACAGAAAAACCAGTAGCGCACAGGACAAGCCAGCTCGGGCGACTGGAGACGGAAACGCTCCTTCGAAAGTATTTCCGCTTGCGGGGAGGGCGAAGGCCACCGCAGTTGCGAAGAGCGGCGTTGCGGCGACGCAGGCGGCGTCGGCGCCGTCGCCGGCGGCCGCCCGGCGGAAAGCGGCTCTGCTGGGCAAGGCGGCCGCTCGCGCGCGAAGCGTGACGTCGAGGAGGGCGGCGGCAGTGGTTGCCGGCGCCCGCGCCAAGCGGACCCGCCTGCAGGTCGTCCGCAACATGACGCTGTACCGCGGAAAGGGGCAGGTGGCCGTGGTCGGCACCGGCAAGGAGGCGGCGTCGGCTGCTGCTGCCAAGAAGAAGAGCAACAAGAAGACGAAGACGGCCGAGCCGTGCCTCTTCTTCTGCAGGTTCGGCAAGTGCTCCAAGTCGGACGAGGAGTGCCGCTACGTCCACGACAGGGCCAAGGTGGCGGTGTGCCGCGCGTTCCTGAGAAAGGGCGGGTGCGACAAGGGAAACAAGTGCCTGCTGACGCACGCCGTCCAGGCGGAGAAGATGCCGGTCTGCATCTACTTCGAGAAGGGAATGTGCTTCACGCCCAACTGCCCGTACCTGCACGTGAAGGTCTCTCAGAACGCGGCGGTCTGCCCCAGATTCTTGAAGGTTCGTTTCTTCCTCTCAAGCGGTTGCTTGGCATGATGGGGAGATGGTTGGTCCTCTCCAACCGTTGGTGGTTCCGCTTCCCGTAGGTTGCGATGACGGGGGATACTGGGGGGTGGGTTCGGGTGTGTTTTCTTGTGTTGGGTCTTGATTTTCGGTCGTGCGGGGCGGTAGTGTTGTGTAACGCTTGCGAGTGGGTTCCGTTCTGATATGCTCCCTCCGACCCCCGCCCCCGCTCTCCGTACCCTCTTCGTCTTTTCTTTTCTTCGGCGCATGCACGTCTGCCACTCTGCGTGTCCGTTTTGGTTGTTTCCCCACCGGTAACGATCGAACCGAACACAAACGACGAAGCAGGGTTATTGTCCGGACGGAACAGCCTGCAGGCTCAAGCACGAGCTCCCAGACCCCAGGAAACGGGCGAGGGATGTTACCACTGGAGGCGACCATGGCGTGAGCATATGCGGCATTCAAAAGATTGTAGAATAGCCGGCATTGACGGTTTCAAAAGACTGGCGCTCGAAATATTCTTCCTCGAGTACCTATGTATCGTAGCTTTCCTCGGTACTCCACTGAAACCTCTAGTCTGGTTGCCACTTTTGCCACTCGTAAACCGAAGAGAGCGTTGTGTACACATACCATGTTGTGATTTGTTTGTCAAGTTTGTGTGTCGGCCTCGACATTTCTTTGCATTTTCCAGCTGCATCCTCTGCTGCTACTGATGGAGAGGGTCCCCTCCGCCAACCCCGCTTTGACGAAGCTATTTGGCTTAGTCGCACACCCTTTCTCCCCTTCCCGCCTTTTCTCGCCGATGCTGTGTGTTCATCCTCTTTTTTGATGCCTCTCTGTGTTTCAAAGGGCGGCGACGATAATACCACCCTCAAGAAGAAGACACGGACGACATCATCGGCTTCGGAGACAGGTTCGGAACTCCCCCCTCGTCGCTCCCGAGAAAAGGGCAAGGGGACGTCATTGTCGTGCCCTCTCCCGCCGCGCTG
>FN649726.1:1655026-1700971 GCA_000310025.1 Ectocarpus siliculosus | reverse complement strand
CCCCCCCCCCCCCGTCCCCCCGTCCTTCCTCCCGTACGTCGTGTTTGGCCGTGTTTCGTTCTTTCGCGTTGCTTGTTTGCTATGGGGGAATTGCGCCTTGTGTGTTCTGTGCATTTTCGAAATTGCGGTGGCGTTTTTTTTTTTCACACCTCGCATGAATGATGGATGGCCGATGATATTTTTGGTTGTGATTTCATCGTTTGGGCCGAACTGGTGGGGTGTGCGATGGTGCTTTCTACCCTACCCATCTCTTGGTATTTTTTTCTTTTTTTTGTTTTAATCTCTTGGTATGTCATGTTGTGGTGGCGGCGATCGCTTGGTCCGTACTGCACCGCTCCTTGCTTCTCCGGTTTTCGTATTGCGGCTCGGGAACCAACTTGTGGGACTTTTTTTTTTCGTCGCTTGCACGCTTGGGGTGTTTGTTTATTTCGGTTCTTTACATTTTTTCGTGCGGGTTTTTTACTTCCATTCGTGTGTCGTGTATGGTGTGGCCCCTTTCTCCCTGTTGCCGTGATTCTTGAACGGTGTGAAAAACTTGCCATCATTCGTGACAACAACAACGGCGACAAGAAGGCGCGGGAGAAGACGGTTCGGCTGCGGCTTCAGCGGCGTCAACGGCGACGGTCGACGGTGGCGGCGGCGTGGGTCCCTCCGAAGGTAGGTCAGGTAAGTCGGTGGTTTTGCTGCCATCAAGCGCGGCGGCGGCGGCGGCGGCGGAGGCGGAGGCGGAGGTCGCCATGGGTGGGGGAGGAGTGCGGGGGGAAATTGCAGAGCCAGCGCCCAACAGCGACGGGGGCCCCGCTGCTGCGACAACTGGGGGTGCGCGGGAGGGGGGTGGGCCTGTTCCTGGGGAGGTAGGGGGGAGACAGGGGACACGGGGGTCGCCGGCAGGTGTCGGGCAAGTTCGTAAGGGGCCAGACGGGGAAGACGATGATGATGATGATGATGATGATCTCAAGCCCGTCTTTCTCCGCAAGCGCAAGAAGAGATAATGGAGGGCGGCGATCTCTTGTTCGTTTCTTGCTAGAAGCTGAAAGTAGCTGGCGCCGCACGTGGACGGCGGCGATGACAAGCCGTCGGGAAGAAGCCGAAGTTTCGATAGAGTGTGTGGTGAAGGAGGCAACGGCGGACGGCAGCGGGCGGGTGGGGAATGTAAATATGTTGCGGAAGTCTGTCGAGCGGTGTTGATATTGTGTGCTGTTGGTGTTGTCACACTCCGTGACCCTTGTGTACCTCGTATCCCGTAATCTTCGAAGGCAAAGACAGGGATTGTTGTCGTTGCCACAAGTTAATCCCAAGAGACATATGCTAGAGGCAGACCGTGAGAAAAAAAAGTCTAGAATCGTTCGTGAACAGCAGTTTGAGGTTTTGTCGGTGTTGTAGCCTGCAAGAGGAGATGCTTGGAGCTTGGGCAGACGCTGGGCTACCAGGATTTGTGGTAGGATAAAGAGAGCGTAGAGACGAGCGGCATTATTTTTTTCCGTGAGAGGACGGGCATGAAGTTTATTTAGCAAGAACTTTAGAGTCCGCTCTAAGCTTGCTTGTTCTATAGCTCTGTGTTATGTGTTTGTTGCCGGGAAAGTTGCTGTTCTCGTTGGGCGTGTTTTGCAGTTCTGCCGCCACTACTTGAACAACACAGCAGTAGCGACGAATGATTAAAGATGTGGCGGGATCTCTGGCCAGTCTTTGTGCTAAGTGTTGGTTGTCTTTGGGCGTAAACACCCTTTATTTGTTGTCTTGGCGCTAGTGCGAGATGTCATATCCTAGGTATGATCTTGTTTCCGATGCTTGTTTGTTCAGCAGCAGTGGTCGGTCAGTCAGCATTGCGTGAAATTGTTGTCGTTTTCGATGCTTGTTTGTTCAGCAGCAGTGGTCGGTCAGTCAGCATTGCGTGAAACTGCTGTCGTTTTCGATGCTTGTTTGTTCAGCAGCAGTGGTCGGTCAGTCAGCATTGCGTGAAACTGCTGTCGTTTTCGATGCTTGTTTGTTCAGCAGCAGTGGTCGGTCAGTCAGTATTGCGTAAACTGCTGTTGTGTTTGCTCCCCAGCGATGTACATACTTGTGTTGGCCTGAGTTTTTCAGTACCATATCGTAACCGTTGTTTGTGTGTAGTGGAGTAAGTACAACGCGACAGGTGCAAACCCAATAAATAGTGTTTGGTTTATATTGACGTATGGCAGTGTGCGCGGTGCTGCGATGGTCAAAACAAGACTGCCCCCTCAGGGGTTTCTTGCTCTTTGTCAGGTTGTGCAATGGACAGTTATTGTTACGCTGCGACCTCCGTGGCGAACCCGGCGGCTCTGTGGCATCCATCATTCCATGGGTGCATCATGGTGTGCGCCTCCGTAGACCGTTTTCTCTTGCGTTTGTGATATCGTGAGCCGAAGTTTTGGGTGTGCATCGACAGGGAGAAATTGCCACCTTTTTCAAGCTTGGGACACGGCTCGGATGCGTTTCGTCGGTCCTTGACCGTCTGATTTTTTTTTTTGTCAAAACCCGTGAGAGGGGAATCACACGATCACACCGCCGCTGGTTCACCAACGGGGCCCATGTTTCGTTTCGGGCCGAAGAACATGCCCATGGAGAGGGTCATCGTGCGCTGTTTGCGGTACACGCTATCGCGATGTACTTGGATCTGTTCGAGGAGGGGGCAGCTTTTTTTTGTGGGTCCCACTCATGTTTTTTTTTCTGTACTGAGAGGCTCCGACCCGGGGCGATGCGGAAGAAATCCGCTGAAGTGCATGCGACAAGCATCCGGTACACGAGCCTTTTGAGCGCGAAAATACACCCTCCTTTCGCTTGCGTTTTTTGTCTCGGGCTCAACTTGTCTCACAACCAGACCCAAAGAGTCGCCCGATTTAGAACCGTCGTTAGCGAACCCTTGGCAGTCTTCCCTCGCGCAACGAAGCGCCACACCTCCGATTTAAACGGCCACACCAAAGGGGTACAAACTCGCCGTTCATCCAACTCATCGGCATGTAAATGCTGCTTTCGCCGTCCATGTCTGCGGCCGGTACTTCAACCCTACGGCGTCTCAGCTTTGCTCCACTGCCAGCGCTGCGGCGGCGGCGGTGCTTGGCCCTTCGAAACGCTTCCGCCGGGGCTGTGTCTGCGGCCGGCATTTCAACCCCACGGCATCTCAGCTTTCCTCCACTGCGGAGGAGGTGATGGTGGCCCCTTCGGCGCTTGCAGCCGAACCGATCGCGCTGCCCGCCACCCACCCAGTTGTCCACGCGCTCTGGAAGTTGAAACCGCCGGTAACGCCGTCCACGTCGACGACTTCCCCGGCGAAGTGGAGCCCGGCGACGGTCTTGCTCTCCATCGTGCGCATGTCGAGAGCCGAGAGCGCGACGCCTCCGCAGGTGACGAACTCTTCCTTGAAGGACCCCTTGCCGACGATCTGTTGGCGTCAGCGAGAAACGTAGGTGTGAAGGGGGGGGGAAACAGATGACACCCAACACTGCGGCCACACCTTCGTTGGTAGACGGCGGTCGGTCGGCGGCGATACAGGCAGAAGGGTATGTCCATCGTGTGATGAGTGCAGAAAACAGCACATCGATACACGGAGAGCATTTGACGTTGCTGCACATCTGTTTGGTTGGTCCAGCTGTTGCGAAACGGCAACTTGAGCATCGACCACGTCATGTGCTGTGTGTTCCTCACTGTGAAAACCTCACTGTGAAAACACGCCTCCAGGAAACGGCAGCAGAAACCTTCGCTTAGACTGCAAGCGACGAAACATCCAAAAAATATCAACCAATCCAAAGGTACTTCGTTGTGATGCCCGTTCTTACGGTAAATAGCTTCTTGCAGAGACGGACTCTATGCAAACCGACTGCAAAGAGCTACCACAGCATGGGGTGGTGCTACCCAAACAACACCGGAAAAGCTACGACCAACCTGAAATTCACAGGCTGTCAGCTGCTGCGCCAGGGCCGAGAGCTTCGCCTTCGACAGGTCTGCCCACTTGTCTCCCGCGGCCACGCCCGCCGCCAGCGCCAAGCTCTGCCACAGGCGGCGGGGCAGGCTCGAGATAGAGGGCGGCTGCGGCGACTGTGGTCGTCCTCCCGAACCCACGGAGGAACCTGGCGCCCCGCTGCCAACAACGGGGCAGAACGCGTACACGGTCTTCTTCGCGTTCCTTGTACGGAACGCTTGGAGCTCGTCAAGAGTCTGTGGTAGGGTCGTGATGGTTGTTTATCGTCGTCGTCGAGAAGATGATCACGACCGACAGCGGGGGTTGTTGTCAGCGGTTGGTATTGGCGCGTGTTGTTCCCCCATCGACGACGACCGCCACCACCAAAACAAACCGGAGTTCGTGGGCAGGACTGAGGGTGTCGACGTAAAAAAAAGTAAGAGGCAGGCGCCCCCCCAGCGGCCGTTCACAACATGATTCCCGGAAACGAAGCGAGGGCCCGCACCGCTCAAAATAAATCGATTCGAAAGCTCTACCACAATCGACTCGTCTGCGTGTCTTAGTCCGAGCCCGCAGGGATTGGTCTCAACTGGCGTGCAACGAAGCGCGGACGGTAAGAGCTGAGCTTGCCTTGCTCGGGTTGTTGCCCGCCATCCAGTTCACCACGAGCCTACCCCTGTAGCCGCTCTCGTTCAGCACTCGCGCCCCGAAAGCCGACAGCTTTAACGCGGCCGGCCCAGACACCCCTTCGAGGCGAGTCGCGCACATACCCACACCGCGCGTGCAAAACGACATTGGGGGGGGGGGAGCGAGCGCTGAGTTTTCGTTGCTGCGACGGACTGTTTTGCAGGCGGGGGGTTACCAAGGGAGTGATGCAGCATTCGGGGTAATGTTTTCAAGACGCCGAAAGTACCTGCACCTTGCCATCGAAGGTGGAGATAGATAAACCGTCATCGGGTATTGGGAACAAACGAGAGAAATTTCTCGCAAAATGCGTGCGGTGGATTATCATCCGCTTGTTTGCTACAATCACTATGTCGGCGTGATGCATAGTCTACCATTCTACCAGGTGAGTGCTTCAGCAGACACTTTACACCGCACCTGTATGCGTTATCAAGAGCGGTCCTCGCTGCGTAACGGCCGCTTGTTTCTTCCCCCGTTTTCTCTTCTTCTTCTTGCCACCGCCGGCAGACTCGCCGTTGCCTGCCGCTACTGCCGCCGCCTCCGCCCCTCCCGGCCGAGCATCGTCCTCTCCAACCCCTCCCTCTCCCTCCGCCGAGACTCTGCTCCCGGCCGGTCTTCCTGCCTTCGCGGCGGAGGAACTCTCGGGTTTCTCGTCAGCGAAGAGCTTGAGCTCGGCGTCTTGGACCGACAGCCCGGACAACCCTTCTAACCTGACGAAGCGGGAGGAAACGTGGGGCGAGAAAGCGCTAAAGAGAAATGAAGAAAAACAAAGGCTCTGGGAGGACAGATGCAAGGAAAGAAAACAGATCCGTGAGCGGCATGAAGAACGACCTCGGAGAGTTCCTGGTTGAGCTGTGCTTGTGGACACACCGAAACCAAAATACCGACTGCCTTTGATAAAACAAAAGTATCCGCAAGTATTTTTCCAACGAAAAACAGTTACCACAGTAGCGCGCATCCCATTAGAACTGGGACCGAACGAAGCAAGCGGTACCTCTAGCAGCAAAGCTCGGAGAAACTCACTCGAAATAGAACCGGAGATAGAGTCTATCTGCGAACGGGCTGGCTTACCTCGGGTCTCTGATCGTGAGCGTGAAAAGGCTCGGGACAGGACGTGACACCGCGTGCCCGAGCTTCTTCGCCCAGCCGTGGCCTTCTCTCGCAGCCCCGGTGGCCTGCAGGACGTAGTCACACGCTATTCTATACGAACCCCTACTGCCGTTGCCGCTGGTACTGGTGCTTCTTCTACTACTAGAACTGCTGCTGCTGCTGCTACTGCTACTACTACTATCGCTGCTAGCAGCCCCGTTGTTGTGCGCCGCGGCTGCCACACTGCCTTCCCCTGCTAATGCGATCCCCGCTGCTGATACTCCGAGTGCTTTTCGCACAGCAGGCGGGAGCGGTGTCACCGTGGCGAACTCCAGCTCAAACCGCGGCGGCTGTTGCTGCGGTTGTGCTTCGACACCATCGGTGCCATCGGTGGCAGGACCGGCTTCCGCGGGTTCGGCTCGACGTTTGAGCACGGACGTGACTCTTGCAGAAGTGACGACCTCGACTGAGGCTTCGCGCGCGGCTTCTGCGCTCGGGGCGCAGGAGGTACAGAGAGGGGTAGCAACGGCAAGCGGCGCCAGGACGGGTAAACGGTTCAAACTGCTGGTCCCTCCGTGCTCTCCTCGGCTGGTTTGAGAACCCTCAGACGTGCAAGCAGCCGGTGTTCATTGCCTACAGAGCTACACAACGACTGAGACGACGAGGAACTTCTTTACCTTCCAGGCAGTCGATGATTGTCTGGCTATCGTCCGTGACAGGAAACATGCGTCCATCTCCCTCCGTTTTGAGCCTGACCCCCCTCGAGCCGAACCACGCGGCGGCGTCCTCCGGCCCGAAGAGAGACTTAAATGGCCCAATGAGTTGCTTGCTCCCTCTGGGATACCCTTTGGCGATGAGCGACACCGCCTTCATTCGCAACAGCAGTGGCCAGTCACACAAGTAGCGGGGGAATCGTACTCTTACGCACTCGAGCTAGATGATGGGAAGTTATGAATGCACGGAACGCTCTGGTGCGGCATGCAGCATTAGAAGCCAAGGCACACGATACAGCAGTGTCATCTAACGGGAACACCGCGAGATAGCGTCCAGTTGTTGTACACCAGGCAGCGGGAACGCGGGGTGTGATGCTACGCCTTGACATTCGCTGCTTGGACCGATACCGTTCAACAGCAGTTCAGTCCCCTTCAACTCGCATAGGCACAAGCAGATGCTTGGCGCATTGCGTCGCACTTCCCATCAAAACCCACTACTACGGCGGTACGACACACCTTTGCGCTGTCATGCATCACGTTGCACCGGCCTCCGCCTGATATCTTGACCTTTTGGAGAGGTAGCTTGGCTGCCTCGAGCACGATCACGTTCAACCCACTTGTGCTACTAGCGGCGGCTTGAATGGCACCGAAGTAGCCTGCTGCTCCCCCTCCAATCACCACCAGTGTTTTGTGACCACCATCTACAGCCATTGCCGTCCTTGCCCCTGCTGGCCTCGCGGAACGACATGACCTGCTGCGAGCGCACCACGTTCGGCTGTTGCTGGTGGTGTCTCGGAGCAGCGTCCTTGCCCCTGCTGCTGCTGCTGCTGCTGCCAATGGCCTCGCGGAACGACATGGCCTGCTGCGAGCGCACCGCGTTCGGCTGTGGTTGGTGTTGGTGACGAAGCTCCGAGCCACCACCAGCAAGTAGCAGGCAACAAGAGCGAAGCTTGGTGGCATTGGCCACGATCGTCGGCGCTGTTGGCGTGCCATGGCGGTTGAGCGAGGGACATGCAGTTGAAATCGTGTGCAGAACAATACACAAGACACATGCGGAAAGCAGAGACCGCACGGGACTGTCAATTGTTTTGAAACGGCACATCTTGAATTCTCATTTTTTCGCGCCCGAATTGCGTGGTGTCGACGGCGCGACACACCGACCACAACGCTCCCCCTGGTGCCTACAGCGGCAGGTAGCGTTCGTCGTAAGCATCGTCCTCGATGGGGATGATCTACGAGGATGAACGAAACTGCGGTCTTCCGCCGACTGTTACCGCTGTCTACTGGCTCGATTAGAGGAAGAAACAAGCGGGTGTCGACGGATAAACAATCATGACGGCCGACGGCGTTCATGATGTTGACGGCCATGAGCGTCCAGAGTCGTCAACCACGGGGATATCGCCGAAGAATGATCCTAAACCGCGTTTCCTTGGAACCATCGGTAACCTTAAAACCAAAGGCCAGCCAGCCTCGACTACCAATGAGGGGAACGTTTTGGGAGAAAAGGTTGCTGGCCATGAAATCCAAACGGGCAGGAGGTACGATGAGGCGGGCGAGAGTGAACCGTGGCTTCGAGTTGGTGCGCCCTCTGCTGATGCCGAAATCACCCATATGGCGCAGGTACGCCCATCTTGAGCGGTGTATCGGCAGACAGACCTCATAGCACCAAAGTAGTCCAGTGTGTTCATCTGCAGCTGCGGAGTTTGCCCTTTACAGGTAGGCAGATGCTGAGAGCATATTTACATGTACATACCGTGGTCTGCTTATCACAAACAGCTGTACATGCACAGCGTGCAACGTACATGCAGTCATCACGGAGATCTTACACCGGTTATTGTTATACTGCTTGTTTATGCAGTCTGTATACTATAGACCAATCGGAGAGTTTAGCCGCAAACGAACGCTCGATCGACGGCGATATAGAGCTAGTCCCCGACTTTTGTCGTGTCATCCCATCAAGGTCACGTGAAGCAAGCCCCTTGCAACACACCGAGACATGAACCCCTGACAATTCTACTATTGAAACATCTCTTGTCTCTAGGAATTGAAAACTTAAGCCACAAGGATTACTTAGAGATATAGTCCTCAAACTACAGCGGTTTTTGGTCTTGGCATGTCTTTCTCCTCATGGAATGGATGAACAGACCCCGGGGTTGTTCACAAGCATTCCAGACGGTGGCAGGGCTAGACAGGGCGCTCTGACATGGCTGGTACAATCGAGAGATGATCAGACGGAGTAGCCCCACGACAGGAAAAGGCCGTGGAGTTCTTCTCCTCTGCTTGCTCGTCGTGTAGTCATGTTCTTCTGTTCTCCTCTATGTTTTGCAAAGTGAGTCAGCTCCTACTTCTGTGCCCATCAACCACGCCTCCCAATGGAAGCACCTACGGCCCGCCAAAAGGATTGTATTCATACGTAAGTGTCAGAAAAACATTGTGTTGTTGTTTCAAACTTCAACGACGTATATCAAGGTTTACCAAACAGTTTATGCAACGTTGCTTGTTGTCTGGGTTCCGGAGTAGCTAGACCATGTTATCAGGTTGTATTGTGAATCAGAGCATGTGTTGGGTGTTGTTGGGACCACCGCCGTCATGTTACGGGTTGTTGAGAGGTCCCCTGTACATACCCCATTTGCGACGTTGCGTCGCGGTTGGAATACACCCGCGCCACCAAAACAGCTGGAACGAGAGCTCGGCAATCAACCGGCCGAGAGCACGGCAGATGCGGTTCAGATTCCAGAGCCTCGTCACGTCAAGTACGCCACCGTTATGGCCAAGAACTTACGACGCGGCAGCCACCGGTGAGTGATTGAGTAGGGTATGCAAAGCACCTAAGTCGCACGACCTATTGCTGAATGTACTTCGAGATGGTTCTCGCTTTTTCCAACAGCAGCATAGCCACATGGCATTCCCAAATGGAAGTATGCGCATACGCAAACGAGTGAGTGTGTATCGGTCAACCCCTACTCTAACATCAGCATCAGTCTTGATGCCGGTTCTCGAAGAAATTAAGTAGACACCTTGCCAAACGGACGGTCGCCCCGAAGTGGACGGCAGCCGTCAACCAGAGCGCACACAGCAGTCGCCCACGATTCAAGCACTTCTAGGCATGTACCGATAGATAACATACAGCACTTCCCGTTCCCCCCAGGAAGATTTAACTCCCGCAGTAATTGACCTGTGCCCCTTTGCACACGCGACGACGAACCCTTCAAAACGGAACCAACAACGTCAGTCCCACGCCCCGCCGAAGCGTCGACAAAGCCCGAATGACACCAGACGAGCGCCGAGAGCTGATGCGCGCACAGCGGGAGGTAATGTGGAACCTGCAGAAGGACTCCATCGTGACAGTCGTTAGCCCCGGCGACGACCCCGTTCCTTACAAGAGGCAGGGGAATCCCGACGTCAACACGCCGCTGTCCGTGAAGCGAAGGCAGGCTTTGAGGAAGAAGCCCCTCATCCAGGTGCACCATTGAACGTGGTTTGTGTACCGCGCGACTGCGCGCGCACACCCTACGTGTGATGTGTGCTACATTACCAGTACCCTGCTTTCGCTCGCGACTGGTACTCTGCGGTTTGATATCAAGGAGGGAGCGACGTAGAGGTTAGCTGGTGTTTTCATGGCAACAAATCGAAATATCCATGGCCCACCAACCAGCATTCTTCTACCCGATCATCATCATGTCCTTGTCTTTTTCACCTCACGCTTCCTGTGCTCCCCGGTATGGGCAGGAAATTAGCAATGAGTACTGGTGCTTTCCAGGGCTGAACCCGGAGGGATCCTACGAGATGACGAAGGAGTCCTACCTCAAGCTCAACCGAAAGCTTCACCTGGCTCTGGTGCGGTAATGTTGCCATTGCTACTTAACGTTGTTGGTGCTGTTGGAGCGCACTGCTGCTGTTGCCGCTGCTGGTGATAGGGTTGATGTTGGCGTTGTTCGGTGGTCATGGTGGTGTTGATAGATGTTATTGTTAATCCTGTTGCTGCCGGTTGCGTGTTTTTTCTTGCTGTGCTCAACCTTCAAAGTTTCTCAGTACCGTTTATCTTGACGTACTACCCCAGCATCGCTCATGGAAATCTCGCTTAGCCACCGCTGGTTTGCCGAAGGCAAAGCTGCCTCGTTTTACTGCACCTCCCCCAATATCTACCGTGATGTGTTCGACAGATTCCCGACACCACGGATGCGGAAGCCCGACATTCGGCCGAGGTAGACTGGCTGAGGGACACAGCGAGGTGGGGTGGTCGAATGACCAGGCAGGCGTTCGGCTCGAGCATGTTCGAGCTGGCCGACATCTGGACGGAAAACATCGATGAAGAGGAGGTGCGCTTAACTTTCAGAAACCCGTTTGTTTTCGACGCCCGGGGTTGACTGCTCGAAAACTGTTTGTAACTCCGAGGTTTGCACCCTGATTTCTCGAAGCAGTCGCATCAAAAGCTGCCTGCAGTGTTTTCCGACCTCATTCCCCCCTTTGAGAGTCTTGCCGCTCCCAGCATCCGGATCACAGAGCGATTCCTTCAACTGTATCGATGTTTTGCACTAGTACGGTGTGGACTCCGACGAATCTATTGCTGTTTCCGTCGAATTCTCGCCAATACTGTTTTCGCTGGACGCGTTCTTCCCCCCCCGAACGTAGTACACTGCCTTCCTGTGGTTGCTGCTCGAGACCATCACCAACACCAATGTCGTGCCGCCGAGCTTCAAGCCGGACCGGGAGATCGAGTGCATTGTAGACAAGGATCTGTCTGAGGCTACCAAGCGGATCCGTGACTCGTTCGCCCGTGGAGAAGGACGGTAAGAAGGAGCAAGCAGCAGCTAATTCACACATAATATTTCCGACTACGTAAGGTGCATGTCGCGTGCCTGCATCCTGACATGCGAGCAAGGGGGGTGAGAAGGGGGGTGGGAGTACTCATAGTCGTGCATGCCGCAGTCGTTAGACCATTGACCTCGCATCCCCACAAAGCCGGGACGGAGCACGCCGGGTTGTCACCGGACTAGGCTCTCACATCACCAAGCGTGACGCGCCGTGAGGTAGTCGGCGAGTCGCATGGAGGGTGTGCTGCATCCTGCTAGGGGGGTGAGAAGGGGGAGAAAATTAGGGCCCGAAGTCCGGCATCCTGTTTCAGTTTCTCCACGAGGAGCATTACTTGAATCGACTTATTAGACTGATCCGATCGACACAATCTATTTGCAACAAGCGATTGCCGCCGAGAAGCTTGTGATATTTTGCTGCGGAGTTGAGCCTATTGATGTCGTTCAACTTCCGGATGGCCTGTACACAAGCACCTGACATTCTTAACCGCTAAATTGCATACAACCAGGGAACGGCTCTCTGTCCCGCTCGACACGGACGCGATCTTGGCCGTACTAGCCGACAGCCGTAACGCTCGAGGAAACAGCCTGTCGCCCAAGCTGAAGGACAAGCACATCAAGCGCTTGAGAGCTCTGCGACAGCGGCTGCAAGCCCTCAAGCAGCTCCGAACCTGGCCAGCCCCGGGAAGAACGGGCGACGACGACGACGAAAAGCGTGGCGGTGGAAGCGTTAGTGGCAGCGGTACGGGGGACGCGGAGGACGTGCAGGGCGAGGGGGGCATTGACAACACGGGAAATGTTTCGAGCGAGGGGGGAGAGGACGCGTACAAACAGAAGGCTTCGATCAACGGGGCTACCGAACGTAACGACGAGTTTCTCGCTCCTCGTCAAGAACCAAGGAAGGACGCTGCTGACGGCAGATTTGCTACTACGGACGGTGAAGAGGAGGAGCATGCGGTTGCCGTTGGGGAGGGCTCGTTATCCCACGCTGGGGTGTCCGTGGGAAACGAGATGCGAGTTGGCGAGTCAAGTGTTTCTGTTGAGAAAGGCGGGAGTCTCGAGACAGGTGTTGACACTGTGCAAAGCGTGGGTCGGGCTCGAGACCCAGCGCTGATCAACGCGGAGGACAGTGGGGAAGCACGCCCAAAAAGCAAGACCAACCACGTCAATAGCAGCACGAAAAATCGCAACAACCAACAGGACAGCCTCGACGACTTTGGCGACCGTCCGATCGGCGATGACACGAAATACAACCACCTTCCGGACCTTGATGCACGTTCTTCGGGCACTCCAGAAACCACTGGTCGCCTTCGTCACGGAGAGGGGGCTTCAGTACCATCATCGTCGAAAGCAGCATCAGGTTCCATCGAAGAAAATTCGTCAGATTTAAGCGAAAATGTTCTTCCGACGAAAGAAGGTGGCAGTCGCGCACTTGGAGAGGAATCGGTCACCAGAAACGCACGAAGCAAGCCCGAGGAGACAAGAAGTCCCGGAGTAACAAGGCGAGAAAGAAGGGAAGATCCAGACCGCTTTGAAAACACCAGTTTGGTCGAAGACCAGCTTCTAGTAGGTGGGAGCAACAAGAACATGTCAAATACTGATACTCTTGGAGTTGTTCGTGGGGGTATCCATGGTTTGAACGGCCCCAGCAGAAGTCACGGTGAAGGTGGGAGCGACCGGCATGCTACTGAGTACGCCAGCAACGACGACGGAGCAGTAGCAGCAGCAGGAGGAGGCGATCTTGGAAACGACGGTTCTCTGACAAGTGGTGACAGGCGCGAAGGTGCCGACCGTGCTGGAGATAAGAACTATGTTGCTGCAAGTAGTGCCGACAAGCGTGGCGTCGGCGGTCACAACAACCCAACATTCGGTAAGGATGCTTCCGTTGGCGGCAGCTCCGAAGCATTGGTCGATGGCTGCTCCAAAAGAGCTGCTGGAATAGTAGGAGGCGCGGGGCAATCAACTGACAAGTTACTTCCTGCTGGTAGATCCGATGGCGTCGTTGGTGAGGCGGTTCGTGAAGGGGGCACTGCGACCGATGCCACACAAGGCAGCGAATCTATCGGAAATCGTAAGCGCGAGAGAACCGCCGCAGGTGCCGTGCAGAAACAACGGGACGAAGATAACGATGGTGACGGTGCCAACGGCGAGGTGCCTACGAACCGCGGGAACAGCAGCAACAACAGCAATACCAAGGGCGCTAGGCATGCTGAAACCGACGGAGTTTCCACTCACCATCCAGCGCGCCTCAACAGCGGCGGTGGAGAGGACGCGTTGCCCAACGGTGAAATACTCGACACCGGCCAAAACAGTATTCCCGGTAGCCGGATTGGACTGGGCAGGAACGGCGATGGAACGGTCGCCGACTGTGACGGGCGTGAAACGGCCGAAGATATTGAATATGCACACGCTCATGGAAACCTCGACTCAGACGGGCCGGTTGGACCCGAGAATGACCGTCAATCGCCCTCCGCCGGCCACGACCGTGAAGCTTTCCGTACCGGGGGCAACAAACGAGGGGGAACTACACCTGCAGCGGCCGCATCGCTCGCGACCAACCACGGCGAAGGCGACCATGCCACCGACGGCGTCCTCAGCCACGAGGGGGGAGGGGACGAGGAAAGCGTGCACGTTCCTCACGGGGGAGGGATGAGCCGGTGGTCGTTACGTACACCCAGCAGCCAATCCGGTGTTGTTCCGTGCGCGAAGCGTGAGGAAGGCTCATTCGATGGAGACTTCAACAGCACGACCAGCATGAGCAGCGGCGAGGAGTGGAGGCTGTCGTCGTCGCAGACTGAGGATGGAGGAGAGATAGGCGCAGGAGGGGTCGAGGAGCAGGTGGGTCGTGGGGGATCAAGAGGCGCTCGCGGTGGTGGGCAGGGACGACGCGTTAGGGCCTCTGGTGACGCGGATACGGGAAGAAAATATGATGCCTTATCCTCGGCCGACAACAAAGGCCACCCTTCTAGGCGCCAGGTGAGTGCTTCAGAATCGTCTCCAAGTTGCCTGGCTGGAAAGGTTAGCGAGTTTTTTTGCGCAATGGAGAGCACCCGGCATGGTCCAAAGGAAACACAGCTTGACTTTACACCAATCGAATAATGATTTGCAGAAAAAGAACAAGTACAAATCACGTGGTTCTCGCACACAAGTCATCATGGTGAGCATGCACCACACACATCCACCACACACATACACATCATTGTGAACAACCACGACGCATCTGTATCGCTGTGGAGGAGAGGGACACAATAATCCGTTTCGCGAAACACGCTCAGGACAATTTAGATATTATCAACAACGGCAGAAGAAATCGCGCAACTTTGGTTGCTGGGGCATGCTACAAAACAACCAAGAATGCCGATTCTATGTATTATCACCACATTCCTGGCGTGCCCCTGTTTAATACGGAACGGGTGTAATTCAACCCCCAAGATCCAATGTAGCACCTCGTGCGCTTGGCAACTTGACACGGGCCCGCGTGTGGAGCTATCGCAGTCGGCTTTGGAAGAAGATTTCATTCTCTTGGCGTTGAATCCCCCCGAAGACACTAACAACCTATAGGAGAGGCGATGATTCGGATATTTTCGGAAAACAAGAAAACCGTCGTGGTAGAGGTAGCAACAAACATTGGTGATGCTCCCTCACACACGCATCCGCGAACCTCTCTCTCACTCACGCGCGATGTCGGAGACAGCGGTATGTACAATCAACAAACACTTTTATGGATCCCTGAGCCCTTCTGGTGCCAGCCGTGACGATTGTTACTTCGTCAAAGAAGCATGTATCCCCGGCGAGACGTTTGGGGAAACAACAACTCGGGGGGACTCAAGAAGGGGGGCAGGATCGAAACGTTGTTTCCCTTGGGGGACATTCAATATTAGACGACGTGTTGCCCGATATTTTGGCGGGGTGAAAGCACTCTGACCCGGGGGGGATTCAATAATCAACTATTAACTATGTAGATTAGCACGGCCGCACCTAACGAGAGGTTTCAACAGGAAAAGCTGCTGTCTGACAAATGTATCACTCATCCTGCTATGTAATTCAATTCGTTCGCTATCTCGTCTGCCGGGTGTCCTCGATCGACGCAGAGTTCTCGGGGATCGTTCGGGGCAAAAGTCAGCGCCAAGAACCACGGCAATACGTCTACGCTGTCGAAAGGACCGCGCGGCGGTAAGCCGCTGGCATCCAACTTCCGCCCGGGAGGAGGCGGTGGCGGTGGCTGGGACGGGATCTCGGGGACTACGGACGCGGTAAGGCTGGGCACGTAGATACGTGGGTCACGGTGGGCTTGCATTTCATGACGCACAAGAGCAATCTGACCGTCCTCATTGTACATAGTCCATGGCGTGAGGGGCCAGAGAGCTGCGACCTAGACAATTTTCAGACCGTGTCACGGCGCCCCCATCTATACCCTGGACAATTACTTTACGCGTTGTCCTGAACGATATGTGCGCTGCCTACCCCGAGAGCAGGAGTGGGAACAAATGATTCAGCAAGCCAAGACAGAGCGAAAGCGGCGGGCATCCACAACGAGGCCTGTATCGAAGCAAAGTTCGGCAGCGAGAAGAAAACGTCCATCCGGGTACGCACACAGGGTCGAGCTTTGTTCCGATACGATACACCTGCCTTGCCTTTTCGACACCGGTAGGCCTTGCCTACTGTTTTCCGCACTCTGACGCTAGGTGCGTGCGTCGGGGTGTGCACATGCTGCTACGTTTTCCCTGTGCCTACGCTGTGGAAGAACTCTCCATTGGATGAGACGTTGATTTCGACGTGTACGATCTATGAACAGCGATGTGTACGCCACGCCTATCGCTGAATGCTGCAGTCGAGCTACATATCTCATTGCATCCCGGCGGCACCTGGCAATAATAGCTGCAACACAAACCAGCAGCGGAACGGCGAAGTTTCGGCCGAGTTTTGCCGATAAAATGCCGCTCACTCACCGTAACTCGTGTCCCACGCAGGCAAGTAAAGGGTAGAAAGGGTTCCACGGGAACTACAAAAGCAGCGCCTGCAGCACAAGGAGCTCCTTCGGAGGAGGAGACCTATGGGCGGGTGGCACCCGTGAAACCACGCGCTGGTGATATCAGGTCACGGGATGGGGGGGGAGGGGACGGCCAGCACGATCCCACGCTGCCCCGTCTGTCCCTTGTCGAGCATGCATCTAAGGGTGGTTCGGGTCCCTCGAAGGAGACAAAACAGACAGCAGCGGCGGCGGCGGGCGAAGGGGGGATTGGGGAGAAGTCTGTGGCCCCGTTTTCTTCACCGACTCCGAACGAAGCGGAGTCTCATCAGACAGGGGAAGACGGTGCCTCGCGGGGAAAGGGCTTGGAACCTGACTCGGTGGTCACGCGTGGTCAACGTCACCATGCGGAGGTACCGAGAGTTGGTATTGGGGGCGACAAAAGTGGCCGGGACTCCGATGGAGAAACGGAGCTCAGAGAATTCACCGCCCCTGAGATGTTGAAGGGAGGTGACGTCGCTACAAAGGCTGCCGGTGCGAAGGTACGCCCGCAGGCGGACTAGCCTCGCACCTGTGCGGGCATTTGTCATTGGTGTCTCACAGTCAAAAGGGGCCTGCTGTCAGTATTGCTATGTAGACCAAAACGTTTGCTGTCTTCGTGGGGTATGTCGAATCCAGTATCTAGGAAGTGCTCAACGCTGTCCTTCTTGGTCGTGAGTCATTGTGCTCAAAGAAGCGGAGGTCGAATCGATCCCTGTGCCCCCTACGTACCTCCAACAGGGAACGAGGACCTCAGTGGGGCCACAAGAAGAAGATGGTCGAAGGAACGGGAAGGAACACTTGATACCACAAGACATGCTCGGTCAGTTGCGCAGTTGATATCCCCCGCCGATATCGACCTGCTGGCGCATCTTATGATGACTGGTAGGGTCGTGTGCAGCATCGCGGGTAGACTACTCCGAGCGTATCACAACCCGTTGTACGCGTTCGCTTTTCATGCATTGCGAAACAGAACGCGAGTAGCCGCCACGCCGGCATGCGGTAGCACCACTGCACTAGTATACACTGTTGTCGGCACCCAAACCACGTGTACCGTCCCATTCCCTCCTTCGTTCCGCACGCCCTAAACTGTGCGAATTCAGCGCAACTTCAACCGGTGCTAGAGAAGCACAACATGACCGTCGTTGACGTTTTTGACGGAAGCTCGCCGGCGTTAGACCCCCAGGGATCCTTTTCGCTCGACGCTCAAGGTCCGCCAGTGAAAAACGTTGTCGTCGGTGGCAGCGACATGCTCACACAACGCGCCCCAGTGGCTGAAACAGGCTCTACCTCTCCTGATGGTTCTCCAGGTGGAGATGACCTCGATGCCTCGGGAGGGGTGGGGCCGAGAGTCACTGACGCCGAAACTGCCGTAGCTAATGCACGCCATATGACCATTCAAGAAGAGACCGGATGGGCGCAATCGGGAGAGGAAACTCGCGCTGCTAGGGACGGCGGTGCCGGGTATGCGCCCACGGGCGAAACCGGGGAAGCCCAACAGCTCCTCACCGGGGGGATGGTAGCCCACGCAGACGACCAACGCCGTACGCTAGAGCCTTCTTCTCAGGAGAACGGAGGGGGTGAATTGGCCGACGCCGCAAGACGTCTAGGCACAGCTGTTTCCCGCCGAGATGCCGAGCGCAAGGACGACGTGGAAGCTGAGACCAACACCTCACGGCTTCCACGAGGAAGAAGTACGTTCGACAGCAACAGTGGCACGACCTCCCCCGACCTATTCGACGATCAAGGGCACGGGTTTCTCCCCACCGGACAGAACAAGCTTATGGCTCCGCCGAGGCATATTGCGGCGGCGGAATCGGCAACAGATGTTGGGCAAGGAACTTTAGGGATGCCCAAGTTCAACTCAAGCATTGATGCCACGCGAGAGGGCGAGCCTGCCAAAAGACCGCCTGGCCCCCACCACGACTATCAAGAGGGTGCGCGGCCACGAACGCGGTCAGGGTCAAGGGCAGGGAGAATGGGTTGCGAATCAACCGGTGGCGGCGACGATATTGTAATCAAGGAAGAGGCGGCCGAAGGGGAGAGCTCGACCGGGGAGGTGCCGATAAACGACCAGAACGAGATGACTGCAGCCACGACTGACCGTCATCACGGACCGAACCGCTCGAATCTGCTCGAGGCGAAAGGGGTTAGCGGTTCGTTACACAGGAGAGGCGAGCATCCAACGTTGGGTGAGCCGAAGAATGGTCGTGATGCGGTCCAACGCAATGACGCAGGCCAAAACAACAGCGTTGTTGGACCTCTGCTGGCTCAGGGGGGCGCTAGCGGTAGCAACTTGGGCATGGAAGAGGGCCGTAGCCACGATTGTACTCCTCGACCGTCCTCTGAGGAACCACTTGACGCCCCTGAGGGTCGTATGGCCTCTTCCACTACCGACTCCTTTGCCGGGGCCGACGACAGCGAGAAAAACGCACTCGCCACGGGTTCGTGGAAAGGTGACAGCACCACGCTCGACAGGGCAGGGCAACCAAGAGGAGGAGACAAGGACCCGCACCCGCCAAGATTGGTTCCGAATTACCTCGTATCTCCCGACCGCCACCCGACACAAGCCGACGGACCAGGTACGGGCGACGTGAACAACCGCTCGGTATCGGGTGGGGTTTCTGCTGCGGTACAGCAACACGTGGCAGCTCCTCCCAAAAGTCGATCGACCATGGATCGGGGTGAAGTCCTCAGTTCCATTTCTGTCGCCGGCACGAAGATGCTGATGGATGCGGAAGCGGGCGGGAGACACCGACAGGGTATGTTAGGCGCCGGGCCTGGGAGAAAGAGTTCCTACGCGGGGGGAACAGAAAGACCTGAAATCTTGCGGCGCTTGTCGTCAACCGGCGTGTGGAGGTGCGATGATTCCGTGAATCAATCGGAAAAGGACGCACCAACAGCGAAGGCATCGACCAATCCCTCGTCCCGAAACTTGGAGGTCGGCGACGATGTACTCGCTACAGTGGATGGTCGGGCAGCCGCCCTGGTAGCGCAGCCTGCCGGAGAGCCCAGAAGAGCCAGTCGACGGCTTCAACGACAAAACAGCACCCAAAGGACCACAGAAGCCGTTGGATCATTCGACCAGAGGGCACGCAGCCCGTCCAATGCTTCAGTTGTCCGGAATTCCCACGCCACATCATATCCCGGAGAACTAATGGTAGACGATCGCGACGGGATCGTTGGCCGCGCCGCCGCGTACAACGCAAACGCCGCAGGCAACAACAAAGCTCCTTCGGGGGAGACTGGCGTGCTGGGGGGCGGGGAAATTGCGGAGACGAGAAAGGAGCGCGCGGAAGGCGGGGGAGTGACATTGACGAAAAATCGCCGTTCTTCGGCAGAGAACGTCAATAAGGGAGCAACAACGAACACTTCTCCCGACGGGGCCCCCCGCATGGGAAGTGAAGACGCTATGGCCCTTGAGCCACAGCGAGGTGCTCATGGGAAAGCAATGGCGGCCGTAGGGCGTGTACGATCGTCGACCAAACTCGATCCTGATTTCGAAACACTGGCAAACGTGCCCCTGACTAGTGTTCAGTGCGCCGGCGCTGACACCGAGGACCCGGAGCCAACGCGCAGGAGAACGGGAAACGGAGAAGGTGGGGGCACGGCTGATGTAGGAAGCTGGTCGATCGATTGCCAACATGCAGAAGAGAAGGATGCCTTGAATGTACCTGCTGGTTTCGTGGGAAGAAGCAGCAGCAACAGCGATCACAAAGGAATTGCGGTCGTGCCTCGTGAGCAGCAAGAGGACGAGGACGAGGAAGCAGCGACAGCGCGTCTCGTTGCAATGGACAGAGAGAATTTGGCGATGGCTGTGGCGCGAAGAATATCTGACATATCTGGTATGCAGCTCGAGGAAGCTCTTGCCGAGGTACGAAGCGCAACGAAAAGTGACAAAGCTGGACAGCGAGAGCGTCGACCGGTTGCAGTGGAGGTGAGAAGCGAGGTGACCTCCTCGACTTGGGCGTTGAAAATGTCGACCGTTTGTTCGACTTTTCTTTCGAAGGAATAGAACGCAGACTTTTGGGTGGCTTCGAACTGCAGAATCCGTGTTCGTGACTGCAAGATGGCGTTGTCCTGCGTGAGATACGGCTGTTCGAATTTCACGCACTCTTGCTCATTGTCACGCCGGGTGTTCTGCTTGGGGGCGTGTCCATGATGTTGCAGGATACAATGCCAACGGTGCCGTCAGAGAAAACCTCAGAGGCGCTTCGAGCACAGCGAGCTCGAGCACGTCCCGCGACCAATGGCAAGACTGCATCTACCGCAAGAGCGGGGAAAGCACTTTCGACGGTGAATCCTCTTCAACGGCAGAGGTCACGAGACAATGAAGAGTCCCGGAAGTCTCTACCGCCGTCCACTCAAACAAGCAAACAGCAATCGATATCTCCGGGCTCTCACGCAGAGGTCCGAACCGGTGGGCGGGAAGGCATGGTTTCGTCTGGTCCCAAGGCGGGAGAAGACCACCCTTACAACAATAGGGTGTCTCACACACATGGTAACAGCAATACGGCTGGTTTAGGTCGTCTTCGACTTCCAGAAACCGGAGTTAGCAGCAAAAACAGAAGGCGGCCGCTATCGGGGGACAACGGAAAACCCGACCGAAAAACGATAGCTGATGAGGGAAACGGTGGGGGTGGGAGGAAATCAAATAACACCAATTCTACGTCAGGTGTGCGTGTTGCAGCACCTAGGGAGAGTGCAACTCGAGTGCCATGGGATCGGTCGCATCCAAAGCAGTTCCCCGACACGCAGCTACGCAACGGTTCCTTCCGTGGCAGTAGGACTCCTGGAGATGCAGGGGGCGCGTTTTGTGGCGACAGGGATCGACGGGAAATGGCGGTCCTCGCCGCCGCGCACAACACAAATGAGAGCGAGCCTCTGCCTGGCCCGGCCGAAGGGACTGGAGCCAAGCGGGGGACAGGAGGCAACAGGAGTTCTTGGGGGGCGCCGCCTAGAGATGTCCCCCAGAGGACAGCTAGACGACCAACGACCGCTAAAATCGCTGATGACGCTTTCCGAAATGCCAATCGACGCAGAGCTGGCGGCGAAAATGACCATGTTGCCGAGAAGAACGAACCAACTGGCGGCGGTCACGGTACCGGGTCAACCCGAAGTGCCGACCACGGGTCAACCCGAAGTGCCGACCACGACCCTTTCGCTAGAGAACAACCTGGCGACAGGTATTACCTGCCCCCGCCTCAACGAAACCTTAACCAGCGCACGTCCCAGGACAACACCGGTGACACCACCAACAGTGGTAGCACTCCCCGGCACCGGCAACACGACCAAAGGCGAAAAGATCGGCAGGAGCGGCCCCGCCAGGTCAACGAGGGCGAGAGACAGCATAGTACGACGAGGAGGAGTCGTGCCTCGTCGTCATCCGTAGATCAGAAAAGGGCGAGCTTCTCCTCGTCCGACCGACTCTACGGTCAGCAACCGGACGACCACCGTCCCATGCTCGGGGCGTCCGAGACATCGGGCTTGTCGAAGACACCTGATTGGAGATATGGCTGGCGCGGTGGCCCGTTCTCTACGAACCCGTCGACGCCCTCTCAGGAAGAGGAGTCCTTGCCGTACTATGTGGACCGCAAACAGGTGTGGGTTGGACGAGTGAAGGATTGTGTTCGGTTCACGCGATTCCATGCCGTTGACTCCGAGGGATTATGGTTCGTCCGTCGGTGCCAGCTACAGTCATTGAAGCACTTGCTTGATGTATTCGCTAAACTCCGTTTATCGGAATCAGGCCCGGGGTCTCAAGGGATTGATGCTTAACTTTGTCCCTAATCGAGTGCATGAATGGGGTGGCCGGTTTGTGAGACAACAACCTCCTGTGAACAAAAAGCCCCCGAGGGTCAGATCGTCCTCCGGTTTTGAGGATTCCTGTCGTTGCCATTTCTGACAGGTATGGCACTATGTCCCGGACGACGGGCTACCACCTTGGAGGGACCCTGGTCCCGGAGAGCCAGGGTGGGAACCAATCTTAAACTACTGCGAAGTCAAGCCGGATGAAGCGGAGGTTTTGGAGGTAAGGGCAAGACCGGCAGGCCGCCGTGGACTTTGAGATCGAAGAAAAAACAACTGGATTGTGTCTCATGTGCCGTTTGAACCGAGGAAAGAAGGGTCGAAACGACAACGCTATGAGGTAGAAGAGCCCGAACGAGGATACCGTCACGGTGTCTGAGTTGTCCACGGCATGTTTAGGGTTCCCTATTGTTCCACCTTCAGGCCTCACACGAGCCGCAGTACTCTTGATAGGTAATACAATACCCCCGTTCCGCACAACCGGCGAAAATACAGTGGCCCTTACCGTTCGTTCCTTATAACACGCGCTAAATAGGAGCGGAAGCGTCGCGACTTCCTGTGCGACAGGCGAAGCCGGAGCCGAGGTGGTGATAGCGGCGACTGGAGCACCACCACGGGTGCGTCCTCGTCCCTAGGCGGGCGGGGCAAAAGAGTAGCGAACCCAGAAGGCCAACCTTCATCCGTGCGTCCAACAGCGGATTCCTCGGTGGCGTCGGGAATGACCGGTGGAGGCGACAGCCTAGGGAGTGGAGAAGGGGACGAGGAAGGGGACGAGGAAGGGGATAATGGCGAAAAACCCGCGAAATTGGTCGAATTTTCTATTGCCAAGAGGGTCAACGCGCAGCGACCTTCAACGACCTCAGAGGAACCAGCTGTGAGATATGAGCAAGGTGACAACGCTGTAGATTTTACCAAGGGTTCTTCGGGTTCCTTCGCCGGTCCCTCAGGCGGACGTTCTCAGGTTTCATCTTCGATTGATGGCCTTAGCAGAGACGTAAAGAAGCACACGGCTCCCGCAGTAGCCATGGCAGGCTCGAAAAGACCGAGAACTAGCAGCTTTGGATCAACAGGAGCAGCAGCAGCCGCAGCCGCAGCATCAGTGTCCTGTTCCAGTTTTCTGAGACCGTTGCAAAAGAGTGCTCGCATGGAGGCCATGCTGCCATCAGAGAGTGACATGTCCGTGCGGCCGTCATCTTCGGGGCTGGGAAATACGACTATCGCTGCGGCCACCGAACCCAATAGTACCGGTGGAGACGAAATCGAAGGGTCTGGGGTCAACCCTTCCTTAACCACACGAGACCCACGGCAATATTCTCCCCTCATTTTCGCGCAGAACCCGCGCGCTACAACAGCGGAGATGATTCACCGGTATAGAGGACTACTAACGAGGCATTCGATGCCGTCACTGCAGCCACCCGCGACAGCGTTAGCAGCAGCGTCCCCCCCGATATCAAACGATCGACGACGACAGTCGTACGGAGGAAGCGCGCCATGGCATTTCTACAAGTCGACGAAGTTATCTTCGGGTTTAGGCCCCGCCCGTAGGCCACGGACAAGTGTTGGGGGCAGTAGATGGGCCCAAGATGTCCGTCTCCAGCAGCATAGCGAAGGACGTTCACGGCTTGCGCCGGCGACTCGGACCGCGGGAGGGCGGTGGGGGGCGAACCACGGGCGGCTTGAGACTCTGATTCCAGGAGAAGAAGCACCAGCGCCGACATCCATCACTTACAGGATCGCGGAGGAGAGGGGTCCCTGGGTTTTGGATGCTGACCCCAGTCTTAGATTGCCTCGAAACGCCGAACAGGGGTATTTCCCTCAACATGAATTGTGACAGCAGTACATTAGTTCGTTTTTGCAGAACCACGTATGTATCTCGAACACGGTATGTCAGTCGTGTGTGATTTTAAGCAATATTTTATTGGGGTGTGCCATAATTCTTTGTATTGTCATGGCGTGCTTCTTCAGGTTTTCGTGGACCTATCTGTCAGCGAGATTATTCGCGAGACGTGTGTCTTTTTCCATTAGGTGTCAACACGACGTTGATCGCATGTGCAATGAAAAGGTATTTTACGTCTGTTTTGTAAATATGTAGACGGGAGATGAGCTCCTCTCTCTCCCAACTAGTCTAGCAATGAAGATATACATCGTCGTGGCTGTCATTCGAACAAGGTTTGGTGCAATGTGCCAGCGGTGGTCTATCCGGTGAGTAGAACCTGTATGCCAGAGGTCCGTCGAAACGGTGCCATATGGAACAGGTACATGCGACACGATGATCTCGTTTGCAAGGAGCTAGACGGCGACGTTGATTGGCAACGGAGGAAAGGCCGTTCGGTCCGGTACGATTGATCGGGAACGAGTTCAATAAAAGCCCTGAAAGTGCATACCAAACTGCTAAATTTTGGTATGTTCGACTAAGTTTTTTGCAATTCTTATTTTTATTTTTTTTATATTGACGATGCTAATAGTGTGATACTGGAGGTACAGTTGGACGTATGTGGAGGCGAGAGTAGACTTGCCTGGAAAAAGGCCGTTCGGTCCGGTACGATTGATCGGGAACGAGTTTCAATAAAAGCCCTGAAAGTGCATACCAAACTGCTAAATTTTGGTATGTTCGACTAAGTTTTTTGCAATTCTTATTTTTAATTTTTTTATAATGACGATGCTAATAGTGTGATACTGGAGGTACAGTTGGACGTATGTATCTCCCACTCTCGGCGGTTTCTCCCCTTAATCTTGATCCTGCAGTAGGGGTAGGTAGGATGGAGGAAGCGTTGCCGAGGTAGGGAGGGGGGTGAAGTAGGCGAGTGCAAAGCAGGTTTGATTTCATTCTGGACCGCCAAATTTGAGTTTTCGGTGCTTTGCGGAAACATGACGCGCGCAGACAAGCGGACGTGGATGGAACATCAGCCTATTACCACTGCACCGCATTTGAGGGGACACGGTCTATTAACAGAACTTTTGAAGATTCAAGGTTGGGCCATGGCTGGCTGGAGGGCAATGTCCGGGATATCCATCCATGAGCACCGCACACAATAAACATGTTCCGAGAAAACCATACCCACTTCTTATATTCCCATCGCAGGTAGGCTTAACCGGCCCACGGCCGTGCTAACATCGCACAGAACGCAAAGCTCTTAAATTTCCCGCAAAGTTGTCATGAGACTAATCATACAAGAGTGTCTTTTGTACCATCGTCAATAAAGTACAAGGAATACCGCTGTCTACCTGTGATACATGTAGAGTGCCATAGGCATGACTCTCTACTGGTAGGAAAGGAGTTTTGCATACATGTGGGGATGTGAGGATCCAGTCAGGATCCAGTCAGGGAACTCCACGGCATCATTGTGCCTTTCTCGCACGAGTCCAATGGTGGTAGATCTCCGTAGGTTAATACGTAAGTGAGGAAACAGGAGCCCCAGGTGACCTTGATCCCCTCCCACTCCTTGTATGGCCTAGGCCTCCCGTAGCCTTGGTGGATGAATGCAGAATGAAGGGACTTATCACTCCCTGCTGAGCGGAAACATGACGACGGTGAACCACATAGATAGTCCCAACTGCTGAGCAGCGTCACGTCTCCCTATTGAACGTGAGCTATACAGTAGGTCGGTCCAATGATAGAGTTGATCGCGACCATGACAGTTGGCCTCGAACTCTCGATGTCGAGCAACAGCGGCGGGTCAGGTATTGAACGCACCTCGACCTGTTTTTATGTAATGACGTGCTTTGACGTAGCCACGTCTGGGCTTCACTTGAGGGAATCAAGCAACGAGAGAAGAAACTCGGGTTGTTGTTGTTGTTGTCTTCACACTAAAAACCGTTCCGGTCTCCACTCAGTACCTTCTAATGTCCATACTGGTCCAACTGACGCGGACGCCTTCCGTGGTCACAAGCCAACTGCCCCCCATATTTCATCCCTTTGACCGGGGTCATCGATCGTCTTTATCCCGATTATAGTTTTCCTTCTGTTGATCTTTTTTCGGTTGGACAGAACAAATCGCGCCTTGGGAGGAATTTTCTGGTGTCCATTTTTATTTCTTTATTTTTAGAAAGGTTCACTCCCCCCCTATGGGTACAAGAGCTTACCGTAACACTACACCTTTGTTTCCGTCCACGTCATGACTTTGCATACAGATGACGAAAGTTCTCCGTCCCCCCGCTACCCCCCCGCTCTAGTCCTGAGTCGCCATTTTGTAACGAAAAACTCACGAGCCTGTCCAGAGAGGTCGAAGCGGTCTCCTCACATTGGGAAATTTCGAGTGCTTGCAGCATGGCTCTGCCTTTCTTCTACCCCTCCCCAAAGGACACGCGCTTTCTGCAATCTGGATTCCCGCCAGTCTTCTTGATTTCGTCCACCACCCAAAGCGTGTGCTGATGGTAACAGAACTCCGCCCTCTTTCTGCTGAACCCTTACGGATACACAGGTGCCTCCTTATCTCCTTGTACGCTGAGTCACCGCACGTGTTGCCAGCCACCCTCTCCAAGATATACAGGCTACAGCGCCCTTCCTTCCTGGGCTCATGCATCCCAAAGGACCGCTGCTTCTCCTGCTTCTCTCTCCCTCGATACCAGCAACATGTGTAGTGTGTCGTGCTGGGGGGTGTCACGCGCAACCAAGATCGCGATGTCACCAGGTACCCTTTCCCCGTCGCGGAGCCCCCCGTGTCACTGCTGTCGGGACATCAACAGCATCCCAGGCCACATCAACAGCCGGCTTCCCACAATAGTCCGCCACGCAGCATCATGGACGCAAGACCACCGACGCCACCAGCAGAAGAGATGGACTCTTCGATCGGAGTCGAGAGCGTCGACCCCAAGTTGACCGTGATGGGCGGTGGGCCCAAAGAGCAGGCGTCGGACTACGCCAACTGTAAGTGCAGCGGGACCGGATTTGTGCCCAAAAGCACTGCTGTACCATCGCAACACAACACCACAACTTCTGTGGCGGGAAACAACCCAGCCACCACTCAAGCCTAGCTCGATGTACAGTAGTGCTGACGGTGTTCGACCTGTCGCTCTTGTCGGGCACGTCTATTGCTGTTGCTTGAACAGCACCAGGTTTGAAAAATTCCTGTCACCTATCACCACACAACAGCAGCAGCAGCAGGCTGTGACAATGGCAGCGGTGCAAATCCGAAGGCAGGCCACATCTTCCAGACGAAGCTGTGGCAGGATTCTAGCTCGATGGTGCCGAAGCTTGCGCAGTGTGCCTATGGGACTGCGCCCTTCCTAATGGTGTTTGCTGTTTGTTTTTTTGTGTTTTGGTGTTGGATTTGGAGCGTCATTTTTGCGCTCGCTGTGTGCCACCCACGTTCTTGAGATTTGAGAGCAACAAGCGGTTGAGCCGCATGTCGGGATTTTGGACCGGAAAAGATATTCGCACAAACAACTGCTGCTGCTGCTGCTGCTGCCATCTGTTGAAGGCTTGTGTTGCTATACCCCGGAAGGGCGGAGCAAAGACGACCACGTTACCATCGGAATATCCAGTTGTCCCACAATCCACAAGACAATAGTGAAGCGCCCGTTACTGCACCTACAAGAAAAGGCGCTGGGACTTCGTAGCTCGTACCGCTGGTTGTCGGAAGTCGGAAGACTTTCGGAGTACTGCTGTAGTGTCATGAGCGGGAGCTAAATAATACAGCAGCAGAGAACACGCTACCGCCCCTGATCAATCGTTTTGCCTCGCAAGCAAACAAGACCCCGACCTCGTCTTACTTACAGTACTTGTGTGTCCTTTTGCGCAAGACTTGCGTACGCTGGAGCACGAAAAATTTCGCGATTCAACTCCATTTTTTTATTTTTATGGGAAAAATACAAAAATCATGAAAAACACAGACCAACATCTTCCTTCTACACGTTTCCAGGATAACATGCAGAGTGTTGGATATTGGTCGGGCAGAAGGGTTCGATACAATATGCCCATCGTATCGAGAAAAAACACAAATACCAATATTTTGTTCGATATCCCGAAAATGGCTCGATAAGTATCGATACTCGATATCGATACGGCTGGTTTGAAGGCCTCAGGTTACAAGAAGAGCGAGCGTTACGCAATTACACTTACCCTGGCACACCCAAACCCTTATCTGAAGTATACGGCAGTGCGCAAGACGTGCGCGCATGGTCCGGCGGCATGGAAGTAGTGGTGTTGCCAGGTGCCAGGTGTGTGCAGTTGAACATCACGAGCACACATAACAACAGCGGGCACACGTTGTGATGTGATGTTGCGTATATAAAACTGCATCGCGCAAGAGGTTGGTTGTGTAGCTGTGTCCACCAGATATATTTTACATTTTACAGTCAGTGTGCATGTGTGTATACACGTACACACTATAACACCGCCGTACGGTTGCGATCGAATCAGTGCAAGCTCGGCTGCGAGCAGGATTTTATGACAAAAAAACGCGGAAAAAACTCGAACACTTGGTTTTATATTCTCTTACTACCTTCAAAGTTATGCATGCAAAATTCCACCCACCACCAGTTGTGGGTGCCCAACAATCAGCAATGCACCTCGAGCGAGTATCAACTCTAGACACCCAACAGCCAAGAGGAAACAAAAGAAAAAACATAGCGAAAACATTATGTGCGAAAATCAAACGCTTGCCAAACTTGAACACATCACCTCTATTCATCACACGCCCAAGTGATCGGACATGAAATCAAGCACACCTTGCCATTACGTATTACAAGTCCCAAAACCAAGTTCACACAGCATAATAAATTGTCCGCAGGAGGTACGGCCTCTGTTCGCACTAATGTAGTAGCTCTACTGCTAAAACTGCGGGAAACGCCATACCTACGTAAGGAGGCAAGCTGACTCTAACGGGGATGACTGCTACTCATTCGGCAGAGGCAGCGCTATCGTCGGCAACAAAGCCTAATTCTTGAAGGCTCATGTTGCACACCGATGTGGTTCTCAGGAGCTGAGACACAGGCACTGTTGGTGTGGTGTGTGGCTGGCAGGGGCTGGTGTGTGTGTGGTGTGTGGTTGTGATGGCAGTGGGGGGCGACAGGAGTAGGCGCGTAGGCGCCTGAGCGCAAAAAGGGGGTAGACAGCTGGGAAACTGACCCCCCCCCCGGTAGAAAGGGGGCCAAAATATCGAATATCGAATACCGATATCGATGCCGATACCGATTCGTATCGACAAATATCGGCGTGGAAACCGGCAATACCGATACTGCGTATCGTCGATATATATCAGTTTTGTATCGATATTCGATACCCAATATCCAACACTGGCAGAGAGATACACAAGACGGCTACCAAACTGTCTTGTTGAGCCTGTTACCCACAGGGTAGATGTCGCTGTGTGCTGCTCGGAAAATCGTGGAAATACAGGTAGCGTTCCTCTGACGCTATGGATTCATTGCTTATCTATCGTAGACTCTTTTCTCAGATAGAGATGGATTCGTTGTGTCATAATAATAATAATAAAAAAAAGACTACCCGTTCGAGACATATCCAAAGCAGTCGAAGGGTGTGTGTTGAAGTCTTTACAGTGAGTGGAGGGAAAACGGCTGGGTACTGGGCTTATTTCGAGAATGTTTTAAGCCTATTGACTGATGATTCATGCCGGTGACAGCTGGTGCCAAGTACAAAACCTTCCCACTAAAACTGCTTACCTGCTGTGCGCACCAACCATTCCTCGCAAAATACACAGCAGTCCTTCTCCCTCTCGGGCTTAAATCCCTTGCAAGCGAAATAACTTCGATCTGGGGTCACACAGAAGACTTGTCGACGGTGCATACAAACCTTCGTTTTCTTAAACCGAGAAGAGGTCACCACGTGGATCACCCATCCCAGGGCAAAGTACGCCAGGAAGAAGCTTCCCCGTTTACCTGTACAAGTATCTTGGCATAAACGTCAAGAAGTTGCGCCACTGCTGCTGTGGCCATTTGCTGGCGCACACGCTGTCAAACGCCGTACAGAAGGAGACACGGAAGAAGCACCATACATGAGATGTACGCAAATATCAATGCCAACAACTTCTCGGCCATCGTCGTCGTCTAACTAAACCACCGCTTTTGCTCGATCTCTCGCCCCTTTGTGTGTCCTCTCTTGTTGCTACCCCGATTGCCTCGTCTTTTCTTCGTCGGTTCAGACTTTTGCTCCTACGCCAGCCTGTACCACCAGAAGCAAATGCTGACGGACCATCGTCGAATGCAGGCGTACTACTCGGGTAAGCGAATGGGACGACGAGCAACTTTTCTTGAAGCCGTAATCGAACCATCAGAATAGTCAGCGCTGACTAGTCTTTTAACTTTTTTTTTTTAGCCGAAATCAAACCGTTTAGAGTAGTCAGCGCTGACTAGTCTTGAACTTCTTTTTGGAAGCCGAAATCAAAGCTATAGACTAGTCACCGCCGATGGTTTGATTTCGGCTTATAAGCTTTGCATATGTGTTTTCGTCCCCACCTATAGTACATCTTCTGACGCCGGACTACAACAAGTTTCGGTATATACAGTAGAGGTCCCCATGTAGGGCCGGTGCCAGCTATTGTGCCGGCCAAACCTCCGGGCATGCACAGCGGCACTTATATTGGGACCTCTACTGGCTGTAACACCTTTCGAGAGGTACATCTTTGGCGTATCAGCCGCAGTGACGCAGGGGGAAGGCAAAAACACAGGGAGACTTTTTTTTTTTTGGTCTCTTTTCGAGGTTGGCTTGCACCGAAAGGCTATTGTTCTGGAAGCCCGTTTCGTTGTTGCATTCCTCTCAACAGTACTCTCGGGAGAACGACGGGATATATGTACGCTATCAGACCGCTCTGGCGCCGTCTTTGGCGGCGGCTTTTCTTTGTCCGCCTATCTACAGCACATGCGAACCTGGTTGGAACGCTGCTGCTGCTGCTGCTGCTCCACGGCGTTCTTTGTTTCGCCCCCTTACCCCCCCCCCCGCGCGTTCCTGTTTTTGACCGCTACCTTCCTTAGCCATCACGGACAACGCCGAGTTGTTTGCAGGCAAGCGCGTGCTTGACGTGGGTACGGGAAGCGGTATCCTGGCTCTGTGGGCAGCAAAGGCGGGGGCGAGCAAGGCGAGTCTTCTTCTTCTTTTCTTTGTGGCACGCACAGGGGCATCGATTTCCGGCTGCTTTTCAGCGATTTGATGTGACATTTTTTGGCACCACGTTCCTTTCGCGTGCATTCGTAGGTTTAAAATATTGTCGGAAAAACTCGGCCTTGGCAACGCTTCGGCATCTGCCTGCCGCCCACTTGGAGAGCCTGAACGACCACTTTTTTTATCATGTGTTTCTTCGAAAAAGAGCTCGCTGAGAGTCACCCCAAGGCATAAATACCACGATTCGTGTACAGGCGTGTCTCTTTCATTATTTGCAGGCGCTACGTATTCTGAAGGGAAGGAATCGCTCCGACTTTTTTTTTGTCTCACCGTGTGGTGGTCCACCCCCCCCCCCCCCCCCTGTTGGCGCTCTCTTGCTGTCCGGCAATGTTTGGTGTGTGTGGCTTGTGTGTCTGTCTGAACACAGGTGTACGCGGTGGAGTTCACGGACATGGCGAACCACGCCCGGCGCCTGGTTGCTAAGAACGGGATGGAGGGCGTGGTGGAGGTGATCCAGTGCAGTGTCGAGGACCTCAAGCTGGACGCTAAGGTGCCGATACTGTCAGAATGACGGTGGTGCCTAACCCTATTTAGCCTAGTTTCTAGTTCTGGACATAAAGGGAGACACGCAGATGGGACGGTGATGTCGCGTAAGAAATCGGCACGGGCGAACCCCAGCAATGCACGAGAGGACACGCTTTGGCCACGCTGATTGGTCAAGGTAAAAAGTAGACCACCGAAAACATGTGGGGAGCCCGCAACACGGAGTGTTGAAAGCATGTACCGTGCAAAAGCAACACAGCAGTATCACCCGCATTGTTTTGGACGGTCCACTTGGCCGCTAGCTTTCTCGCTTTGGCACCCCCCCACGATGTAGAGGTGTCGAACACGGCATGGATGCCGTTCTATCCGAGTAAATCGCACAGCGGCAGAGGAGAGTCGGGCAAAGCAAGCGCGCGCGGGGGGCCAAGACTCCGGTCCGGTAAGACTTGCGATGCTCGCCCGCTCTCCACGGCGGAGGAGGAGTTTGGGTTCGGGTACATGGGTTTGACCCCCCGAGATTACGCGGCCATTTTCCAGCAAAACACGACGGCAAAACGAAACCGCCCACACACAAAAAAGCTAAAAAAAAATGAACTCCATCCTTGTACCAAACGCTCTTCTTGTCGCTTTGGCGGGGACCACCGACCCTCGCACACAACTCAAACACGCCTTGCCGGAAACAAAATACAGGTGGACATCATCATCTCGGAGTGGATGGGATACTTCCTGCTGAGGGAGAGCATGCTGGACTCGCTGGTGCGCGCGAGGGATCGATGGCTGGTGCCTGGGGGGCTCATGTTCCCGTCCAGATGTACCATGATGTGGGGGCTCGTTAACGACGAGCAGGTGAGACTTGATTCCCCCGCACTATGTATTTCGCGGTTGTTTCGTGGTGTTTTCCCCGCCTTCCTGAAGTGGAAAACCATGAGGTTCGGGCTCGTCAACGACGAGCAGGTGAGAATTTCGCGTCGCAGGCACGGATTCAGAAGTAGTAAGCCAGGAAGATGACACGCAACAAAGCGCACTAGACTTATGGTCTCAAGAAAGTCGCCGCCGCGTTCATTATTCCGGTTCTTTCGTGGTGTTTTCCGGCAGTCCTGAAGTGGAGAGCCGTGGGCTTCGGTTTTCTTTCCGTCGTCCAGCGAGGCCTGTCCTTGCCTTGATCCCCAGCCTTGCAACATGTATGCAGAGGCGTGCTTTTTTTTTTTTGCTTGAGGCTGTTCGGTGGCCATGAAGGTGTTTGACATGCGTAGAGGCCGGTGAACGCGCTTCTTTCATCTGCTGTAGGCTTTTGATACTTGAAAAATATTGCTCGAGAGGCTCTTTCTTTCAGCTGTATGTACGAACAGGCTAGCAGGCTAGCAGACGAAGGGGCTCTCCATGTGGAAACCGTGGAACCCCCCCCCCCGGGCCAAGATTGCAGTGCAATATAGGGGGTTTTAGGCGGCACGCTTGCAGCAATCTGTTGTGTAGGATACAGTGTGTCCATAGTAAAACCGATATACTCTTCATTGAATAGACTGTCGTGCCGCATTCTAAAACCCATAAAAATCTCTTCATTTGTAGGCTTCGTGTCGTCATACTATTTCCTACACCATACTTTAGACCTCGCGACCAAGATTGACGCGTATTCTTGGGGCGTTTCCATAATTTCCACTAGGCCTGTGTGGGACCCCGCGCGCGCGCGCTGAAAAAAGCGCCCGAAAACTTCGAAACCCCGGGGATTTTGTCAAAATGTCCCCGCCCGGGGACATATAAGGCCCATCCCCCCCCCCGCGACCAAGATTGCAGCGTAGCCCAGGGGTGTTCCGACGTTTCCAGATGGAGGGCCCCTTCAGCAGACTGCTTGTTATGCTGTGGAGTTCGGACAGCTGGTTGCCTTTGAAAAGCTCTCCCCCTCTTGCTGGTCGGGTTGTTCTCGTGTAGTGTTGAAAACCGGTGTTCATCTCTTGCTGAAGAGATGGGGGGCCGGCAGACTGGTTCCTCCTGCCGAGACGCAAGCACGTCACGGTGTTCGGCCTCGCGAACAACCGGTAAACGTCGTGTCGTTATCCTTGCGCAATTGACAGCAGTGAGGCGCGCGCGCGAAATCCCAAGCTTTCGCATCCTGCGGTTTCTGTCTGCTCCGGTCGTTAATAAATCCCGTGCCGTTTTGCGTCTGTGACAAAAAAAAAATCAGGACCGGCTGTCCAAGCAGCAGGAGTACATCCGAACCATGCAGGACTGGTACAGTTTCAAGGGGGAGACGAAGGAGTTCTACGGCGTGGACATGACAGTGCTGGAGGTGATTCGGTTGTATATGCTCGACCAGCCTTTGCAGTCCGGCTGTCGTGTTACTTTGTTGCCCAACTCTGTCCCAGCCGAGAGAGTTTCGTCGGAATCCCCGCGCTGGGCGGGGTGTGCATGCTGTTATGAAAATGTGCATGTTTGTTCGAGGAAGCCGGTGCACGAGGCGGCGAAACCAGGAATACGTCTCGCATCAAACACGAAGCGTTTTTTTTTTCCCAGACCAAAGCGTTTTGGCGTTTAATAGTAACAACATTTTTTCGGCGCGTACGAGGAGGTAAAGAACGAGGGGCCAGCCAAGCCAATTTGTCAAGTCTTGTCGATGAGCGCATGATCGTCATGCCGTGTTTCTCCCGGGCTGTCTCTCGCCGGCACTCATGATTTTCAGCCTGGTCGGTTCTTAACCCCATCGCTCGAATGCCTGGTGACCCTAAAAAGGCGGTGTACGAGGAGGAGCAGCGGGGGTACTACATCCTGTCGAGCTTCTGGGCGGAGCTGGACAAGGGCCAGGTGTTGGGAGAACCGGCCGTTGTGCAGACGTTCGACATGCACACGTGCACGCTGGAGGACGTGCAGGTGAAAAGAGTATTTAATGTGTGTGTCGGGGAATGTGTCGCGCTGCTGCGGTCTGTGTCGGGACTACGGTTATTGATCGCTCGTGGCAACGTTGGCCTTCGTCCCTTCCTGCGACGGCGATTCCCTCTTGCGCTCTCTTGTCTTCGTGCTTTTGGTGGGTAACCGATTTCTCTCGCCCTCCGCGGCCACCGTCGCCTCAACACAGGGCGTCGATGAGACGAACGTGTCCATCCCGCTGGAGGAAGACGCCAGGGTCTCCGGGTTCGCGGGATGGTTCACGGCAGACTTCCACGGTACGGAAGCCAACCCGTGCCCTTGCCCGGTCACCCTCTCCACCGGCCCGGAGAACGGTTACACGCACTGGGGGCAGCAGGTTTTCCACTTGCAGGTGCCGCACGACGTGGTCGGGGGGGGCAAGGTGGAGGGCACGATCGCGGTCAAGAGGCAGAAGGAGAACGTTCGGTTGGTGAGTGCTCTTTTTTTTTTTTGGTAGAAGGTGCGGTCGTAGAAAAAGTGGTGAGTAAAAATGATCGATGACGTTACCCACGGGGGTGGCCTCTTTTCGTCCGAAATCATCAGGAAAGCTTCGCATTCCGTAGCGGGAAAAATGTTGCTGCCAGGCTTTTTCGCCGACCTCGTTGGCATGAGAAAGAAAGTGCCAGACTCTTCTTTCCAAAAGGGGCTTGGACGCGCGTGCCTCGTTGGTCCCTTCTTTCTTGACATATCACGTCGCAAGACATGTGTGTATGAAGGGGTTCGTTGTCCAGAAGAGCGTGTGCCATCGTTGAGATTGGTTGACTTCTTCCCCCTGGCCTGACATCCGTCTCACCCGTCTGTGTGTCGGGGTCCTGGCGTTCTCTTTTGGGGCGCAGTATGACGTCCACATCAAGCACAAGAACGTGCTTCCAACCGGAGAGGACAAGTCGCCCTTGGTGTCTGTGAAATACGCCATGCCATAAACACCGCTCGTGACCCGACAACACCCCCAGCACGAAGAAGCGGCCGAGCCTTTCGGAGCAAGAAAAGGCCAGCCACAGCCCTGTGTGGTCTGATACATGTACAGGTTGAGGCCGGTATTGGTAGGAAGAGGAGGGTCTAGCAGTGGCGAAACTGCGCTCAGTTTCCCGGCGTGCTATGGCGGAGCGCGGGAGGCTGGTCTCCTTTGCGACAGCCTTTTGCGACAGCCTTTGCGACAGCCAGCTCCGGAAGAATGATGACGGTACGGGAGAAGGCAGCATTCTACGACGCGGAGGCGGTGCTCGGAGGAGGGTGGTGACGGCAGCTAACGCTTTGGTTTCACGTTTTGTTGGGTGTAACGACCCCGGGTGTTGTATGTGTGTGTGCGTGTACCTACCCGGCTTGTGTCTATTTGTTGTTACTTTAAGTAGATGTACGTAGCGACTTTTTGTCAGAGCGATGTGCGTTCCGAGGCATCCGCGAGCTTTCGTTGCCTACACCGCAGGAGGGATTTTCTACGCGCTTGAGAAAGTTCGGCGACGTCGGTGTGGGTTGCCTGAGAAAGTATCGAAGATACCCACACCTACCTGCCGTTTGCCCTGCGGGCGCAAAGCGTCGAGTGGACTGCGGAATGTTGGATGGAATATTTGGGCCTTTTGAACATCACGGCTGCGTGGGGGGTGCTGTACACATATCTTGTTTTTTTGCCACGAGCGCTACTGCACTTGCTGCTCTTGAGCTCGGCACGCATAGTTAACTTCTCTGTGCCATGGCATGCCTTTTTAAGGTCTACCGAAGTAATACTTTTGACCTCAAGCGGGCCCGAGGGTGTTGCGCTTTGTGTCCGGGCGAGAACGTGGCACATACTGCGGAGCCCCCCCCCGTAGGGTTTTTCGTACTCGGTGTGACTTGTGACCGTGTGTCCTGCAGTCTATCGGCGATGGGAGTGGGGTGATGAGTTACAGTACGTGTGTCCAGGGGAGCATAAACTGGTTTTCATACAACAAGCAGCAGGAAGAACGCCTCCTTCGCGTTCGCTGTCTGTGTAGGAGTATGACGTAGGAAGATTTTGCTGGCGTAGAATAAACTAGTTACATTGCATACAATGCAGCAGCAGAACGCCGCATTTTTGCTGTCTGTATTGTATTGGACGTGGGGAGAGCTTGTTGAAGGTGTGTTCAGGCTAGGCCTCGTCGTTTGAAGGAAACCTAGGTGGTGACGGTATTCACCCACGTCCGAGGGCAGGCAGCCTTCTTTCGTGAAATTAAGAGCAAGTGTCGGAGTCGCCGGAAGAGCGAGGCCTAGGTAGTCGAAAGACCTCCCGCTCCCCGTTTCAGCCGGTGACTTTTGGAAGAGTCGGCTTCCAGAGCGGGATTTCTCGTTGTCCAACGATGGACAAGATACTCCTCCGCCCAAGATCCTATCCTTTTGTATGCGCGCTACAGTGGTTCCGTACTACACCTGCCATCCGTGTCATGTCATATCTGGGGAAAGCTAGGCAAGGGTGGGTGGGTGTTTCTGTGTCTCGGGTGGGCTGATTGGTACGCATATGATCGGGTGCAGGTGAGTGAGATTGAGAAAGTAATCCTTGTAGTGATATAGAGTCTTGCCGAGCGGCGGTAAATTGCGCCAAGACGGTTGATGTGAGCCTGTGGTCTTGAAGAGCGGGGTGGCTTTATCGCTCGGCAGGAAGAAATGAAGATAAAAGAACGGTGGAAACAGAGGGAGAGTTTTTCCTGCCATTTATTTTGTCGCGGGGGAGAGTGGCGCTTCCTCTTCTTGGAATGCGAAGTGAAGATGATACACAAAACCGACACGAATCCCACCCACCCCCAGCACACCAGGCGTCACGACGATCCTCCTGGTTAGCTGCTGGTCGTTATGCCCCCACCCCAACATCCCCGAAAACGCTGCTGCTACTCCTACTCTGGGTGGTGCCCCCCCCGGGGGTTTTGGGCGAGGCCTCGGCGGCTGATGCTGACGAACGGCCCTTGGTCATGAGGTTGTAGAAGTCGGGGAAGGAAACCTGATTATTGATCCATTGGGGCAGAGTGTTTCAGACGCGGGGAGGAGCACAGGTGAAGTGAAGAACGGGGTGGGAGGGTGCATCCTCGGCGAATAACCTAAAATGTCGCGCACAGCACATGGGCAAGAAGAGGGATGTGTACGATGGATATCGGCTTCTTCGCAATCTGATGGGGAGGTGGCGTACAGGAGAAGGCCTAGGCTGACTATGGTCACAACGAAATCAGGCGGCTAAGAATCGTTGAACAAAAGTGCCCACCTATCTCCTACGTAAGCATGCGCCCGAACGTAGAAAAGCCCACACAATGTTTCCCCCACGCGTACCCTTAAGATGTAGCACGCAGCACGTTCACCCCGTGCGTGAACAAGTGCACTTACTTAGATACATAGACAGTTGGTTGTGTCGTTTTCCGTACCTCGTTGGAGAGTTGCTCGTCTGCGTCCGCCAAGCCCTCTACGTAATTTGCGGTGGAAATCATTTCCATGAGCTCGGCATCTGTCATGTGCGGCGAGGAGATCGAAAGCAAGCGCGTCGGTGGTGCAATGAACAAGATTTTGCAGTCAGGTGTGTAACGACAGCAGCAGCTTGTGTGTGTCGGCAGCTTGCATGATGAGGGGCTTCTAATAATATGAAAAAACAAGGAAGGAGAGAAGGACAAGAGAATAAAGACAGACGCGAAAGTTCATGAAGTGGCAGCGCACGACACCCACACCTCTCGTCAGTTTCTTCGTGTACGTTCCATCAACAATGGGAGGGGGGGATGCCGCCAAAATATCATCACTCGTCGTACCTCTTCGCCGTTCTCTCTCTCTATATATATAATATGTACATTCACTCCCCCCTGTCTCTCCTTCCTCTCACCGCTGATCGTATGTCCGAACTCGTTCGCCACCTTCTTGAGATTCCCCAGGCTAATGCTCCCTACCGGATCAAGCAACGACCATTCAATCTCGATGAGAGATAGAACCCGTCGCGGCACAAAATTTGCGCATGGTCTCCGCGCGACACATTGTAGGTTACCCACACGTACGTGCGTGCGTGCGGGCCTTGGTTGCATATATATGATGAACAGTCAGTTTACCTACTACCCGGAATCGCAAGGTTTGGTTACTACGAAAACCAAACACACACACTGGGGATGTTGATGATGTCGCCTCTCTTGGCGAAGTGATAAGGCACGAGTCTGCCTGTACTGTTCTCCTTCGATTCTTTTTCTCTCTCCCTCTCTCTCTCTCTCTCTCTCTCTCTCTCCCACTCCCTCCCCTCCTCTCACCTTTTTGCTCACAACGCCGCGCAATACCAAGAACGGTGTGTATGGAACATTAAGTTCTTTGTGAAAACTTGCCTGTATTTTCTGTGTCGAACATATCGAAGACCATTCTCAGGTCCTTCTCTTGGTTGACGTCTCTCTGATGGGTTGGGTGTAAACACGCGCGATCGAAAAAGTCTCATGATGGCGCAAGGAATAACAGGTACTGGTACATGTAGTCAGCTGAGGCGGTGTCAAGGTTGAACTCGTTGTACGAAAGTTCATTTTAACTGGTTCAAAATCCGGAGACGATGAATTCTTAGAGCCTACGGCGGTTCAATATATCCATTGTCGATCGTGGTAAACACGTTGCGTAGACAACCATGTTACGTATGCAGACAGACCTGTTTTGGGGAAAGGACCAATCAATCCTATAGCACGCATAGGACGCCCGCGGCTCATCATGCCTATTGTGTGAAATACACAGCAGATAGTAGGTTGGCGCTCCACATAAATACACTATGGCATTCGGTGCTTACGATCAGATCCGCCAGATCTTCAGCGAATTGGACAAAGGTAATGGGCCCCCCTTTCATTTTGGAGCTGATGTTCTGCATCAGCTCAAACATCATCGGGTTTTTGTCTTGGAAGCCAAGCGTCTGCATAGAATCAACTAGCTCCGACATCGGAATCTCGCCTGTCAAAACAAACAAAATAAATAATAAGACAACAGACATAGAGAGAGAGATAGATGAGTTAGATGGCGATTGAGTTGTACACACGGCACACTTGGCTGCGTGCGATGGATCGTATCTGGAACCAACCCTCGTCCCAAAAGGGAGGACAAGACAAAACGAACAGAACGTATAATACGATTGATTGTGAGAGCAGAGGGTGAGAAGACGCATGAAAAGTGGTTGCGTTCGATTTTTTCGCGTCAACGATACCTGCCACGAACCGCGTTTCTAGCACCTTGCTAGATTGTGCACACCTCTTCTCTCCACTGAGGTATAGTCTATTGGTCATCCAACAATCCCGCCCGCGGAATGGAAGATCGCAAAGGGAAATGACATTGATTGATAATCTTACATCTTCCAGCTTTTGCCGATGGAACACTCTCGACATGAGACGTTCCCACGCAAGGTAATGACAGTATCCCACCATCCAGACTACACTCACTCTCGACATGAGGTTCTCCCAGCAACTCGAAAACCTGCGTGGGGTGATATTTGCATGTGTGTATGAAAACAGTACAATATACAGCAGTGTTCTCTTTGGATATTCGGTGCACGGCTGGCTCTCATCACGCACCCGCCCCCTTGGTATCAAACAGGTCAAATGCTTCCCGTAGTTCCTCTACGCTCTCCGGATGTATATCCGGGATATCAGCCTTCGCGGCCGTCTTCCGTGACGACATTGAGGCGCGCTTGTACGGTGAGCAATGTATGCGTAGCGCCAACAGTGACGGCGCCCTACAGCTGCCATCAGCGAGCGGATGGATGTGCCTATACCCAGATCTCCGTCATCTCCGAAAGACTGCTGTACATCGGGGGATAGGAGGTATGGTACATGATCACGCGGGGCCCCTTGGCGGCGAGACTGGGGACGGAACACGGGAACACTCGCCCTCCGCCGTCCGCTCTGCTCCACCGCAGCAGCGAAGCAGAGGGGTGCAGAAGGCATCTCAGAGGAGAGGGAGCGAGACCATGTACTTCGTGTATGGTTGCCCGAAGGTGCTATCCTTGCGCCCGGAGCCCAAGCCTGGAGAGCAAATCCTCGAGGTCGCGTTCAACCCGTCCGGGTCCCTGCTTGCCGTAGCGTCCACCTCGCGATTGTGCCTCTGGTCGGGCGGCAAGGACCATGTCCCTCTGGGCACCCTGACGCTTCCGCTGCGTGGCCTAGCAGGCACGAGCCTGCTGTGGAAAAGAGACTCGAGTTTGCTCGGAATTGTGTCGTCTGCTGGAAAGCTGGTGCTGGTTTCGGTCAAGCGGAGAGCCGGGGCGAGGCCGGCGAGCGAGAGGTTTGCTCTGCCGGACTGGATCGAGCCTCAGGTACGTCTGTTGTGCTGAGCGAGGCATACAGAAGCAGGAGAGGGCTCTAGCACAGGCTAACGTTGCCGCGGCAGGAGAGGTGCTGCCGTGCAAACATGCAGAACAAGCTTCCTACAAAATTCGCTGCATACAATAAACAGCAGTTTCAGCGCTCGTGATACAGCCGGCGGAGGGCTAAAGAATCGGTGGGCAAGAACAAATCGTCCTCTGCATGTTCTGACCGCACCCGCTACAGTATTAGCGCACGCGACTGCTACCGCGTGCTATTCTGTAGTACATGGTAATAGGTTGATGTATACAGAAGAAGGATGACTCCGTCTTCTTCTTTGTTCTACTGCCTTACGCATATGCGCTTCTCCCTCGTGCCTGCAGCAGCAGTCTAGACTGCTGTGCCCTGCACACAGCTATGCATACTATGTTCGATCGCGGAGCAAAAACATATCAATCCGCAGCCATCTCAACGTCCTGGTGCAAATGATACACCAACATCAACAGGCGAAGGGAAGGAACATGACGCCGTGAACATGACGCCGTGCATATTTTTCCACCCCGTGCATTGCATCCTTTTTGCATCCATGCGTGATCCGCGTCCAGAAGGGCGATTGCCCCGCCGTCGTGCAAGATGTCGTGTCCTGATGAAACAACAGCGAGCGGTGGTTGTGTTCGAGTAAACCTCTCTCTCTCTCTCTCTCTCTCTCTCTCTTTCTCTCGGCACCAAGAGAAGAGTCGCTTCGTCAAGAAGCACATACCTCCCTACAGAAGCGGCTAGTGTGCTGTGCTCCATCCCGTGCACGCTCCTTAGAAGGTCACCACACCCTTGTCTTTGCTTCCGTCTGCTCCCGTCTGTAGAAGAACACGAGAGCACCAGAAGCGCGTTTCTGAATTTCGGCTCGGCCACCTCGAGAACAAACATGAGTACCGCCACAGCACAGGCCGCGTCCTACCGATCTGATCCTAAAAAAACGCTTCCGTCACCTTATGCATCCCCTTTAGTGAATCATGGCGGCGCCGCAAACCTCAAAGTTCCGAACTCTCTCCTACTTGGTATGCACCCAATCGTAATGGCTATGCGCATCCCAGTATGCATCCAATCACGATGCCAATGACTCGTGCGACGGGTTCTGACGTCCACGCAGCACGCTAGAACGGCGGCGGAAAACGATGGCGAAGAGCGAGACGCGTGGGCTGACCCGGTGGAAGCGGACCTCGCGATGGTTTCTACGGTGGAGTCCATAGGGTCGGAGGCGTCGGCCATGTGCCTCGGGCGGTTCGGGCAGCACGTGCTTCTCGGCACTGCCAGTGGATCGGTAGGTTGATGTTGTTGTTGTTGGTGTTGTTGCAGCAGCAGCTGCTGCTGCTGTTGCTGCTGATTTCATTGTTGTTGTTGTTGGTCGTGGTGGTGTTGCTGTTGCTGTTGCTGTCTCACACAGTAGCGTGCCGTCCGCAAGCTCGCGCGCTGAGAGTGTTTGGTGACGTACGCCAAGCAACAATGGAGATGAGTCTGTTTTCTTCTTGCTTAGCAAGCGCTCCAAGTTTACGCCACTTGCTTCCAAGACGTTCGTGATACATGCAACCTCCCGCCTCCCTCAGACTCCAAACATTCTCTGAAGTATTTTTCTTGTTTGTTATTGTTGTTCCTAGACCGAGTCTACAAGGAAATTTCCTCGGTCGTGTTCGGTTGCTGTGGTGTACCTGGTGCAATGGATTCAATCGGCACGTATCTCCTCGTCGTGGCGCGGCCTGGTATACGATCAAAGTTATGGCCGACATCTCTGTATCACGCGTTGTGTGTTCTGTTGAAATTATTTACATGTAGATCTACGGGGTATCCTGGGAGGGGCAAATCCTGTGCTGTTATGACATCGTACCGGGGCCGAGTCCCTCGCCGAGAGTGAACAGCAGCGGCGGCGGCGGCAGCGGCGGCCATCTGGAGCAGGGCGAGACGGAGCCGGGCACCCGGCGGTTCGGGGGGCAGGGAGCGTCGTCCATGTCCTTCAACGACACGCTGCAGGTGACGGACGAGACGAAATAGTCGATATTTTGAGTTACTTGGTAGGTATCTCCGTCGCTCCAAATAGTGAGACAAAGACACGTCGCACACACACAGTTTTCCCGCTGAAGAGGAGTGCATAAAAAATGGAATCTCTTTGTCTCAGCTAGCTTTTCTCTGTTATCTTGCTCTTCTCTCCTCCGCCCAATATACCCGTGCGGCTGACTGACGTTCTCCCGGGGTCGGCACGCCGCGCCACCGGCCACCACCACCACCACTTCTACAACGACACCCCGGCCGGGTGGCTGCAAACGCAACGCCCGATACTTTCAGCTGCTAGCGCTTACGGCGACAGACGGCAGCTTCTTCCTGGGGAAGCTGTCGAAGACCACGTGCTGGCTCCGCAACATCGCCGTCGCCGACCGGTCAAGGGCTACGGCCGCCCCGCCCTCCGCCGCCGCTGGCCGAAAACCCAACTCGGCAGCGCCTCCTTCCTTTCTCGCTAACGCCGACGGCGACAACCAAGAAATAGGCTGGGGGTGGAGACTACTGGGCACGGGGCGCAACGCGGTGGCTGCGGCGGTCGACGCGCTGTCTTCCCCCCGCTCCAATACCGATGGCGTTTTTTTTTCGGGCGGGGACGGCGGCGAGGAGTCGAGCGCGGCAGCGGGGGGCGGCGAGAGCGGCGATACGGCCGGTACGGGAGCCGTGGGCGTGGAGTTCAGTGCAAAAGGCGGCCTGATGGCGGTTGCCCTTGCGGATGGAACGGTGCTCCTGGCCCGGGTCGAGCGTTACACGAGCGGGGTCAGGTGTGTGTGTCTGTGGTTTTCTCTTGGATGGGGTCGGGCTCACGCGGAACGGCGGGGATCGGACGAAGAAGGCTCGTTGGAGTCTCACACGCCTCCGACACTTGCTGTTGTTATTGTTGTTGTTGTTGTTGTTGTTGTCGTTGTTGCTGCTATTGTTGTTTGTCTTTATACACTTGAGACGGTTACAGTCCCTGCTCAGTACCTTCTAACATCCATACCGCTGACGGAAAACGGGTTGTACATACATATGTGCGCGTGTACACGCGTATCGTGCTTGTTAACACGATGGTCGGGCGTAAGTGGCCACCCGAGATGCGACCAAGATCACAGCACACAGACGTGATGAGTAGGGGCGGTCGTAGGCTCGTGCTGATGCCGTCGATCGACTCGTACCTTCCACGAAACACTCACTGCCTTTGAGCGTGTTCTCTAATTTTCATGGTCTTGTCGATCTCCGAACCCTCGTCTCCTGCTCGTTTTTGTGTCCACCTTGCTCGTTGTGTCGTCAACAAAAAATCCGCTGAATTTATGGGGCGTCTTTTTTTTTTGTTGCACTGATTTTGAGGACGCAGGGCTCGGCACAAGCTCCAGATATCGAACAGCATGCTCCACCGCTCCGATAGCCACAGGCTTGAGGACTACTTAGCGGACGAGACGCTTCGTGCCGAGCAGGGGCTTGGGGACGTGAGCGAGGGCGACGGAAAAGGAGGTGACTTTTTTTTGTTTTTCCTGATTTTTTTTGTGTGTGTGTTCGTGTTAGGAGCGGGGGGGCACTGCTGCTGCTGTGCGTGCGCGGTTCGTTGGTTTAGCGGCAACCGCGTTTACCGCCTGGCCGATGAAATGATGTCAGTCTTAGCAGGGCAAATTACGGCCGAACGCTTTCCAGTCTGTTCCCCTTGGTGGGGTTTGCAGCGAGTGTGGTGTTCCGCCTTGAGCAGCGAGCAGGCTTGGGGTTCTTGGTCGGAACAGGTCAGTCTACCTACGCATCCGCTGTATTTCGTTTTTGCGCGTCACTCAGCCTGTGACCCCCTCCCCCTCCCCCATATCCTGAGTACAACGGACGTGGTTGGCGTGGGTGCCTGGAATTAAACACACAAGGGACGCCCCTCCCCTGAGAAGGGGAGCCGAGAAAGACAATCGATGCGACGTGGCTAAGGCTTGGTATATGGGGCAATAGTGGCAGCATTTTCTCTTCACCCAAGGGGAGGGGGGGTGGCAGCAGGGGACCTCCAGATAGGAAAAGGGCCAGGAGTTTCAAGTATTTCATCATGTTTTTTATACAGATTGTGCTTGCAGGAATTTTGCTGCGTGCCAGAGGTTAATGGCGCTACTGTCTCTACTCGGAGTAGGGAGTTTGTATGTGCTCCCTCCCACTCCTCTTGCGGATGCGTGGGTCGAACATGGTGAAACGGGCCGAGGCAGGGAGGCAACCAAAAGAGTACCCGCGATCCCTCTCCTCCTGATCCACCTATAACCGGGGGAAGGGGCGTACTCATGTAAACGCACGCCGTAGCCGTCAGACCATTGACCTCGCATGCCGAGACGGAGCGATATGCCGGGTTTTCGCCGTTGGCCAGGGCTATGTTTCACAAGGATGACCCAGCAGCTGGTTAGTCATCCTCCTTGTTCTGCATACCGTTAGTTATTAGACCTTTGACCACCGCTATCTATACCCGGGGGCTGGGGCTGGGGCGTACTCATGTTTTGCATTTCCTTAGACCACGATCTATTACTGAGGGTGTGTTGTGTGCGTGTCGAATTTCTGTGACAGGTGTGACGTCACCGCCAGACGCGCGGACTCGCACGTTCTCGAGGGAGGGGACGATGTCCTCCCTCTGGGGCGTCGAAGTCCACCACCTCAATTGCCTCTCGCTGGACCCCTGGCTCGGCCCGGGCGACGGCGGCGGCGGAGGGGAGAGTCTTCTGGGCCCTGCGGGGAGGGTGAGAGGAGGCAATGGTGCTGCTGCCGTTGGGGATGGAAGAGAAAGCGACTATCACGCTCGTTGTGAAGTTGCTAGCTGTCGAGAGGGATGGTTTTTTGGAGGGGCGCACGGCCGTGTGTGCCTTGTCGTGTTGTGTTGTAATTTCGCTGAAATTAGTTTTTATAGGACGAATAGTCCGAACTTTTCGTCTCGCCCGCTGTTGTACAAGAAGACAGACAGCAAGTCGCTTTGGTCTCGTCCGTGGGTACAACCTGTGCATGCCGCGTCCCCCCCTCACCCCAGACAACCACGACGACGACAAAGAAATTACCCCCCCCCCCCCCCCGAACATCCCCACCCAAAAAAAACACGCCCGGCCGCGAACAACTCCAGCCCCCCCTCCGGGGCCCCCCCCGGGGGGCCACGGACGGGCTGTTCCCCCCCTTTTC
>FN649726.1:1611016-1625227 GCA_000310025.1 Ectocarpus siliculosus | reverse complement strand
GGTGGGGGGGGGGGCGGCGTCGGAGCCGGAGGGGGCAGCCGCGGGCGACGGCGGCGGGGGCGCCGAGAGCGACGAGGAAGCCCCGTCGATCTCATCGGGGCAGAGCGAGGCCCCGCTGCCGTCGCTGCCGACCGACGGGCCCGAGGAGGACACCCGGCTCGAGGCTCTCCTGTACTACGCGGCGCAGGTCAGCAATAGACATGCAAACGGAACGTACAGCACTAGTTGACGTATCAAGAAAACCTATGGTCTCTTGGGTTCTTGTCTGGGTGGTTGTCATTGCCAGAAAGATTTGGCCTTGCGTTGCCGACCCTTCCCAGAGGGCACGGTACGCTCGATTTTTTGCTAGTGTCCAGGCAAGATTATGATCATGGTTTATGCCATATGAGCGCATAATGTTGCCGATATCTAATTACAGTAGGTGTCCCGATATAGTGCCGGTATGTGTCCAGGTGATTTGACCGGCACTATACGGGGCGCCGGCACTATTCAGAGTTGTGCTTGAAAAGGCCAAACTGGCACTATTCAGGGCCTGAAAATCCCTCTATAGTGCCGGCTTGGCACTATTCAGGACTTTCGACTTCAGAGTGCTGCGCTTGCGCTTTGCGGGGCTGACAGAGTACCAAACGAACGGTGTTGGATCAATCGTGAGGTGGGCGACGTGGGCGGGCTTTATTATTTAGTTTCGTGAGGCTCTTGGACTGTCGAAAACACGACATTGGTCACATTAAAATTAACATGATTGACCAGACAGAGTTGTTGCACAGCCTTTGTTCTCTTCCCACCTCAGCGCAAGCACTCGCTGGTGAAACGTTGCTCCTGCCTTTCAACCGTAGACCGTGCTGCCCGACAAAAGTTCACCTCGCTATCAAATTATTATGTGTTGCAAGAAGGCCGTAGCACTATTCAGGCAACCTCAAAGGCACCCCTCGACAGCGAAAGAAAGACGCTCATGCACGCACCCGATGTACATTTGGAGGTTAAACATGGATGTGGATGTAGTGCTCCTTAGATGAGCACACAAAAGCAGATGCAACCTAAAAAGGGGTGAAGAAGATAACGAACTCCCCTGTTCCTTCGATAAAAAGCAAGAGAGAAGACCAAGCCTTCAGAAGCAAGAAAAACGACTAGCCAACCAAAAGACGCAGTCTCAGTGCGGTCAAAAACAGAAAATATTTGTTTCTCAAGGCCGTGAGAGGGTGTCATGGAGGAGGCTGAGCTATTCTCTGGATAAAAGACAGAAGAAATGGTAGCAACAGAGAGAGGAGAACTACGTGACTGTCAAGGCTTACTACTTGAACACGCGTTCGGAGTGTTTTCATCCTTCCTTAGAAGTATTTTATTTACCACCACTACTACATTCTTCACTAATATTTTCCCACTATTTTTCATCTCTAGATTCTGCGCCCCTGCGGCGTTTGTTGTGAGGAAGGTCATCTCGCTCGAAACTCTTGTTGTTCCCTTCAACGCCATATTTTCCTCCAGCATCATCACTGCTACCCTTGGCTATATTTTCCATATCCTTTGTCACTACCACCATCTTCCTTTTCGCTCGCCTCACTACTGAAATCCCAGCCTATTGGTAGAACCTGGTCGATCGGTAAACCGTGACATTTGAAGGCGTCACGCTTACCGAGAGAAACCGAGAGCTATACTTGTAGCTCGAAGGGAAACCGTCTCCGAATCCTGTTGACGTGGAAGGCTTGAGGCGAGAAAAGGCTGTGTGTGGGGTGTGAACCGGCACTATAGCGGGCAGCCCTCAATAGTGCCGGTTTGGCACTATTCAGGCCTGTGTCTGTGTCAAGAAAATTTACCGGCACTATACCGAACTTTGGCACTATTCAACCGGCACTATATCGGGACACCTACTGTAGCGGGATAATTATTTTGATTCTTGGATTTTCGCTACCGTCCTTCGAGGTTGCTATGCACCTAAAGTTTGCAGAGAACAAAGAGAGACAGGGCTTGCGTTTGCGAATCACAGTGGTGCGCACAAGAATCTCCGCATTAGTTCCGTCGTGCTTCATCGCCATGTATCTGTCAGCTCTGAAGGATCCTGAATCTCACCTATTGTGTGCTTTCGCTACTCTCCCCCCCCTCCGTCCACTCCCTCTTTGTTTGGGTTGCGCGGTGAACGGTTGGGTCACTATCGAACTTCTATAAATAACCCCCCGCGCCGCCGCTGCCGCCGCCGCCTGTGTTGTCGCTCTTTTTTGGAATCCTCCCTCGTCTTGAAAAAAAAGGAATCGGCATACGCAGGCGCGGAGAACCCCGTGCTGATGGAGATCGACATCCGCATGTCCGCACAAGACGTGTCCCTGTTGGTGTACCACCCGCCCTGCGACAACAACAAAAGCGCGGGCAAGAGTAAGGCCAGTTCGCGCGAGGTCGACCTCGGCCAAGGCGGCGACGACAACGACAGCATCTTTGCCGGCAGTTCCGACGGCGGCGATGACGGTAGCCTCCCCGAGATGGACCAGCTATCCAGGCAGCACAGCGGCGGCTCGGTCAAGCTCGGCGGCGACGACGGGGAGCTGGCGACCGAGGAGGCGTTGCGCCTCAGGGACAGCCTTCAACTGCCGGCTCTTGCTGCCTCGGTGGCGATAAACGTGAGGCAGCTAAGCCACACGGACGTTTAGAATTGCCCAAGTAGAAATGGCGTATGCAATCCGTTTTTTTTCACGCTGTGGTGTCCAATCAAGCGTATGGTACTTCTGCTGTTGTACGTGTTGCGTTTTCCTCGCTCTGCGGTGCTTGCTTGCCTCCGGCCGATTTTGTCGTCTCTTGCCAACCTTTTCGCTCCTCCAGCGAAGCACATTTCCGGTTTCTCCTGTACTTCTTCCCCACAATCGCGGTGCGCAAGACACGCCCACAATCTTCTTCGCCCTTTCCCTCCCCTCGCCGGTGTCGAAACTATGAAAGTCCGTCGCTTCCCCGCTGTAATAAAACACGCCGAACGCATGCGAATAAAAACCTCCTTTCCACAGGACTTCAAGTTCGGCTTCAACATGCTGATGGGTTCCGTCGCCGCGGAGGCCGCCACCACTCCCTGCGCGGAAGGGGCAGGAGAAGGAGGACCGTCCCCCCTCCCCGCCGGCGCCGCGGCCGGGGCCGGCGAACCCGAGGAAGAAGGCCCCGTGCAGCTCCACACCTTCTCCGGCACCCTGTTCCCGGACGCCCTTCCCATCCGCCTGTACAAGCCGTCCCGCCTCGGGCAGGGCGCGGACCTCCGGGTCGAGAGCTTCGGGGACAACGACGAGGTCGGCGACGGCGTCGCGGGCATGAGCCTGTCGCTCGTGCTGGGCGGGACGCGCGTGACGGACTTCGGCGCCCTAGAGGACGGCGGCGTTCTGCCGACTCTCATCGGCGGACCGGCGGCGGTGTCCGCCGCCGGCGATGGGGATGACTCCCACGCGGCGGGGGGGACGACCAAGGCCACCCTCGCGCTGTTCGTAGGGGGCCGCCTGGAGGCCGGCCTGGACTTCCAGAGCTGCACCGTGGTGGCCCTGCCGGGCAGGATCATGGCCATCATCGACGTCGTCCTGGCTTGCCTCATGGGGCCGCCGGCCGCCCGCGAGGCGCAGGAGCTGAACGCCCTGGAGGAAGAGGTGGAGGCGGAGGAGGCGGAGGAGGCCACGGGCGGCGTCGGGACCACGGAGGTGGTGGACGCCAGGTGGAAGGCGATCGACAAGGTCCGCGGCGCCTACCTGTTCCTGGGCAGGCTGGACGCCCGGTTCTCCGTCCGCGTGGACGCGTTCTCCCTGATCCTGCCGCAGGACTCGCGCGACGCGCGCACCAACGTGGTCATGGCCCAGGTGCGTGATGAGGCATGGGGGGGGTTGGCTGGTGCCAGGACGGCACGGGACGGGAAAGGCGTTTTTGTGGTTGAAACTCCGTTGTTGCGTTGTTCATCGTAGGTTGTTTGTGCTGTGTGCTATCCATGTCGTGTGTGCAACACCATGCAACGTCCGTGCTGCGTGCGGCATAGTGCGAACTTCGATGTCACAGGTGACCGACCACCTTGGCAGTTCACGGATAGCCCTCACGGGCGAGTCTACCGTAGGTTGTTGAGCTGCGCCCCCCTACCCGCGTGTTTGTCGGGAACAAGCTATTAATAGCCGACGTTTTTTTTCCCACACGTACCTACGGTGCCCACAGCATCTTGCATCTACTAGACCAAGGACACTGGCCGCCCAGTGGTGTAGTTGGCAACCTCGCAGTCTTCTGACATAGGTTTGAGGCTTGACGCAGTCACGCACGAATTGTTTTTTTCTCGCGTTTTGCCCACATACTTTGTGGATGTGGATGCGATTATTTCATGTGTGTACCCCAACATTTGACTTCACGGTCGATGAGGGAAAGCAAACGCTGCCGCATCCTCCTCGCCTGATATAGCAAAAGCACCGCAGAAGGCGGTAGACTGAGAGAAGGAAAGCGAAAAAATAGTCATGTGCGGCCTTCCAGCTGTATGACCGCGGCTGGCGCGTCCAAAAACATGCCAAAACGTGCATGAATCGAGGTCGAGAATACACGACACGAGATACCAACAATTAACAACACAACGACATCAACAACCCCTATATTCCGTCCTGCTAACCCCCCCGCTTCCCCGTTACAAATCCCCCGTGGTACGCACACCAGTGTTCGGCGTTGGCGTTGGACATGAAGAGCGGGAGCGCTTTCGAGGCCCTGGCGGTGAGCGTGTGCGACTTTTCGGTCGCGCCCTGTGTCCAGCGGCCGGAGGCCTCCGACGCGGCCATCGTTTCCTGCGGACGGCTGCACGAGACGGGTGTAGCGATCGCTCTCCGCGGGCCTCTGCCCGAGCTGCTCGAAGTCATCCACAGAGGGTTCCCTCTCAAGGTACTGCTGTACTCGCGAAGGGGTTATGATGCTGTTGGTGTTTGTAGCTGCGAGATGGATAATCGGTTCCCTTGCTGTGATTCATTTCTTCGTCAGATGGTTATTTTTATTTTCACGAAAAGGTTGTGATGCTGTTGTTGTTTGGGGTTGGGAAATGAATGTCGTTGCCTGTTGTTGGTGTGATGCCTCTTTTGGTCTTGTGGTTGCTGTAGGTCGTCGTTGTTGGTGGTGCTGTGTGCATGCGACTCCGAGAGACGCTGTTGTATCGTGAGCATGATATCAAAAGTGTGTGCTCTCGGCATCCGTGCCTATGAAAACCGATCCTCAGTCGTCGTCGCCGTTGTTGTTTGGATTTTAGGGAGAAAATCATTGTGTCGTGAACATACATGATACAAAAGTGTGCTCTAGGCCTTCAAATGAAACACAGGAGTGTCAAACCGCTTCAACCCAAAATGCTTCAAACAAACTCAAACGCTTCCAAGTAACCCAAAGGCCTCCTCCGACCGTAAAACGTTTCCCCGAACCCCAAACGATTCCCCCGACCCTAACGCCTCCACCCGAAATATGAAACCGAAATGTTTGGGTCGTTTTCCCCAGGACCTGGACCTGTTCCCCATTCCGGAGAGACGAATCATCCTCCCGGTGAAGATGAAGATCAAGTACTCCACCTACGTTGCCCTGACGGCCGGAGACACCCTCGAGGCTTCTACCGCTACCCTGGTGACGGACATGGTGCAGCGCAACAGCGAATCGGACCTCGCGGCCATGCACACGGCAGATGTGGTATGTGTATTGTGTGGGCGGTGATTGTTGTTGTCGTTGCTCGTGGTCATGCGAGCATAGTAGATCTGGTGTGTGTATGTCGTGGTGGTTGGTGTTTACGGGTGGTGACTGTTGTTGTTGTTGTTGTTGTTGTTGTTATTGTTGTTATTGTTGTTTCTCACGGTGTTGTTCTTACCGCGCTGCCTCCTCCCACAGCTCGATCCTGCGCCTCCCCCAACGGCACTGCAGCCGTTGCTACTGCAGCGAACACTGATTCAACAGAGTACTAGGCCTGGGCTAACATCTTTTACTTGTTTTCACCATCGCCTCATCGTCCCTCCCCCCACACACACACACAGGAGAAGCAAGAGCTGGCGGTGACTGCGCTGTCGGGGGGAGAAGAGGACCAAGCAGGCGGTGGCCCTACTTCCGCGGCAGCGGAAACCGACGGCAACACCACCGACAGCGCTACGGCTAGCGAGGTCCAGTCGGGTTGGCACGTCAAGATGGAAGTCCAGCTGCACGTCAGTTCGGGGCTGTACGTGAAGGTCACCGACCTCGACATCGCGGTACTGCAGGGCATCGCGACGTCGCTCATAGCGTCCCTCGGCGTCGGGGAGGCCGCCCCCCCCGCCGCTGGCGGAGCCCCCCCCGCCGCCGCAAGCGGCCAGTCGGCCGCTGGGAAGTCGCTGACGTTCGCGCTGGACAAGGCGCAGCGGCGCATGGTGGCCAGTCTCCGGCAGGCGTTCCGCCTGGCGGATGTGAACGGGGACGGAAACCTTGACCGCGCAGAGGTTGAAGGTGGGCATGGGTTTGTAGCTGGAAGGCGTGTGTGATTGTAGCTGGAAGGCGGAGGGACGGCGGGCGGGGCGGGGATCGAACTGGAACGTGCTTGTATGTAGCTCAAGGCGGGGGGAGGGGCAGGGATCGGACTGGAGACCGGAGAGCAACATGGAAAGTTTTTTTTTGTAGACGGGGATAGGGGCCACCGTAAAATAGTTGCGTTGAAGGTTTGTATGTAGACACCGTTCGCAAGACGGAAAGTATACTCTGGACGAGAAAATTACATCATCAGCTAAGGCGGGTTAGAAATTCCGATCTACGTACTGAGCCAGATCGCGAAACACTTGCAGCAATTTCTATTTGTGTGTGATGTCCCTTCGCGCCCCCACACTTGCTTTATGTATACCCCCTTGCCACAACCCCTTCCCACTACCGCTGCCCGCCGACGCCTTTCCCCGGTTTTCAGCGCTCCTGAGGCTCAATCTTCAGGGCCAGAACCTGGACCCCACGCAGACCGAGGCGGAAGTGCTCCAGTTCATTGCGTGAGTAGAGCACGCATACACTGAGAGCTGTTGTCGATGTCATCGTTGTTGTTCCGTCGCTGTTGTCGATGTCGTTGTTGTTTTCGCTGTCGACGTTGCCGTCTTCCCCTGAAACCACCGCCGTCGCGTCCCTCTCAAACACCGCCGCGTTCCAATCCCCCCATCCACCGACGACGACCCCGAAACCACCAGACTTTTGGACGCAGACGGCACCGAGACCCTGGACATCGACGAGTTCACGAGCACCATGATGCGGTTGATGACGGACGGCCCCGACGAGGTTACCCTCGCGCGTGCCCGGCGGCAGGCGCTGACGAAGGCCTTCGACGAGGCCGACACCGACGGGTCCGGCTCCCTCGACGCCGGCGAGATCTTGGAGCTCCTCAAGAGCTCGGACCCCCTCCGCACTCATTCGGAGTTGGACAGACAGGTACGCGTCCGTTTGGCCGGTACGGGTGTGAGGAGGTACTGAGAACAGACCGGAACCGTTTTTGATGTGAAGACGATAACAACTTTATGGGGATGCGGTGTCGGTCGACAAGCAAGGCAGGTTTACTCTTAGCCCCTCGCCCCGGTCCCATCCGTGCGCCCACTCACGCCTTCTGTTGTTTTGTGCGAGCAACGGGTCATGAGCGATCTGATCGCCATGCCGACGAAAAACCCTCCGCGCGAATCAACGAGTTTTATTTTGTCGAAGGCCTTGGTTCCTCTTCGTGAGCCGTTTCAACAACCGCGAACCATAGCACCCTCTCCTCCAACGCGCTGCGGTGTCTTTGACCGAATGTCCTGCCCGCTTGGTTTCCACTTTGTGTGTGTGTTGCCGCGGCGGCATAGGTGAGTGGTTACATCGAGGCCGTCGACGTGGACAACGACGGCCAGCTGGACCTGGAGGAGTTCATAGAGCTTGTCCAGAGCATGCGCGAGGGGGGTGTTCACGAGGGGCCGCTCGAGCCCAAGGTGAGCGTTCTAGTGTTGAGTCTGCATTGTTGTTGTGTTGTTGTTTCGTTGTTGTTGGTGTTGTCGTTTTCGTTGTCGTCGTCGTCGTCGTTGTTGTTGATGTTGTTGCTGTTGATGTTGATGATGATGTTATTGTTGTTGCTGTTGTTGCTGCTGTTGTTGTTGCTTTTGTCGTTTTCGTCGCCGTCGTCGTCGTCGTCGTTGTTGATGTTGTTGGGATGGGACCTGGTGCCTCCCCGTGCCACGTTCCTCTACCAGTGGTCGGTTTACACTCCTGTCCTCATCGACGAATACAGTAACCCTGTGCCTGTCAACTCTCTCCCTGGTCAGCCCGCCATTGTTCACACGTGTGCGTGGCGCTGAGAAGGTTTGCTTCGTTGCAGGCTTGGCATCTTGTCTATTTTCACTCAGGGGCAGGAAATACAAGGCTTAGGCGGCGATGTTTGTCGATATCCTCAACCCAGCATCCCCCCCCCCCCCCCCCCCCCCGGCTTTCCCCTTCTTATCCCCTGGCGCACCAGGCCGAGGAGTTCCGATCCTGGGAAGTCATCAAACCGATGCTCGAAGGTTACAAGACTCTGCCCGAGCTCCTGGCTGCGCGGCCGCCGGACTACTCCCCCCCCGGATTCTGGGAGCTGTTTGAGGCCGAGACCCACGCGACGAAGAGCGGATCAGCCGGACAGCTCGCGGAAGCTGTGCAGGTGCGAGCAGGCAGGGGTAACAGGGGCGGGGTAGAGAGCGGAACGGCGGCGGCGGAGGGGTTACCGTTCGTTGCTTGCGCTTTTTGGCTTGTAGTACGTTGTCGATTGCTCTTCACGTGGCAGCGTTTTTTTCTCGTTGGTGCTGCAGTGATCAAGGCGTCACGTGCTGGGAAAGAGGGCAGCGAGTGCTGTTGTAGGGTGCAAGCGGGTCGAACGTGCTCTCACGGCGCACGAACAGCAGTGTGCGGGCATGAAAGTCCAGATGCGTGTGCAGTATGCCCCCCGCCCTCCACGATTTTGTAACCTGCACGTGGTGAGGACAGCCTCTTCTCCATACTGCTGTGGGTGTCATTTCTACCAGAAACACCAGTAGCTCGTCGTCCCTCTCTCTCTCTTGCTTTGTCTCGACGTCCTGCCGACGATCGTCTGACCCGCTTCCTTTTTCGCTACACCCCCCCCCCCCTACCTCTCTTTCACTGCGGAACCCCCGGCTTCTTTCTTTCATTTTCCGACAGGCGAAAATGGTCAAGACCTTCGAAAACTACGGCTTTGCCGGCGACGCCTGGTCGTTCCTCGTGGCGCCGGCCTGGTACCCCGGCGTTGTGCGCGTCGGGTCCCTCGCTGTCGCTGGTGGCGAGGCCGGTGGCGGCGGCGGCGGCGGAAGATCGAAGGCCGTCGGTCCCCAGCAGATACCGGCGCCCGTGCGACCCGGTGCGCTCGTGTACGCGCAGGAGGTATGTGCGTGGGGGTATCTCCCCACTTTACTCTTGGCCGGCCTCCTCTCTCGTAGCTAGGGAACGAGGAGGGGGGAGCGGGGGGAGACCATTGGCCATATCTAGGAGCCTGGCGGGGGGTGGGGGGTATTGATTGGGTGGTTCTTTTCATCCACGTGCATGCCCTTATTTTTTTTGGAGAGTAGGGGGGGGGGGTTCGTTGAGGGCGCCCCTGTTTTTGCTTCTCCACGCATCGTCACGCGTGAAGCAATTATTTCACGGCAGCATCCTTATCATCACCAACACAGTCACAGAACCATGGGCGACTAACGAATCGAGTATCAGCTGCGCGTGAATCAATGTCGCGCGGCACGTAACTAACTCTGTTTTGTGTGTAAATCCCGCCGGCTCACCGCCGCGACTCCCCTCGCGCGCGTGCTTGTCTTGTCTCTTCGCCTCCGTCCTCGTTCTCACCTCTTTCGCAACTCGAATGACCACGCCGACTCCGTTCTTTCGCGCGCCACGGCGGTGACCACAACACACTGGCCGTCACCGTCACCGCCCACTACTACGGCAACGCACGCACAGCACGCGTCTAGCTCACGCCGGGCTTCCCCGCCCCCCGGTGCCCTGTCGGGCATGAGAATCCAAAGGCTGCCGGAAGAGCTGGCGGCCCCGCCGGCGACCCCGCCGGCTGTAGACCCCCTGTTGCTGTCGACGCCGCCGCCAGCGGAGAAGTACGCGACCGGCGTCAGGCTCCCCGCGCCGGGGGGAACGGGCCGGAGGCGCTCCATGCGGGGGGGGGCGTCGTCGGCGTCCCCGCCGGGCGTGAGGATGGAGATCGACAGGCCTTGCACGTTGCTGGTGTGCTTCCACGACGAGCACGCCTCGGCGGGCGCCGGGGCCGGCGCCAAGAGCGGCGTTGGCGGTGAGGGGCAACCCAGGCTCACCGGCGCGCGGAGCACGTCTTCTACGTCGTCCGGCGGTAGCAGGCTGGATGTCCCGAAGTGGGCGGATGAGATGGGACTCCGCAGGACCGGCATGCACGTGAGAGACGCCTGTAGATGGGTGGGCGGGCGGCATTGTGGAACACAATGTATGGGTCTTGGCCAGCAGCTTCTGTTTGCTTTTTTGGCTGGTCGGGCCGCCGATTTCGTTGGTTGCGGTTACGGTTGGGGTTGGCGAACTCTGAACCTTTGCCCGCCCCTTTTGTGACGTGCTAGTGCCAACCGACCGACCGACCGACCGACCGACCGACGGTTTTACGTCCGCGCAACCAACAACCGCCCCTCCTCGCACGTACACACTCGACAGATTGATACCGTCCTCCCGGGGGACGGAGACAGCGCCAGCACCACCGCGCACGTGTACCGGGTCTTCTCGACTCCGATCGCCGCCGGCGCCGTCGAGCTCGGCCCAGGCCTCCCGGGGTCGCTGCCGTACTTCGTCCTCCTCTACGGAGGAAACCACCTCACCCGGCGCACGTCTCGGACCCCCCACGGCCGCCTGGCCGTCCAGCGGCCGGTGCGGGCGGTCACCGACAGCGGTCGCGGGGGCCGGCGCGTGCTCCGCTCGCTGTTCCGGAAGCACAACCTCGCCTTGGGGGGCAGCGGCAGCGGCGGCGGCCGCGGTGGCAGCAGCATCAACAGCCTCAGCCGCCAGAGCCGCGGGAGCTCGGCGGGGGCGGTGGTCTCGTCGTTAGACCGGGGGATCAGCGGGGAGAGCTTCGAGATGACCCCGACGACGGCGGTGGAGGGTCTGGGTCCGGCGGCTCCGCCGGAGAGGCGCACGAGCATCGTCAGCATCGCTGACAGCGTCGGCCCCGCGGCCACGGCGGCGGTGGTGAACGGAAACCCTTCCTGGCAGCTGACGCCGGAGTACAGCCTGGGCGGGGCCACCCGCGGCGTTACCTCCATCGGCGCCAAGGCCGACAAGAATGCCAAGATGGCGGCGAGCACCGCGATGAAGATAGCCGCGATCTCCTCGGCGGGGACCACGGCGGCCAACGCGGCCAGCGGGGCCGGCGGCGGGGCCGGCGGGATCGAGGTCGCCAAGAAGCCGAGGGTCCGGCTGAAGGTTACCCTGCTCTGCGAGCACGGCATCTTCGTGCAGATGGACGACATCCACCGGCTGGAGAACACCCCTTCCGACGACTCCGCGGCGCCGACCTTCGAGCTCGCCCTTGGGGTGCCGTGGCAAGACCGCGGCGGCGGCGGCGGCGGCGGCAGCGGTACCAAAAACGCCAAGTCTCCGTCGCCGTCGCCGGGGAGCGTGCCGTCGGCGGCGGCGGCGGAGGCGTCGCCGCCCTCTACGGAGGCGTTGGCGGCGACCCTGGACTTCGAGCACGTGGCCTCGTCGGAGATCCTCGGGGACGAGGACAGCATGTGCATGGACGCCGCGTTCGGCATAGAGGGGAAGTACTTCAACCCCAGGGTGCACCAGAGTGAGCACTTCATCGAGCCCTGGAGGTGGGTGGGGTTCCGAGCGAGGGATGGTTGGTGCACATGGCGGTGCCCTGGCTGTTGTGTTTACTGGTTCTCCGACTAGAAGAACGTCCTGGCCAAAAATTCGGAATAGAAGAACGTTCTGGCCAAGATTGCGGCCCTCGTGATGTCAGCTGTCGTTTAGATAAAGGGGTCCCGGCCAATATACACCGGAGTCGATTGTGTGTGTTGCCCACGACAGGTTGATGAGAGTGTCGATAGGCTTACCTAAAGGACACCCTTCTGGAGAATAGTCGGAGATTGAAACAAATGACGAGGTGTTGCGCGTGGATACGATACGATCGATGGATGTGTCGGTGGAGAGAGGAGAGGGATGTCGCTGGATGGATGTATGAGGACAGAGCGCTCTTGCTCGTTACCGCAAGCGTGACTGCTGTGTTCATCTCGAGGGTCGAGTAGAAACATGGGGGCGGCGGCGTTTAAGTGAGACACGCAAACCAGCTACACTACTGCTGTACATACGGTACCTCCGGTAGATCGACGGTTTGCCTGTAAACGGTGTACCCTTCGCTTGCTTTATGCTCGCCATCGTGAGCGTCGTTCGCACTTTTATCACCACCTCTTGATCGTTATTTGCCTTCGCACGCCTGGCGTCTCCGTTATTCATTTCTCCTCCGCGTGACCCCCCCCCCCCCCCCTCTCCATGACGCCCCTTCTTGTCTCGGCTTTCAGCATGAGCATTCAGATGAGCGACCCTCGCGGAGAGTCGACTCCCCGAGGTCAGATGATCGCCGACCAACACTTCGTGCTGAACGTTACGACCGGCCTTACCTCGCTAGCGTGCAGCATCATGGAATCGCGAGACTACGCCAAGACGAGGTGGGCAGGCAGGCACTGGACTCGTCGCTTATTGAATTCACGACATCGACTCTAGTCTGTCCAGACGCGACAGATAGGTCGTCTCGTCGCCAAGTCTAGCGTTGTTGTTGCCGTTATCTTCACATTCAAAACGGTTTCCGATTTCAAAATATGTATGTATTCACGCACAGCAGTAGTGGTTCCCTGTATTAGGTCTCAAGAATTTTGGGCGGTCGCCATGTGCAAGACCGGTGAAATCGCTCACCTCTTTTTCTGCGCGCGGGGCACAGGTACTCGACGACGTCGGTGTACACCGAGCTGAGAGACGGCAACGACGGCGACGACGGCACACGCCTCCTCACCATCGAGAACCACCTGGGCGTTCCCGTCAGGGTTACCCTTGAGGACGACGCCTCGTCATCAGGGGCGGCGGCGCGTGAGAAGGGTAGGCCGTTCGGCTTGAAGAAGGCCGGGTGAGTGGGTGGGGATAGGTACAAGGCGGGAACGGCTGGTACAGATGGGCGGGGAAAGTAGAGCTTGGATACGGTGGCTGCAGTGGTGGAAGGGTTTGACGAGAAACATGCCGCTAAAAAAAAGAAATGCATCATCCAACAATATTGGGGATCCACACAAAGAGCTCGATAGACGCGAGGGAGTTGGTTTGTTGGCGCGAAAATAAGCTCAAACCTCCCTTTGTTTTGTTTCGTCGAAGGGGGCGCTACTAGGCTTTAATGCCGGTACTTGTGGCTTGAGCACGTGATGAACTGAGTAGAGTTGGTCGATATGTTTAAGGAGACAAATATACATCTACACGTAGGGAGGCATACATACAGAGGTAATACAGGATTGAGGAGGGGTGCTGGCGCACCTTGTCTTGACCATCGTGTCGGTACGTGCGTGAGGTTTCTACGCACCTCCTTTTTGTCTGAAATTGTGATGTGTTAGGGTCGCTGTCTGCCGAGACCCTGAAGCAGAAAAGCCTTTCCACCCGCGGACACGTGCGATGGACGACGGCAAGTATGCCACATGTCTACTACATGAACGGCACGTTCTTTACGTGGAACACGGCAATATTGCCACATGTCGACATGAACAGCATTTGCTCTGCCTGCCTGCTCCCTTCGTGTGTTTTGGTGTCTATCTCGCCGCGTCTTGCTTGACGTGGGTCCGTTGCCGCGCTTGCACGCGTGTGTGTGTGTGTGCGTGTCTCGCAGGAGGCCTGCCGCCGCACCAGAGGCACCGGCAGACGCCACGAGCGGCAACTTCTGCCGGATCGCCTCCACGCTGTACGATCAACAAGAAGGAGGGGGAGAGGACGGACCGCCCTCGGACCGCGTCAGCGTGGGCGAGCTCACCGTGCCCAACGCCAAGATGGCGCTCCCCACGGCGACGGTGACCATCAAGGCTAAGGGCTTCGAACCGGTGACGGGGGTCCCTCTCGATCTTCTCGGCCGCGGGACCCACGTCTACAGGATGACGAGATCAGGGGTGAGACGCATAAGGGGGGGGGGTCATGTCGTAGTCGGGAGGCCATAGACCGACCTCGCCGCCGGGACGGAGCGATATGCAGAGTTTTCGCCGGCCCAGGCTA
>FN649726.1:1572757-1592610 GCA_000310025.1 Ectocarpus siliculosus | reverse complement strand
CGGCCGTGGCAACAGCTGTCGCCGCGTGCGCGAATCTGGATGCTGTACTTTGTCGTTATTGTTTGATTCACGGTGGGAAAGGCCGCAGTGGATACAAGGCCCTCGATATTCTACGTGCAACTTTCTTGGTTACTCTTTTTGATTTTGCGTGGTGCTTGCCGTGTTGCTCCAGGGTCGTTGTCTGAAAGAACAAAGCCGTACGGACGGAAAACATGCAGGGAACTATTACCTTCCTGCCCTCCCCCCCCCGGCCCGCTGCCAACGCCACCGCCATCACCGCATTGCGTGTGTTTCTCCTGGTAACCTCCTTGCCACGATCGAATCCTGACCGAGTCGGGCCTCACCTACATAACTGTCGTCCGGGGTGGGGTCATGAGAGCACACCCCCGTCACTGCGTGATACAAGACGAAATGCTCGGAGTCCCAAGCCATGGTGATAGCGAACCATGCGCGGTGGCGCGACATGTTTGAGGGAGACAACTAGCGTTTGGGGTGCAGCTCAAAATCAACTCCAACCGCCCACACAGCTTAATTAATACCAGAGGTTTTACTCGAGGAGCAGCCCAGAACACCACACCGACCAAGTAAAACGATGCACAAATCTACACACAACCTTCCCTGCACGGCAACTGGCTGCCATCTGACGGCTGCACGTTTCCAAGCTTCGACCAGCCCAGCGGTAAATAGACTTTCCCCAAGCTCGAAAAGCTGACTGCCGGCTGTGCGCCAAGCTCCAACTGCCCACACAGCTTAACTAAGAGGTTTACTCGAGGAGCCCAGAACACTACACCGAACAAACAAAACGATGTACAAATCTACGCACAACTTCCTTACACGGCAACTGGCTGCCATCTGACGGCTGCGCGTTTCCAAGCTTGGACCAGCCCAGCTGCAAACTTTCCCTAAGCTCGAAATCTGACAGCCGGCTGTGGGATTTACCAAGCTCCAACCGCCCACGCAGCTTAATTGAGGTTTTACTCGAGGAGCCCAGAACACCACACCGAACAACAAAAACGATGCAAAAAAAATCTACACACAACCTTCCAACACGGCACGATGGCAGAAGCAGCTACATAGATCACAACGATTGCGCGTGTCCGTTCTACCTATGCCAAAAATCAAGGAAAAATAGCGTATGACTTCAATTGACGGGCGGCCACTCTCTCTACATCCACCGAAACTTGCAGCAGGCAGGGTGTGTATGCGCTACGTATCGTCGCTGAGCGGCACTTGTGCCGACACGCCCAAAGCCATTGCTGCGAGGCGTAGCTCTCCACTGTAGCTGTAGGCTAATCGAGGGTCAGCACCGCCTCCGGAGGGATGTGCAGATCCGCCAGGATGCCCTCCACGTGGAACACGAAGCCCCCTGGCCCGGACACAACCACCTGCCAAGCGGGGAAAGGGGGCACGCGAAAAGAAAGTTTATTGTCGCTGCTGCTACTGTTATTGTTTGTCCATTGCTCGAGCCGTGGTGTAGGGATAGTCTACATATTCAAAGCTGCTCCACGGCTATAAAAAGCATGTGTGACCTATCAATCCCGGTACCTCAATGGTTCCACATCACACCGCAAGCCGCCCACCCACCCTTTATGTGGCGTTTCCTCACCTGGAGGCGTCCGCTAGAAGTTTCGGTGCCGACAAGCTCGCGAAGAGCGTCGGTCATACCATTGAGGTTGTACGGCGGGTGAAGCTCCGAGTTCGCCGGTACCCGTCCCTCGGCTTTCTTGGCGGCGACTACGGCCGTCATGACAGGCTCGCCTAGAGCCCTCTCGAGGATTTCCACCGTCAGCTTGGATTGCTGCAGCCCGGTGCCCGACTGTGTACCATCCAAGAGTTTATACCATCCAGGAGTTTATATGTAGTTCACGTGCGTCGTGGTGGCATGTTTGCAATGTTGTTCGCGTAGCGTGCCGAGGTATTGATTGGTGTACCGGAGGTAGAAAGCGCGAAAAGGATGGAACGCAGAACAACAGGAGGTTGATCAGGTGCTTGCCTTACTTGTTTGCATTGAGACACAAGACGAGTTTTTGTCTCTTGGCCGCGGAGCAGATTCGAGAGGGAGGAAAAAGAAAACAACAAAAAAAGGCTGGGTATGCCGACGCCGTCGCTGGGCGGTACGGGTCGATGGACTGTTAGACTGCGCACAAGCAACGAAGAATGACAACGAGGGGCATGACAAATATTGTGACCGTGGGGCAATACGTGTCGACCTGGGCGGAGTTGCTCAAGAGAACCGTATGTTTCCAGCTTGTTAGGGTGCTGGAAGCGTTTGTCTACTGTACGGCCGCTATTACTCCGGACATGCTACCGGTGCCAACGAGGTGCTTGCTGAAGCATCATCATGGGGGCACGCATCCTTGACATGCGATGCACACCATTTGCATCAGACGTCTCAAGTAGCTTATCCCTCCTAGCAACCGAAACGGGCAGGGAAACAATCAACACAAAAGAGTGTCTCATCAAATGCCTTCAGCTAGCCGGGTTTCCATCAACAAACCAACAACCCGACACTCGTACACAAGTTGGGTCTTCTCACGTCATCGAGGGGCGATCCTCCCGGCTGTCCCGCGGCTCGCATCGCTGACCTGTCCCTCGATGCCCATCGCCTGCCCTTTCTCCGCGCCCCAACAGTCTTGGGTGGTCGCCCTTGCCCGTTGCCCGAGGAATCGTCCGCGACACCATCCCGCGTACCGATCTTCGACCGGTAAGAAGAATGGAACCGGGGGGCGGTGGGCTTGATTCTGCCGCCGCCGCTGCCGCCACCACCATCATCATCATCATCACCATCGGGATAGCTGTAGATCTTTAACTTGCTTCCCCGAGCCTTCTTCTTGGACCAGCGTCCACGGTCCAGGCCCGCCGCCTGGATGCTATCGGCGACACGGATGCCGCTCCGCGCGCTGTCTCCGCCTAGGCCGTCGCCACTACTACCGCGCGGGCCACTTGTGGACTTTCGAGCGGCGCTCTTGCGCCTGGTGCTGCCCCATTCCGTGTCGACCAAACGCCCTCCTCCACTCCCTCTGCGACCAGCGATCAGGGTGCCCCTGGGTACGCCGTCGTTGTCACTCCTGCTCTTCTGCCCCTGCCCCGCCTCCTCCTCCGACCAGATATGGGCGCCACCGGCAAAGGACGTGCTTCTAGGATTTTTGGCCGCGCCGCTACTCGAAATCGCTGACCCTCCGCTGCCGCCGCCGCCGCCGCCGCCGTTTCCGTGCTGACGGTGCTTCCCGGCTTTACTTTTCGTGTCTGCGGCGGTGTCGCTCGCAGACCATGGGACATCGACGTCCGCCCGCTCCGCCTCGCCGATGGTGTTCTCGAGACCAAGGTCTCCGCCGCCGCCGCCGCCGCCGCCGCCGGTCTCCAGGTCCCTGCTGCCGGTGCTGTCGAACACACCGAGGCTGCGGGTGCTCTTGCTCCCTCCGGTGTGCGAAGAGTCTTCCTCCGAAACGCGCGACAGCTCGCTGACGGACCAGAGGCGCGGCAGGTTGGCTGGCAAGGCGTCGTCGTCGTCGTTCTTGGCGTCCCCTGTGTCGCTGTCGACCTCTCGCTCGCCCCGCGGGACGAGGCCCGCGGCGGCCCCCTTCTTCATGAGCCTGGCCTTGGCGCGACGGAAGGTGTTCCCGGGAATGTTGCGACGGGTGTGGTCGCCGCTTATCAGGGCCGTGACCTCCAGCAGGCCGTTCGCTTTCGCCTGTTGTGCGGTGGTGGGGTGGCGAATTTGTCAGATTTTTGTAGATTTAAGCAAAAGAGCAACCGAAAAGACGCTACGGTTTCCGAGGGACACGCGCAGGTCCCGCGACAGTTGGTGCACGGGGGATGTGCACGACCCACGCCAAAAATACCCCCTAGGGTCAGTCGACTGCTGCTGCGCAATAAACAAAAAAAAAACTCCAGCGGAGTTGAGGGGCTTGTGCGGGAAGAGGCGGGAGGCTTTCCCAGCGCCAAACTGTTCCGCGAGACTAAGGTGATGCTCGTCTACGTGGGGTCAATTCTGACGTAAACCTCTCGTGGAGATCACCAGGTAGATGGCCGTCAGATTCTTTACGCGGCGCGCGCCCACACATGACCTGCAAAGCTGTCAGTTCGTCCGTGCAATAGAGGTCGGCCTCGACGCTGTTCTGCCACAGGAGCACCAGCCTTGAGTGCACCCCCGTCACGGTGCTGTGGCTTCGGCTGGTGCATGCGTGTGCAGATGCGGGCACGCAAGAATTGCGGAGGGAAGCAGCACGACAAGACACGAAAGTCGCTTGGTCCGTCAGGAACAAAACACTAACACGGCCGCTGTTGACACCAGCAGCAACATCATGAGCGTGAACTACATATCACGCAGCACCTATCGTAACTTGCGTATTCACGACTTCGTACGTGAGGCCTCCTCCTGGAGTTGCAGTAGGACTGCCGCTTAGGAAGCAGCGCTACTTTGTACGTACGTGCAAACAACTAGCTCTGCAGTGCATGAGGTTGCGTTCCCCCTAGACCGGAGGTCATGTGATGCTTCTCTACGCTCTTGTGCTCCAACGTTCTTCAGCCAATCGGAGAACGTCGCCCCTCTGGGAACAACCCTGCTGCTACCCCAACCCTTTGTCGTGTTTCGAAGAGCCGGTCAGCAGCATCGAAGGGACTACATCAAAAATGACTCGCAGACCGACCGCATGCGCACCTGCCCGGTGTGAGGTGGTCACGGATCATTTGTATCACTTTTTGGCGTGTCAGCATGCATGCATGAGTCGGCCATTACGCCGGCGACGAAGAGCCGCAGAGACGCGACAAGGGCCGGGGGGGGCGGGGGCGGAGGGAACGGACGTCAGCACCGACACGCCATGGTCTGCAAGTACGACGCGAGGACAACCCACGCTGGGATTCCAGGCGGTGCTGCGCCGCTGTTGCGCCGACACTGCCGGCAGCCGCCAAATTCGCAGCATTATTACATGGAAGGCAGCGCGAAACTCCTCTCAGCGCACTATTGGCCGGGGATCGGTTCCTGCCAGGCAATCAAACCGGTAGAAACGAACCACCATGAACGTGCACGCCTCGAGCTCGGTTTTCTCCGAGCTTGCACACTCACTTGGGTTAACACCGGTTCCGGCCGCGATCATCACCACGTTCCGGTGGGCAGGCGGAGGGGTGAGCCGGTGCTGCAGGAAGGGCCCCTGCAGCTGCACCGCGGGGTTGTCGAGGTTCTGGTGACCGCCCCCACGTACCCAACCACAAAAACAAACAAGAGGAACGGATAGTCGGTGTTACTCGTTCGAATCGATCGTTCCTCCCAAATCAGTCGATCAAGTGCATCGGTAGATCCATCGGTGGATCCGTGGGTTGGATGATCCCCTGTGGGCCATCGAGATAACTTGTTGCTGGCCGAGATGAACATGTGATGGTGTTTGTGTGTCTAGCAATGGCCAACGATCGCGACGGCGGGTACAACCCACAATACCGAGAGAAGCAAGGGGCATAAAGCGGAGGGAAACGGTTATATCCTGGTACAGTAGGGCATCAGGAGCGCACAACGCACGGAGTGGTGCAAAGATGGCGGGCGCTGGCGATGTCCGGGCACAATCCCTACGGCGTTTCCGTCACGGAACAAGTAAGTCCCACGTGCACGCTGACCCTCTTCTTGACAAAGCCATCAACAACTTGATAACAATCCCTGCTGAGCGGAAAGAGGGTATCGCCCTCGATAGATGTTGGGGAGGTTGTACCCGTCATGAAGGTGATGTCCGCAGATACATGACCCTTCTCTATCCAAATCTTCCTTTCCCCCATAGATCAACTACATGTAGTCTGTCCTGTTGTCGTCGACCACCCCAGAAGCCGTACCTTGATAAGATGAGCCAGGAGGCCGCTCATCAATCCATCGGGGTAAAGCCTGATCCGCATCTCCACGCACAGGACGCCCTCGCTCGACTCGAGTGAGGGCACCACCCGCCGCTTTCCCTCCTCGTCGAGAACCCGTACCGCGAAAGCATTGTACGCCCGTTGTACCACGGTCTGTGCAGGTTGTGGTGTGTACGGGTTGTTCCGCCGCAAGAAGCCCGACCGTGTTTCGTCGAAGACGATAAGACGGGATAAGGGTAGGGGGACGGAGGTTAAGAAAGGGCATGATGCTCTCTAACTACACTCACTTGCCGAGCGACGTAGACAGGCTTTTGGCGATATCGGGGAAGTCTCTGCCGAAGAGGACGACAGGAGGTAAGCAGGTACCGCCGGGCAGGACCAGAGGTAAGCACGTACCGTAAAGCGCACGACGATTTCAATGAGTGATAACATTTGTATCCGAAACAGCAACAGCAGCAGCAGAGCAGCAGCAGCAGCAGTAGCTCTCGTCAAGCACGGAGGACGAATTCTACGCCAAGTACCATTTCCTCCCCTGTCTGCCAAGCGATCAAACTTGAAGAGAAATGAGACACGCGCGCAACTTCCCGAATGGTCTCAGTCTGGCACAATCAGCACTCACCATCCCCGCCTCTTGAGCCAACCGCATGTTGAAGTGGCAGACCCCCTCCATTGAACCAACCTGTTACAACGCGTACAGACAAACCGTCGGCAACGACAGCGGCGCACAAAGACACATTAAGAATGAAGAAGACGTTCGGGCGGTAGGGGATGGATGCACGCACGTTTCGGGTTGAGTTCCCCCCCAACATATTGTTAACTTCCAAGGAACGTTTGATTTCGTTAAACTGACACCATATTAACAATACTGGCAGCAACAACTGCCCTCCCCTCCCCGCGTTGTCATCCTGTGCTTGTTGTTCGATATCCTCCGCGAGTTGGATTTTCGTAGTACTTGTTCAGGCCAGCTTGCGGCCACGGAAATCTGTTTCTTTGCCTTGAAGAAACTTTGGCGAGAGGTGCTCGACGGATAGAGGTGAGAACAGCTTTCAGCGTGAAGATAACAAGACCGGACGGGTACAGCAAGAGGTCAGAACATAATATCAACATCAAGACAACGCCAATAAGAACAAAAGCAAGTCAAAACCACAATCCACAGGGGTGCAGGGGAACAATACATTGTATACGATTCGGAAATATTTTTCGCCTCGAATACGAACCTCTAGGTCTGATAGCGAATGGGGTTCGGCAGATTCTCCCCCCTCAAAACCCAATGCCAAAGAGTCCTACCAGTACACTCGTGGGGCCTCAAACGGGTGGGTTGTACGGGGGAGGATTCTACACTATATAGACTATTGGGCGGGTGAAATCTCACATATTTCATGCTTTGAACAAGGCGGGTGCCCGCTATAGGGCGGGTGAATCAACTTGTCACCTACGGTACCCGCCATTGTATCGTGACCCTCTGCAAACATGTCCAACACAACGACAGCCGCTAGATGAGCACATGATCTACATCTACCTGTGACTCACCAGGGCTGCCGCCGTTCCCGGGCAGGCGAACACAAACTTGTGCACAGGCCGCCCGCCGCCGTCACACAGCTTCTCGTGCAGCAGCAAGGGGCACACGTGGAAGGAATGAAGCGGGTTCCTCGTTCTCGCCACCCTGCGCGGGATTCTGAGCGTGCTGTCTTCCTGGTGAAACGCGAAAACAATACACACCAAGCATGTCACGTCGAAGGAGGGAAGTAACATGAGTTAGGTCGGCGGTATGACGGGGGGTGTAAGCGTACCATGCACGGCCGAACTGTAGTGTTCCGACGGAAGACCCTCGCACCACCGCCACACGTCGGGGACGGAGATTGCACCGATGAAGGGGCACTGATCACTGTATTGAGAGTTACACCAAAGGGCGGTCGGTGTGTGTGTGTATATTTCGGTCTTGTACGCGTCGAGAAAGGGTGTCCTAGCGGTGGCGAGCGCACGATGCTCCGATGGACCTACGCGAAGAATTCGTGATGGACTGACTCATAGTACACAAGACCTACTTGAATTTTTCCTCTTGTTCTCGAACCGACACATCGGTAGATTGTTTCGGGCCCCCCAAAACTTCCCGCAAACCGATGTCATACAACGCTTCAAAAGTTTTTCAACTCTCAGATATGCCAAGTTCCTTGAAAATACGAGATACCAAACCCTCCCAGCGCGCTCTTGACCTACCTGAGGGAGGCATTCGGTCTCGGCCGGCAGCGATTGGAACAGACCAATCAAGAGGTGTGCTGGGCCAACCGCGGTCGAACCAACCAAGAGAATACCCCACATTTCCGACAACAACTTCAGTCTTCCTGTACTTTACGCCACATGGCACCTGTTTGGAGTCGCTCTCATCAACGCTGGCCCCAAAAAACTCGATCTGTGAACCCAGCCGCTTGAGCATGCGCGCCCCCGCGGCCTTGATAACGACGGCCGGCTTCTCCGGTAGCGCGGGCTGTCACGGCGCAGCACAAGGACACAAATGCAAAGCATGACGTCCGCAAGACATCGCAGCACCCCCGTTCTTCAGAAGGAGGGAGCTTCGGCGTACCCTCTCACAGGGATGGCCAAGAAACAACTTATGTGTTGGGGTACAAGATGCGGCAGCGCAAAGACGGGTGCCACGACTTTACCGGATCATTTCTCACGCCGGGAAAGACAGGCTTCGTGTAAAGGAGGGGGTATCTTACACCGGCGTAGTCAAATGCGCCTCCACTTGTACAGCAAAAAGGAGAAAGCAGCGCACTAGCCGGCGCCGCTTACTCTCTCCACCTAAAGCCACCGCGCCAGATGCACTGAGATCGCCGCTGAAACCGGACTTGGTGCCAACATCGCGTCGTGCACCATCACCCGGTGTTCCGAACTTGTCGCAGCTACGTGACGCACCTCCATCCAACGGGGGCTGACAGCTCGATCCGAAGCCAAGGGGCAGAGCAGCTCCTTCGGCTTGCCTTGCCACCCTTCGCCGCCGACAGTAGATATGGGCGCCGTCGCGAAACGCTTGAGGGTTGGTGCGGGGTGAGGCGGTAGCGTCAGCGACGCCCCCTCCGCCGTTGCAGCCGCCCCCGGGGCTGCCGTTCTCCGACCTGTTCTCGCCGACGAATCACTCCATACCTCTGGAGGAGACCGGGCGTTCAGGATGGCGGAGGCCTCCGCAGAAAGCCTGACCGCCGATCCCGCAGCCACGGTCGCCGACGGTTCCCCCGCTCCCCCCGACGGCAGCTCGGCCGTCTTGCTCCTGCTAATCTTCGGGATTCCGACGCTCACGCGACGGCCGAGACTACTTCTACCGCGCATCTTCTCGCCGCCGTCGGAGCCGCTCTCGTCAGAGCCGCTGCACGACTTGTTCCTCGCCCTGCCCCTGACGGACAACCGTTCCCCGCCGCCGCCGCCGCCGCCGTCCACGCCACCGGAAGAACCGCCCCTGCCGGAATAACTATCATCGCTGTCGTTGCTCTTTCCGGTGTCGTCGCTGTCGAGAAAGGGCGCGGGACGGCCGAGGCTGGCGGTCTGCTCACGCGCGGGCGTGGACGCCCGGTAGGAGCCGGAGTAGCCGCGGGGAGTCGTGGTTGTGGAGGAGAAAAAAGAGCGGCGGGCGTTGGAGCGGGAGTTCCTGCAGGTGGGGAGCGTCGCCGGAGCGCCTGCCTCGGCGCTGCTGCCGTCGCTGGCGGCGCCGGAGCTGGACAGGGAAGCCTTCCGTCGGTAGTCGGACGCGTACCCGTCGCCACTGCCGCTACGACCGCCGCCGCCGAATCCGCCGCCACCCCGGCTGCCGCCGCCCTCGGCTTCGGCTTCGCTTGTGTAGGTCTCTTCCATGTCATCCTCTTCCTCGATGTACCCCACCACGAGGCTCCTAGCGATCTCGAGGGCAGTCTTGTGAGGTGGATAATAGATATTTTCGGGGGGGGGGGGGGAGTATTCAGGACGGTATGTTATTAGCGGTGAAGGCGATTTACTGGATGGTTATTTATCTGGGGTGGATATTATTGGACTTTGAAGAGGCGTTTCCCTGGTTGCGGCAGGTAGGAGGGTGTTGGCTCATTTTCGGCGTTTCGCTATATTGCTGCAAGATGCTTCACGCCCTGACGCAGCGAGTCAAGGATGGGCGGGTTGGTATTATAATCTATAAGTAAGGCTGTTGCCATCCTCTCGTGGTCGGCTCTCGCTTCCCTTCTGGGAGTGCAGGCCGGAGAGAACGATACGCTTGGTTGGTGGTGCCCGTGTCAAGTCAGATCTACATCAAGTACCACGGGTTCCACCACCTAGATAGGGCGCCGCGGTAAGTCACGCGTGCTCAGCGCAATATTGCTCCAAGCACGGCGCACCGACACGCGGAGGGCTATACAAAACAATCGTACCCTTACCTACCCCATCTAGAGCATCAGAGGGCAAAACGGAAAACCACGTGCGGATCCGCCCATGCGTGACCCCCCCCCTCCCCCCTTGCGTAGACCGGATCGACTCACATCAGTGTGACGGTGGGGTTTGTAGACCGTTCCGGGGTTTCCAACGGAGGCGTTTTCCCCTAAAAACTCGGACGTCACGTCGGTGCCCATGGCGTTGATGATGAGGCGTATGCCACCGGGGTGCCGCTTCGCGAAGTCGCTCACGTTGAGGACCGCGCCGTCGACGATCACCCACGACCGCCCGTTCAAGACCTTATGGATGAACCCGAAACCCCACGAAGAAGGAAGACAATCGTCAAGACCCGGAAGAAAAACAACAACGAAGACAAAATAGACAACGCATGATGCTGTGGCCCGGTTCGGCCTGAGTAAGCGAGGGGCAGCACACGGGGTGTGTAGGTGTTTTTTTCGAGCCACGGATGTTGTGGTGTTGATATCCCCGGTCTCTTTCCTACGGTAGATGGAAACAGTTGAGGTAGTTTGTGGCAACTACCCCCAGTAGAGCATAATTTAAACGAATCTATGAATTGTGAACGGCGGGTTCTTATGTCGGACGACCTGTGTGGTTCGCTGACGGCACGGAAGGTGGCTATCGATGCCCCTCTTAACGACGCTGGAAGTTTGTCGAACCACTAACCCTAACCCGAACCTGAGAAGAGGCCAGGCAACAAAAATTATCAGAGACGTACGGGAACTTACAGAGAGGCGAGAGACACGGACTAATCCAAAAGGCGGCAATCAAAACAGGGCGTTATGGGCGCTGTTGTTTTTGCAATTGTCGTTAGTGCTGTTGTTGCTGCTGCAGATATTTGCCAAAAAAATCGCTCTGACCTCCACCCTGCACCCCCTCGTCCGCACATGTGCGCAACAAAAGTAAGGACCTAATTTTCGTAGGGACTACTACAATCCAACTGAAAGAAGTGCGACCCGGACGTTCGCTTGTTAGCCTACCTTGTCGTTGAACTCCTGCATGGTGTAGATCGGCAGCTCCTCCGTTCTGGGCATGAGCCGGTTGTCCACCTCTTGCTGGATAGCTTCGTCGGTGAATTTCTCGTTGACCAGCTCCACGAAGCAGCACAGCCGGGCGGCACCCTTAGTGAAAAACTGTTTTGTTATAGCCGTCGATCGAGAAGCAAGCGCGTGCGATCGGCGCATGAGCACAAACAGCAGTGCACCAAAACGGTACCAGTTTCGTCGATCTCCCGGTCGTGACAACAAGAGAGAAGAAATTCATCAAAGGACACCACCAAACGCTGCTCACCCCAAAACAAACCGTGAGCACATCGCACTGTTTATCAGAGCTAAGGGTGACCACCCACTCGATACTCCTCCCCAACACAACACAACACACGGACACGATCAGTGTTGAACAGGGATACCATGCCTTGTTGATCGCGGCCGACAAGATATCTTGCTACGGTACACGCACGCACACGCGGCTGGTGCAGAAATCCAGATCCTTTTCTGCGGTCGCGCCCTTTCCTCACACACCCGCATTCTTCAGCAACGTCGAATTTGTCACTCACTCACAATGGCCCCATCCTATCGCTCACTAATTCGCTACGGCTCCATCACCATTCATCTGAGGGTGCACACGCCCTCAGCCTTCATCGAAACCCTCGTCCATAACCCCGCCCACCGATAACCCTTCACCGTCCTTCATCTTTGCGAGCATCGCATCATGCCTCACGCCCTCGCGCAATGGACTAACCCTTCGAGCTTGCTTGCGTACTTCGAGGACCAAGAAGATGGGCGGTATGATCCCCAACCAAATCGGGAAAAGCGTCTTCTGCACAACCTGGAAGTTACCCAACTGGCCGAACGATGAACACACAAGACCAGAGAGCGATTGGGGTGCGTGTTCGGATTAATACTCGGTTGGAACCTTTCCGCATCTTGGGGACTTACGATGAGCTAAGCCCCCGACACCACCGAACACAACGATGCAAGCACCATCGTCGCCGCCGCCACGACCGCCATCCCCTGCCGCCAACAGCGACACGCATGCTTCCTGCCTGATAGCAACTAAACCCGACACACGAAGACACAAAATGAAGCCGACATCCGCCACTGAGGATACCACCACCACCAAACACGATCGAAGCATACACACTATTATAACATAGGCACTCACGGTGAAGTTGATGTCTACCGCTGAGAATATGAGCTTGTCGGAGCCAGAGACTAACTCGAGACCTCTGTAGCACTGGACGAGTCCTGCAGCGTAGGCGAACCATCCCGCCGAGATATGGAAGTGCTTGTTCACCTGGCGTTCATCAGATGATGTGATTTTTTGGGGACACAAATTAACATAAATGCACCGTCGAGCAGAGGGGCGTGGTGCTGCCACTCCGTCTCGGGTGATTCCTCTCATTGCCCCAAGCGTATCTATCCTTTCCTTGATAGGCCCATGTCACGCTCCGGCAGCCAAACGTCCAGCATCGATTTGCAGGGTAAAGGTTTAGCCCCCAGACTACAGGCCTACAACGAAAGACTAGCGGCGTTCTATTTTACATCGAGCATCACCGCTGCTTGGGACAGCACCCCATTCCACCACCTTGTTCGGGTAGGAGGTTCAGAACGCGAATTGATCGAGGAGCAGTCGAGTACCACGCACACACTACCAGAAAACACCAAGCATGGAATCCTGACGCCACACAAAACGGTGGAACAAGCACGCACCCGGTGGAAGAGCGAGAAGTTGTTGGATTTTGCCTCCAACGCGCGAACACGGGCAAAACCGGTCCCGATTTGCAGCACGATAGCTCCGACCATGTAGAAGCCTTGAAAAATATCGCAAGGGTAGGCACCCAGTTAGCCAGAGTCCAAAGGGAAAGGGGGGTAGGAGAAGGAGGAAGGCGTTGGCTTCGATGTTCACCTCTCTCCTCCGCGTCCGAAACCACTGCCTATACTTACCCCACGGCCTACGACAAAACCGGAATACACGCAACCGAGAGGGCTCCCACTTGGCATGGCTCATGCTAGCTGGACAAGAATACCCCCACCCCACCCCACCCCACCCTGCGAGGTCAATGGTCTAACGACTACGGCATGCACGACTATGAGTACACCCCCCCACCCCACCCCACCCCGACTCATCAACCAGTGCGAGAACTTCTCACCACCACCAGCGCTTGGATCAACAAAGGTATGGAACTGCGCGTATGCGCCGCTGCACCTGTATTGCGCTTTTCAAGAAGATCCCCCCTCCGGCGAGGGAAAACAACAAGCATAGATACATATTCTGAGACATTCTGATGCCAGCTGCCCCCCTCCCCCACGCACACGCACCACACGCACCGGACAATCTTGATGAGTTTGTTTTTGCCATCGACTTACCCCACTTGGCGTGCTCCGAGTTGTGCGAGCCGGAGGTTGTGAAAACGGCTGTGATGGCGAGGGGGAGCAGAGCTTCCGCACATATTACCTGTTGCAATCCCAGAAGGGGGGGGGGGGGGGTGTACTCATAGTCATGTATGCCGTAGTCGTTAGACCATTGACCTCGCATCCCTACCAAGCCGGGACGGAGCACGCCGGGTTCTCACCGGACCAGGCTCTCACATCACCAAGCGCGAAGCGCCGTGAGGTATTCGGCGAGTCGCATGAAGGGTGAGCTGCATCCTGCTAAGGGTGTTCGGCATCTTGTGCTTACTTCCTTGCGTACGGATGACAGCTACGTATGACTTAATTTATTTTCTGGTGCTTTTACTTCCAGAGACAGTTGTAAGCACTGTGTAACTGCCTCGAGGAAGCTTGACCATTTGAACACAACGTGGTGCGATCATCCCCCGTTGCGCGGAGTGAGGGTTCTCCACCCCGCACAACATGATCTACTCGACCACCATTATGGTTACCGCCAAAAAAAAACGAGGTAAAAAAAAAAAACGGTAACCTGGTTGCCGAGTTCACGAAGTGAATTGGCTTGTTTTACAACGTCGTTGCCAAGCGACGAAAACCCAATCCCGATGGCAAACACCGAGTGGGGGGCTTGTTTTACAACGTCGTTGCCAAGCGACGAAAACCCAAACCCCGATGGCAAACACCGGGGGGGGCGGCTTGTTTTACAACGTCGTTGCCAAGAGACGAAAACCCAACCCCGATGGCAAACACCGTCGCCCGGGGGGTCGGGAATACCAGAAGGGGGGGGGGGATACTCATAGTCGTGCATGCCGTAGTCGTTAGACCATTGATCTCACATCCCTACAAAGCCGGGACGGAGCACGCCGGGTTCTCACCGGACCAGGCTCTCACACCACCAAGCGCGAAGCGCCGTGAGGTATTCGGCGAGTCGCATGAAGGGTGAGCTGCATCCTGCTAAGGGTGTTCGGCATCTTGTGCTTACTTCCTTGCGTACGGATGACAGCTGCGTATGACTCAATTTATTTTCTGCTGCTTCACTTCCAGAGACAGTTATAAGCACTGCGTAACTGCCTCGAGGAAGCTTGACCATTTGAACACAACGTGGTGCGATCATCCCCCGTTGCGCGGAGTGAGGGTTCTCTACCCCGCACATCATGATCTACTCGACCACCATTATGGTTACCGCAAAAAAAAAACAGAGGTAAAAAAAACAAACGGTAATCTGGTTGCCGAGCTCACGAAGAGAATAGGCTTGTTTTACAACGTCGATTGCCAAGCATCGAAAACCCAATCCCGATGGCATACACCGGGGGGGGGGGCGTACTCTTATGTTTTGCATGCCTAAGCGGTTAGACCATTGACCACGCGTCCTCGAGAGGACGGAGCATTGTTCCCACAGGACGGATCACCGATGGCCAATCGTTCCTTCCTACTTTGCCAAAGGTGGCTCAAAAATGTCTTCCCTAGTCTGTCTATCCTTACGATATCCCTTCCCGCCTTTTCAAACCACTTCCTACTCCCCAGTACAGCTACCGTCCTCTCCTTTCTATTCCATGCCTCAAACATCTCCCTGTACGCTCCTTGTATTTTTCCCAGCTCAGTCATGTACACTTCCCTCTCCTCTTCGTACCACGGACATTCCGCGACTACATGAACACCGGCGGGGGGAGCTTGTTTTACAACGTCGTTGCCAAGCGACGAAAACCCAACCCCGATGGCAATCACCGGGGGGTGGGGGGGGGGGGCACATACCCATGGGGTTCATTTTGATTGTGGCATCCCTGTCGGCATGAGGAAACTCTTTTTGTTTCTCCCCCACTTCAAAACCAACTACACAACGGGCAGGGAGAAGCCGGACAAACAACGCGCAACTCCTAGCGTACTATAATAGTGGTATTGTGGTACAGAGGTATACCATATGCCCCGGATGATGTAAACCGAAAGTGACCGCAAACAAGGTCCGTGGGCCCTCAGTCACGACACCCCCATCTGTCGCGCGGGGAAACTTGTGTCGCTGCCCCAAGGGCAACCCCGTCCCCTTCCCTGCAGCTGCCGTTGTTCTGGTCTTGACATGAAAGCCGTTTTGACCTCTATCCAGCACCCGTCGGGTTAAACTAACTCAAAATTCTGCTGAATGCGGGGAAAGAAACCGACATGACTTCGCATCACTCGCGAAAAGCAACAGGTAGGGTACGGCAAAGAGTCCAGCGCACCAAACGGACTTACCATGCACTCTTGGTGCATCTCCCACCATTGGTTGCCGATGAACGATTTCTTGCCCTTCCGATACCTGAGCCAGCCAGAGGAACAGAGATGTAGTCATGTAGATAAAACAGAGGATGATAGAAACGCAAAAGTGTCAGAAAATGAACTCGGAGGAGGGGGATACAGCGAAGACGACCATACACAGATCGTCAGACATGTAGCACACGCAGCGAAAAAAAGCAGCAGGAAGGAAATGCAGCTGGAACAAGTTGGGTGTTTTACCGGATACACCTACCCGTGTTGATAGGGAGGGATAAACGTGGTACCGCATGGTGGATCGTCGGCCTCTTCAACCCAAGCTTCAGATGAAAAGACCAACGACGATCGTTCGCGCATCGGGACCACTTTGCCTTGCTGGACAGTTTCGCGAAAACAACGCTAAAGGTGGTGTGCCCAAAGCAGGGTAATAAACACGCCTTCGACCCGTCCCCCCACGGACCGGGGCTACAATTTGAAATGACCTATTAAACCTAATTGACATGTAACACTTAGGTTCGGTGCTATGCTGGTGAAAGACGCAAAACACTACACCGTGGGCGTGCGAACGTCAAACCCTCGGTCACCTGGAGGTTTTCGCGAGAATTTTCTTGAAGGGACACAAACATACACACAACAAAACAATGCAAGTAGTCCACCGGCTTGGAACGACTTCCATGCACAACATAGAGCCGGCAGGACAGGAAAGCTTCCATTTTGTTGGACAATTTCAACTGTTCAAGGACCGCACCCCAGCTGTACTTTCCGAGCATGTACCAGCCCAATTCTCCAAAGCGTCTATTTGATTTCTATCTACAGCTAGCTGTCCGGCGGCGGAGACCTGTTGACCTCCTAAATAGCAAGCCGACCAAAGGGGGGAGTGATGAGGTATATCTCGTGCGCGTTTTTACGGTAGTCCCCTCACCGGGCCTGGTAGATCCCGTAGGGCGCGATTATCATCCACGCGACAAGTAGCAGGGCGCCGTGGAGGGAGTAGTACTCTGCGGAGTCAGAGCACTGCTCGTCAGCGACCGAGCCATCCTGAAAGTTGACCTGGGCCGCCCCGCGTTGGCTGTTGGGGTGCTTGCCAATGCCGTCGCCGGAGCGCCAGGAGTAGATAATGGAGGTATCTTGGGAGAGGTATATGTCGTCGCTAAGAAGGTAGTCCTGATGTATTGTGTTGTCGCAGGGGGAACCAAACACGGAGGGCTAGGAACTCGCTGGGAGGGCTGGCGTTCATCTTTCGTTTGCCCTTTATGCAAGAAAAGTTGCGCAACAACAACAGTCGTCGCTACGCGTATTGCTGGAATGATGCCGCTTACACAGAGAACCCTACTTCTCACTCTTAAATTTTATGTATGTATTCCTCAACCTACCGCTGCAATTCGCGACCAGCGGTTGCCATGACTAGGGCCATCTCTTCCTGAGAGCACGGTTTGTTGCGGTGCGATTGCTTCTCACTTAGTCGTCGTGCATCAACACACAGCACCCCGCTTCACCCGCTGCCACGCAGAAGTTTGGTGGAAGACATCGGTGCGCATTCGTTCACTGAAACTCGACAAGATCTCTGGAATCTGTCTGACTGCACGAAAAACATGCCTACACGTTCGGCCTCGACAAAGCCTGAGTATGTACTTCCGCCCGCACACCCAGTGAGTGTTGAGTTTCAGATTCAAAATACCACCTGAGATGATTTCAGGAGTGGGGAAGCGGGCAAAATCTTGCGAAATCCTACATAAAAACTTCAATTTGACGGCGTCCACTCAAAACTACACCTCTTGCTTTCAATATACACAGAGGGGTGATGTTTCTCGGCGATAGGAAGTTTACCCTCACACATCCGAGCAACAACAACAAGACACATGTTGATGCTGACCTCTTTCGCTTTCCCCCGTCCGTCCCTTACCGAGTCGTCGGTGCCCTCGCCGGAGCGCGCGAAGGTGACACTGGTCCACTCCCCGTCTACGCTCACGGTTACCACATCGAGGTCGGTGTTCTCTTCGTCATCGAGGGGCGGTTCGGACCGCCTGCAAAAAATTCGCAAGACGCCCCCCCCGACAGACACGTTGGGCGGTCGCGATCAGCACGATCGACACGAGCTACAAGATAAAACGGCAAAAAAAAAAATGTTTTCTTCCTATTCTAGGTTCCGCGGAGACTGACGGGCTTGTCACTGTGGCGCGAAAGCGCGGTCGATGACACAATGAGACGTTCCTAAAACATACTGTACGATCCGGTTATGAAAAAGCGAGGGCGGTCCCAACGATGCTCAAGCCGCAAAATGCGCGACACCGACCGGAAAATGAGGGACAACTTTTCGCATACTCCGCAAGCCGAACCAGTCGGCGAAATCGCGGGACGTGCTCGCTCCCCAGGAGGCCGGTTCGCTCGGTTGCCTCCTCACGGACATGCTTATCTGCCATTCGGGAACACTCAAACGGCCCCTTGATTGACTCAACGCCCGTGTGTTATCCGCCGCTGTTTATTTTGTGCCGGTCTCTTGACATTTCACGGCTTCCCTGTTGCGTGACGAACCAATACTCAGTAGTCAAAGCTGGATGCTCTCAGGCGCCCCGGCAACGAATGTCTATACCACGATTTCGAGCTCGCGTCACCCACCACCCAGATGGTGTTGACTCTACCCGCAGGACTCTTCCACAAAAGGTCGTGTCCGGGACTCGCTCTCTCTCACTCTCTCCCCTGCCTGTCCGTCCCGTCTCTATGCCTCCCAGTCCATCTGTTTGTCTCCTCCTTGTCTATCTGAGTGTCTGTGTCAGTCTGTGTCTGTCTGTCTGTCTGTCTGTCTGTCTGTCTGTCTTGTGTGTCTGTCTGTCTGTCTGCACTCACTCCCTGGGCGCGCTGCGGTCTGTGCACTCGGCCGAGGTCTCCGACTCGACCACGCAGATGACGAAGTCGTCTGCGGTCTCCATGCTCAGCCCTCCGAACCCGATTGCCTTTGACGCACCGAGAACAATTGACACGGCATCAAGGCGGGCGGCTCGTGGACACGTACGAATGGCAGCAGAAAAAACTACGCCAACAAAACAAGAAACACAAACAAAAGGCAACACAACTAGGGCCATAACGGTTAGAGCGAGACACGCACGAGGGGTATGCAGTACAAAAATATCCTAAACACCATGCACAATCTCCAGAGAGACCCGCCCACGAATTCTCGCCAAACAGGAACGCTGCTACGACGAAAAACATACACACAAGAAAAAATCGCACTATTCACAACGGTTCCAGCGAGTGAGCGAGCGAGCGAGTCACTTGTCGTTGGAACAGCTTCGTTTCTAGAATCCGTACGATCCAACGCGAGGGATAAACTTGAGATGGAAGGCGTGTTTGGCGCGTAGAAATACGCTCTTGTATCTTAACAACGCTATCTATCCTACAACCGACAACCGTGCTTGGAACGAGACACCGGGAATCGTACAAACGCGCTGTACCCTACATTAACTGCGAAGTGCCCCCGAACCACCCGTCCCCCACCCAAGCAATACTAAATGTTACATGCGTTACCCCCAAGAACCACGTCAACACCCGTGCACAACGCTGCCGCACATGCGCCCCCTTGACTGCAGCACGGCACTGACAACTTCATGAGCACTCACGATCATGCCCTGCCCCTCGATACCCCTCGCCGAGAGGGTGATGAACATGTCCCCGCCTTCTTCGACCAAGTCCGACTGATTCCAGGCCAGCTTGTAACTTTGTTGAATGGGTTCCATGGCGGATAGACACACGCACAGCGAGACGAGAGGAGAAGGGCAAAGATTGAAGAACGCTCGCCGCAGACACAAGGGGTGCTACGCGTTGTTATTTGCCCTTGCGCTGAGACCGTTGACTGGGCATGCATCTCTTCCGAGACGGAGGAGAGAGGGAGGGCTACTGGGTTCCCTTGCTCTGTAGATTTAGTTAGGGGTTGAACCAGCACCCGTCACCCAACTTGTCGACCCGCCCCCCCCCCCCCAACCG
>FN649726.1:1553295-1569751 GCA_000310025.1 Ectocarpus siliculosus | reverse complement strand
TGGGGTAGGCAAGATATGGGGACCCCCCCCCCCCCCTTTCAAGGGGGAGGGGTTGAGCCCCCTTGAAATAAGAGGGAAAATTTTTTTGCCCCCCCCCCCCCCCGCCCCCGCCTCCTCACGCTCACCATGATCGCGCCCCCTCTGGATCGCCTCGACGGGAAAGTTGAACAGAGGCGACGACACCGAAACCTCGGCGACAAACGAGGCGTCTATACCCCGAGCGCGCGCGTAGGAGGCTCCCCTGATGATGGGCTCGATTCCGCCGATCCGTGTCACAAGCCCGGCAAGATCCGCGTTCGCCGTGGCTAGCTCCACCTCGTGCTGGTAAGTTACCGTAGAAGATATGTACGCGGGAATGGCATTGCAAGGTTCGCGCCGGACGTTTGTAGTCGTGGGGTGGGAGACGGTCAAGAACGAGGTGTGAGCGTGGGGGTCACAGGCGGCTCGGGGGAGGGGGTGGGAATGGCATCGCGTATCAATGAACCAGTATCCCCATTGTACGCCCACGTCGTAGTTTCCACGACAAATCGTCCTTGCATCGTCTCTCTCTCAATCAACCATCGCAACTCTGTTCAGCGAATCGTAGATCGAGTACGCACGACATTTGAAGGCCGAGCACAACGTTCCAGATCTAAACGCATCCCTTTTTTCCAGTGCACGTTTCCTTTCGCCACGGGTTTTCAAGCCAAAAGGCGCGCACGTTCGTTTCGCTTACTACCCTCAACGGAAAATCAAGGACCTCGGTACCCCCAGCCATCGCAGCGGCTTCAGCAGCCAAATGTAATGCATGGCAACCTTGTTCGGCTGTAGTAATCTGCCTCTCCATGCTTGCTTCGTTTGATGGGCAGAACAAAACCGATCGAGATCTATGACCGTCTACTGCTGTGAGGATGAAACGGTGTGTTTGTGGTATGTACGGCCTCAAGACAGTAGCTGTGAAAGCACGGACGCACCTCAGCCATGACTTCGAAGCCGTCGTCCAGGAGCCCTACCGTCGACGGGAGGGCAGAGTACAACGCCGGCGCCGCGACGGTGGCGAAAAAGACGTCCGTCCCGGCGTCTGTCCCGGCGTCGTAGCTGCCGTTCGACTGCGTGAGGTACCTGCGGCGAATCAGCCACGACAAGAGCGGCACAAGGGGGGTTGGCTTCCCAAACCACGAGAACAAAAAAGCATGTCGCCGATAGCGGGGTTGGACACGTTTTCCGGTTGCGAAGGCGTCTGGGAGCGCAGTAGGTGTAAAAAAAAAAAGCGAGACTTCAGTACCGGGATCGGACGACGTTCTCGAGGTCGCCTAACCGCCGTCGCCGCCTTTTGCCGTCCGTCTCCTCGCCATGGTCGTCGTGGTCATCGTCGTCGTAGGCAGCGGCGCCGAGGACCTTAATACTACCGCCCACAAATCGGACGGACCAGTCGTTCTCCGTGATGTGCTGGAACACCGCGATGGTCCACTGCCGACAGAACTGGAATGTATCCTGTCCTCGAGGGAGTGGTTTGTGTACGGGGTTAGGGAGGACGGCTGTCAGAGGGGACAATACAGCCTGAAGCCGGTGGCCTTTCGCTTGTTGCACATTCGTGCAAGCACGTCGCCAGGCACATCCACCACAGAGTAAGTTGTGGAATTGAAGGTGTCTGCTGCAGCAAGAAATGGTACAATAGTAGGACAAGATGACCACTACCATACTTGCCAAAGCGGTTTTTCTTTTTCCATGTTCGACCTTTGTCCACCATGTGCTCTCTTTCCGTAGCAACAGAGCAGAAGCAGAGCCCATTCGCACTTGCTGCGAACAGTGACACACCGCTTCATCTCGTCGAACGCCTACTACATAGGCAACCACAAATTAGCGCGTTCACCAAACGACGGCAGTTCTTCATGACATGACCGGACCTCATCGTTCGCCGGGTCCCATTCCGGCGCCATCTCGTCGCAGCACCGGTTGTGCTCCCTCAAAAGCAGGGTCATGAGCGCGAAAGTCACGGGCAGCCTCGCCGGCCGTTGATCTGCCACCTGCCACACGTCGACGGCGCAAGGAGCAGCGGTCGAGACCCAAAAAAGACGAGGGGCGTCGCCAACAACAAGAAAAAAATATAAACAAAGAAAAGTCTCAACAACTATTTACACACATGTTATATTCCGAAAATCGGCACGTGAAACGGCTCCTACGTAGCATAGCAAGCGCTCGTCGAAGGTGCCACCTGAACGATACACCAACTCCTTCGTAACAAGGATACTGCACGGTGATCCCCGACCCCCGCCTTGCTCCGTATGCGGGGACCCATTCCCTAAACTCGCTATCGTAGATCTTGACCATCGCTCTTGTAGTTGGCATAGGCTGTCGGATCACTCACGAGCCAGGTGCCGTCATCCAGGAGGTGCGGCAGCTCGTCGTTCGTCATGTTCATGTAACCCCCGTCTTCCGTTCGCAACGACGCCGAGGTCGCCTCGTCCCTCCCGTACATCCAGTCCAGGTCTACGAAGGCCGTCGCGTAGTTGATCGGGCTCCTGGCCTCTTCGCCCCCGGCGTCTTCCCCGGCCTCCGACCTGCTGAACGGGATCGGGTCCGAAAGCGAACCCAGGGGGCACCAGACGTCCCTGATCTCGGCGTCGTTACACGCGATGTCCAGCGGCTCGGACGCGTTGTCCTGCGTGAGGAAGAGGTCGTACCCGACCAGCAAACCCCACCCGACGAACAAAGCGTTGGCCGTCGAGGTTGTCGACGGGTTGGCGAGAAACACCTCCGACAGGACCTCTCTACGCGGTGCAACGGCCGGCCCGTAGGGGCCGTGGCGATGGTGTCAAGCAGTTCATGTGCGTTGGACGCGAGCGAGGGACGGGAGGGGGAGCGGGGGCTGGTTAGTTGTTCCTACGGCAGCGTGTGGCCGAAAAACATCGGAAGAAACACGACACCGACGGCCGCTGTGAGTCGAGCGACGGGAGGCGGATCGAGAGAAGTACTACCAAAGCACCTACTGCTGAATCAGCGCGCACAGCGTCCAGGAACCATTACCCGGCAAAGCCGTTGCTATGCGGCTCCAAACACGGAGAAGAGAGAGCAAGGGAGGGGGGGAGGGGGCGGTCGCCACCCAAAGCCCCTGTGGTCACCTCGCAGTTGGGCGATCGTCCCCTGGTGGTTCTGAAACCCCGTCACCGTAGCTAGCCTCCGTCATGCTGCGGAGCTGGTGGAGAAGCAGTGTAGGCGGTCCACGAAGAGAGGGATAGAGGAGGGGAGGGAATTTGCCTCAGCATGGTGAGAAGGGCTCGTGCGTAGGCACGGCTCCTGCAGTGTGACGGTGCTATATGCTCACGAAAGATGGCGTGATAGCGAGCAGAAAAAGAGATACTGTGCAAAAGCTGAGACCAACACCACACCCACACTCATGGAACCAAAAAAGCCAATGCAAGTATTCTATGGTAGCCCTGTTGGGGATGCGGCCGACAACTCAGAACGATTTTTTTTGTACACAGCAGAAAGAACACCGCCAGTCGTGTACTTTATATAGCACAAGCGAGTGCATTGTTCAGCGCTCTTGCGAGTGTCTAGATCATACAGGATCAAATGAGTGAAAGCACTTCATCTTTCGACCTGATAGGCCCGTCCACCTTGTGCAATACCGAATGCACCGTAGTCAGCAAAATAACAGCAGCTGGTGTCATGTCCACCTATTCGCTTACCTGTCTCTGCCCGACGCTGCCCCATTCAGGTTGGTCAAGGTTGTTTCCTGCGTCAACAGCAAGGGGAGCATTGGAGGTGGGCGAAGTTGTGACGTTTCTTTTCGAGGGAAAGAAAGTCGGATGTGCGGACAAAAGGAGGTACGGAAAAACGAGGGAACCAAATCCACATATTTGAGGCCCGACGCTCGATCATCGGATCTACGGTACTGGGTGCCCAAGCGTAAGCAGAACCTGAGGCACAAAGGCAGTGCATTTTGCTGTTGGAAAATGTGACGGAGCCCTTCGTGCGGGAGATTCGAATTGGGGAAATGGCTCACGCGACGTGAGCTCAACGTGGTATCTCATGTGGGTCTTTGACCGCTGTCTCCTCGAGGTCCGCCAACCTCAACATAAAAACCTTCTTCTTGGGTCCCGGACCGTGTGATACTTGGGTGTACGTGCCCGTTGCCCCTGGGGTTTTACACACTACACCTCCAACATCGGGGAAAACGCTGCCACAGAAATTGATATACAACTGAGAGATCCAATTAGGTTTGACAATTCCTACTTCGTAGCATACATCCTGCGGATGTTATTGACACACTTTCTTGCTTGCCGTTTTTTTGCCGTACCGCACACGACACTTCACCGTGCCTGTTGCACGGGTCCGAGACCTGGCAAGCTGGAAAGTGGGCTGTGCTGTTGTCATGCCCCTACCGGGGGGAAGACACTAATCCTACGACCTATACGACAATTTCGAATTTTAACCACGCCTTCTTCATGTTGTACGCCGCCGAGGGTGTTGCAAATATGCTGTTGATCGATGCCGTATTTCTATGGAATAGGGCATTATTGAGAAAATAACCTCAAACGTGCAAATCGTTCCCTGTTTATTCCGACGCGAAGAATCTCCATCGCCGGAGCAATTCAAGATTCTCTTCTTTTGCGTCCGCTTTTCTTTTGCATCGGGGGTGGTGCGGCTTTTGTAGCCTTTGTGCTCTCGGAGAGCGAGCAGAGGACAGCAGTGCAGCGCTGAAGCACAATATATCGCCATGTAGGTAGTGTGTGTGGTGTGTGAAGCGGAGAGCCAGCGGCAGAGCAGCTCAGCAGTTAGTTGAAGAACTTCATATCAGCTGCTATTTGTATCGCCATTTATCGCTATTTGTATCGCCATTTATTTCTTCGCGTATCCTGTGTGTGGTGTGAGTAAAGCGCTGAAAAAGAGAATTGGCCGGGATTTTTGTGTACAACTTGTGTACACCACACCTCTGATACTAAGAACCTATCTCCTCGGTTCTGGACCCTTATACAGCATTAGCCTGGCACACCCCGGGTTTTTTGTTTCGGTCCAAGACAAGATGCAAACCAGTCTTTCTGTGTGTGTAGTTTTCCTAAAACAAACCCACCTATCTCCGGCCATCTCTCGCTCGGTCAACGCATTTCATTTTCTCATCGTACGTCGGGAACTTTCTTTTTTTTGCATGATCGCCAGGTCATTGAATAGACCCTCTTGTCCAGACGACACACGTACGTACGTACGGTAGACTACACAGCAGTAGTAGAAACGCAATCTGTCTTCAGCCGTATAGTCTATTGGCGGGACTATCGACCAACAACACGCGTAGTAGCCTCGTTCGGTACACACCATGTTCGTGCACCACCCGCACCATAAACTTGTCCTATTGCCTTTCCTCTTCTCCCGTACAAGGTCGGAAACTTACTTGCTCGCACAACACATGATAACCCGTCGGCAAAGATCGAACCACACTCAACACAGCGCACCTGGTAACAGAAAGCGACATCTACCCGAGACACACACACTCCACGTCAACACGTGGTGTGCTCGTCTCCCTGCTGCACTGCCAAAGCTGAAGGCTGGACTCACCTGTCCCGTTGTAGGTCCGCCGTTCATTTTCCCCTACGAGCGTGTCCCATTCGGCCTCTTCTGTAGGGTCGGCGGCGGTAGAGACCGAAGACCCGTCTGCTGCACATGCACCCAGCAGCAGGGGCACCAGCAGCAGCGGCAGGAGCCTCATACTTTAGTTTGTGCGTCCAGAGTTTGGAGAAGTTGCCCCACCTTTTATTCTGTATACCCAAACGTCGCGGAAACGAGGAGGCCGAATTACCCGCCGGCTCCCGACCCCTCCTTCTTTCGTTCTCTACTGCCGTTGAGGCGTCCAAGTAAATGCTTCGCCTTGCAGTTGCGATGGTGGAACATGCACCTCTGGTGTTGGACGCCCGTCTCGCAAATAAACTAAACGAACGGCAACAACACAGCAGTACAAGGTGGACGTCCACCCCCCTTTTCCCCAAAATGTCGGATACCCTCGCCCCCTTGTGGAGACGACCTTGTCAAGGTCTCCACAACAAGGGGGCGAGGGCATCCGACATTTTGGGGAAGGGGGGTGGACCTCCACCTGTAGTAGGTGCAGCCAGCACACACAATAATACCGTTGCTGCTATCGTAGTGTAGCTCTTTGAGAAACCTGGCTAGATGAGATCCTGCTCCCTCGACCGCAATGGAAGCAGTACTCCTACGCCAGCGGTCCCTGAGGTCCGTGGTGATCGCAGTACTCCTGCGCCAGTCAGGTAGTGGATCGGCGCTGGGAAAAATATCTGAAAAATCTTGCAGGCGGAGATCCGGGACGCTGTGTGAAGATTAAGATTTAGGAATAATAACACACACAGCAGTCGAACGGGATGTGGTGGAGTCTTTTCAGTGATTACCACGAGCGCGGGAGATGTCGATTTGCTTGCCGGAGACCTATGATTCTGCGTCTCCCCCCGAGACTGTCAGTGGCACACGGCAACACGCAACGCCGCAACACCTACCAACGCGGCACACGCCCCGAAGCTCTCTCTCTCTCTCCCCCCCGTCCTCGCCAACATCACGCTTTATTTGCCCGTGTTGCAGTTCTTGTCGAACTTATATCCGACGAGTTCGACACGGGACACGCAGCCACTAACATACGTACGTAACAGGGTGGTCAGGGCGAGAGCTGCGTCTACCAGGGAGAGAGAGCGGCACGCGCCGCTTTTGCTTCCGAAGGCTCGAAGGCACAGCTCTGTCGTCGTCAGCAGCGAGAGAGGCGCGCGCGATACCATCGAAGGCACACACGCTTTCGAGATGCGGCTCCTTGCAAAGCACTCGGTGTTGCTGCTTCTCCTCCTCCTGGTGCCAGCAACCCAAGGCCTACTCCCCTTCTTGCCGGCAGCAGTACAAGTAGCAAGGCCACGACCTCGGTCGACAGCAGCACCAACGGCGCTTCGCATGGGGGAAGAAGCTTCTTCTCGATCTGACAGCCCGCATGGGTCGAACTCCGGCGATACCCTGACTCGCCAGGGCTTCATCGGGGGCTTAGTAGGAGCAGCGCTAGCCCCGGCCCTGGTAAAGCCTCGGCCCCCGCCGTCGTACGACGTTATGAAGTACGAACGGATATTCGACACCGCCAGGAAAAGCTTCGTGCCCGCCGACCCGTCAAGGCTGATCTTCCCCGGGGTCGGCTTCGCGGACCGCGTGGTTTGCACGGGCGAGATGCACACCCACCCGCTCCACCACAGGATGCAGTTCGAGGTGATCAAGGCCGTGGCGTCGGTCACCAAGGCCAAGACCGAGCCGCTGGCCATCGGTCTCGAGATGTTCTATCGCCAGCAGCAGGTGTGTGGTGGGATTTAATCGGTGTTACCGCTCTCGCCTCTCCCGGAGGTTTTGCCACGATATCACGCTGCCGACGAGTTGCCCTGTTGTCTGTTTTGCGGCGTATTCCCCACTGCTGCTGTTCTGGCCCATGGATCTTGCACTTCCTTAGCAGCGTGCTTGGTGCCGGAAAGCGCGGAAAAATGACTTCGCGTATGACTATGACCCACAACAAGAGTCATTTCGTCGTGGGCGAAGTCAAACCTGCGTGCGTCTTTCGCTCTCTCGGAGGTGCAAAGAGAAAACAAGAAGTATAACCTAATCTGCCAAAAACGGCGATACGAATTGGTCTGCCATCGCAAATATAAATTGCAGGTTCGGTACACGTAATTTTTTCCGATCCAAGCCAACAACGAGCCGCTCACACAAGCCCCCCTGGTCACTGGTCTGACACCTATGGCATGCGAAATGTCAGTACGCCCCCCTCCCCCTCCTACTCGACGCTCTTCCTCTGTAGGATGCTCTCGACCGCTACGTCTTTAATCACGGAGATCTCGCGGCGCTCAAGCTCGACACGAAATGGGACGAGACATGGGGTTTTGACTTCAACCAGTACGCCAAGATTTTCCACTACGCGCGCGAGAACGGCATCCGCTTGGTTGGGTTGAATGCCCCTCAGTCCCTCCTGCACCTGATCAACAAGGTAAGCAAGCAAAGGGGAGACCCACGATACGAAGGAAAAGTTTGGTGTGCTCGAAGTTCTACATCGAGTGTTTTCTATACCGAAAAGTCATTGGGTCTCACCCCTTGTAAGTTTGTGGTTGCGGCCGTACTATGATAGTACTGCCGTGTGTCGTCACCCATGTCATGAAATCTACGGATACATTCTCACTCGTTTTTCTCTCGTGTAGAGAATTTTTAGTGTATACATGTAGTCATTGTACTCGCAGCATCTGCCCCCCACCCCCATCCACCCCCATCCTTCGTACTCTCTGCTGAACCCCGTCTCGCTTCGTGTCAGGTCGGGATCGCGGGGTTACCCCAGCGACTCCGAGAGGTGCTCCCAGAAATGGACCTCAGCAATATGGCCCATCGAAAGCGTTTCGAGGACGCCATCAATGGCTTCCAGCACGGGGCAGGGATTGACGCAGCTGCCATGAACCGCATGTACGAAGCCCAGACGCTGTGGGACGAGTACATGGCGGAATCGGCCAGCCGGTGAGAGCAGGGATACGGTGTTTCGGGAAGGAGAGCCTATTTTTTGACTAGTTTTCCCTACAAAAATTCGGATGAACCGAATGAGATCACGTTCAGGCTCGAACTGCTTTTTCTCCGTTGTTCGACCCCCTCAGGTAACATTTAAGAACAACCTCCTCCGAACACGAATACGGTGTGCCTCGGTTGTCGTAACGTTAACGTGCACAATACCCAAGCAATGCTAAATGTTGTGCCTGTACCCCCGCCCCCTGGCTTGCACGCCACCCGATTTCGAAGGTACCTCCAGCGAGCGGGGGGGCGGATAGTACTCTTGGCCGGAAACGGGCACGTTCAAGCGCGCGACGGTATCCCGGACCGAGTAGAACGCCGCACGGGATTGAAACCCTTCACCATCGTGCCCGTCTCCGTGGAATGGACGGAGGATGGGCTGCCGGACATCGACCACCCTCCGGGGACAGCCTTCGCCGACTGGGTGTACTTCACGCAGAACGAAATCGGACCGCCGGTGCGTGGGGCCGGGTCAGAAGGCAACTGGTAGGCTCATCTGTTCTGCTATGGCAAGGAAGAGTTGCCATGAACCCTAACAGGGGTTGGGGACGTTTCGTTTCATCCCCGAGGAAAAGTGAGACGAGGCCTAGAACGGAGGTGAAGGGCGTCATGATTGTTTTTGGGGTGGTAGACTTCGTCTGTGGTCGTTTCGTCCAATTTGGGGGGGATGTTCCTGCGTATGACCATCGTGAGCAGAGGACGCGGGCGGGGGGGCGCAGCGACTTGGGGGGGGGGGTTCAGGCCAGGTCACAGACTGGTCGCGTGTCAACCGGATCAGCCTCCCTGCGCTTGGTATGACGGAAAGTAAAAAAAACGAACGCGTCACGCGTGTCAAACGTGGGCGGATGGATTGATTGGATCACGTGGCCGCTCGGCATCGCGTAGCGCCTGTAAGTAGACATCCTTTTGTAAATATGGAAGCGAACAAGGAGGCGAGGATTGCGTTATCACTTCAGGTTCTGGTGAGGGTCGTCCACGAGGTTTCTTCCAAGCACTCGGGGGGAATGAGAGACAGCTCGGCTCGGACGAAGCAAACTGTTGTGTTTCGTGGCGATTCTAGCTCGGGTGACGTTGGGCGGGGGCACAGGGAGGCGTAAAATTTGAGGGGCACGCACGCGCCGTGTGGGGGGGCTCCGTAGACCTGCCACTGGTCACGTTGGTGTACATACGTGCGGTTGTTAAATGTCGGGGGTTTGATGCGAGGATAACGCGACGCTTGAGGATTTTGTGTTCGGGTGCGAAGGGTGTTTGTAGCCGATGCTGTGCGAATGTTTTTGTGCTACCGTTGGGCTCGAACGCGGGGCGGGATGCGTGCTCAGACGCAAAGAATGCCCCTATGGCATGGACTCTGTTGGTATTCGCGGGATGATGGGTGCGTCGAGACGGGGCCCGAAGGGTTGTCCCCCTCCAAAATTTTGTAGGTTTGGATTGGTGTGATGTATGTGTGTTGTCGTCGGAACGACGTCACAACGCTGTGCGGCTATCCCTTCCGTCAGAGGAAGAATTCAACATGTATGCGGCGGTGCCGTTAACCACAGCAGTACCTGGTTGCATTCCTTCGTCTCTTTTACCTACGGAGTTCTCGTAGAGATGTGTCTTGTACGGAAAGCTTAACGCGCTTCGCACCTGTGGCGTTGCTAGACGTTGAAGGACGGTTGGTTGCCCTTGGTTTGCCTGCGGGAAATGGGTGGAGAATGAAGTGGTTTGGGGGGCGGCTTTTGGCTGTGGGAGATCGATGTGACCTGATTTGTGGCGTCCTGCTGGGAAAAGAGTCGTTCGTTTGTGTGTGTGTAGCTTGTTGTGTGTAGCCTGTTGTGTGCATGAGTTGTTCGTCTGCTATTTTTATGTTTAATGTTTACTGCTGTGTCCCTTGTTGCGTTAGTGCTGCCGTTACATCTGTATCGGCCATCAAACAATTTTCAATCGTCTTCGCACCGTGGCCAGAGATGATTAGGATTTACATATCCAACCGCAACGCACGCGTGCTACACGTTCCCGCTTGTATATTGTAGCATCGCTGTGATATCGCAAGTAGCTCGCAGTTGACAGTCTCACCCTGTACGCTCTCAACCGTAGCGGGCGTACCGCATCTTTGGATGGCGGTACATGACAGCGTGGTGTTACCGCAAAAAAGATGAGCAGAGCACAACCTTAATCAAAACCCGCGTTGCGCACGAAAGCTCCGGCGTGAAGAAAAGCAAAGGAGAGTCGTGGTCGTCGAGATATCAACAGTTTCTCGGAGATGGGGCCGCGAGAGAAGGCCTGAACTTTCTTCGTTATTTTTCTTTTTTTTTTTCCAAGCGCTACCAGTAAAAAACGCCCGAAGAGGCCGTCTGGCACACGCGGGAGGTAGGGGCACCTTGACTCAGAAACCAGGTGGGGTGCCACGGACACCAGTCAGTGCCGTCCAACTCATGATCAAAAACGTGTGAGTGGCATTCCCCACACACTCATGCTAACAAGCCATATGCAGGTGGACACACACCACGGCCGGAACGGGCGCTGCCACGGGTATGATCAACTTACCGACGTTGATTCTCCTTGATTTCGTTTGCGTGCTGGCTGGGATAACGAGAAAGAAAGCGGAAGCGTGTCTCTCGATCGACCCCAGCGGGTCTCTCTTCCATCGTCATTCTCAACTTTTAACCTCAAAAGCCATAGCGAGCTCTTGCACCGCATCACATGTGGGGAATCGCCAAGGAAAAATATCGGAACATATTCTTGTTTCACATTTTTCAGTCCATGTACTGTAGAAAGACAACTGCTGTCGTTTGGCACGCGGACGAAAGAGGTGGGGAAAGGTTGGTTCTCGCCACAAACCCACAGGCAGGATTCGAGCCGACGTCGCCCATACCCCACAAAAAATACACGGTAAGCGCCTGAACTACGTAAACCGTCGTTGTGCGACAGCTTCCGTGCTCACAAAAGCTTCACGGCTACGCAGTGTGGTGTAACGCAAAGGATATTTTTCGACACTTCCCAGATGCCAACGTGTCTCTTCCCTTCTACCCCGTCCCCTCTACATCATCACGCCCAGCATCATCGCATTCTTGTTTACACAAGGGGACAGACATCGGTCTTTAACTTCTACACGTAAGTTCCTCAACCACATACGCCGCGTCGACACCCAACAAGATAATCGACACACGTCCAAAATATCACTTCCTGTTCCCATGTAAAAATCCACCTGGCACGCGCCTCTTTGGATTGAAACCCCGCAACCGTTGCAAGGGCAACAACAACCAACACTTCCAGGAAAAAGCAGGATCGACACCTAGGGTAGGAGACTTTCGACATCGAACAGGGGGTCATGATGCATATACTACTTTGTGGTGCTGGAAAAATGCAAGGGGTTGGGGACCAACTTCTCAGAACAGCGCGATACACCTCGGCAAGATACCACCGACTAGAAACAACCTCCAAATTACCCATGCACTCCGAGCCAGGAGCAGCAGCACCGAAACATAAAGGCCGAATTGTCGGTCCTCTTGCGGCTCAGCTTTCCAACAAGCACCGCGCACGAGACATGTTAAACTTGCTACGCAGAAACCCTTCTCCTCCAGACAGACAGGCTTAGCCCTCCCTTCTACAACATTAACTTCAACGACCGGCACACACGGCCTCTCGCCCGCGCTCATATCTCTCGACATGCTCTGCTGTGACTATCCAGACGCTACCGTGGCAGCGTTTCCGTGCGACAGACACGTGTCCACATACAAAATACCCTCGTGACGATACCAAGTCCGATCGTTGGTGTTTGGGTGTGCCTCATCTACCATAGTGTAAAGCCCTCTCCAGGCACTGCAAAATATGTTCTACCCCCCGGTCATCAACTTAGTCCCATATTCTCAAACGAATCTCCCTCCGGCAGCGACAGCTCTACGGGAGACTAAACCCGCCTCCCGACATATACCAACACGTCCTAATCTCAAGCGAACGTAATTCCAAAACCTGTCATCTCTCCCGCTTAATTCTGACGTTTCCTAAATGATTTTGATTGTTACCCTGGGCCAACGTTTCACGTGACCTACAGTGGCCTTCATTATCTTGCCACACTCCTTTGTGACGCTTACTTAAAAAAAAATCTGTACAGCGATCCGGTCTCTTCGCCTAGGCCACGGGTACCGCTGCGTCGGGTGCTACTTCTGTTGCCGCCGCCGCTGCCGCCGCCGCCGCTTCCGAAACACTCGGGTTCGTGGCGGCGATGTTAGCCTCGGCTGCACACAAGCACGCACGAAAGGAGGGGGCGATTGAGGATCACAACGTGGCAGAGAATCAGGCAAAGGGTGTTTGCAGAAAGTACTTTATTATGTGCGGTACCGGGTACCGTACATGAACATACAACAGGGTCAAGGTTTTTCAGCTTTGAGCTTTCTCGATTCAAGAGGGGGCCGGAAAGTATCAACCCCGACAAAACACGCTGGGGCGGGGTCCCGCGGCGGATGTGTGCGTCTCCAACTGCAAACGTTGACAAAAAACACATGCCCATGCTTCAGTGATTGCTTAGGGTAGGTCATGGCTTAAGCCATATGGCGGGGGGAAGGAGAGCGGGCGGTATCCGAATTTTTGTGGAGTTCTCACAACGAGAAGATACGCACCAACACCTGCCGACACCAACAATGGTCTTGTACCAGGTTAATACCAAAGACTGGTACGTCCGTAGAATGAGCTCTTCTTTACCTGGAGGCACCAGCTGCCAGAATCTCGGCAGGTTCTCTTCCCAGTTGGCCAGCACGCTCTTGGCCTTCGGGCTCCCGGTCAGCTCTACGTGCTTCTCGATCATCCCCTTCACGATAGCCTCTCCCTCGGGCGTGACCACCCTCTGGGCCTTGACGATCTCGAGGTTCACGTGCTCCATGAACTCGCCCTCGGGGAACTCGTCCCTGGAGAAACGTGGCGCGGCGCCATCATGACAGCGTGAAAATGAAAAAAGGGGAACGCAACCCGGGGGGGGCGGGGGGGGGGGGGGGGGTAAGGGGGGGCGAAACGACGCAAAAACAAAAGAAACGACGATCAAGGGAGGGCAAGGCGGAGACACGACGAAACATGCACACGTATAAAAAGCAACGCAAAGAATGCAAGCAAGCAGAGAATAAAAAATGTAGGTGTGGGTTTTGTTTTGTGTTGGGTATTTATTATTTTCCCGGTTTTGGCAGGACATGTGGGAGGTTTTGGCGGAGGAGCTGGGCCATCAGACTAAAAAAAAAATACCTCACGACAGCGCAAAGGTGAGTGAGGCAGACAGAGGGCGTGAAACAACGGTCAGGCCTTCTGGCACAACGCACGAGAGCTACCAAGAAAAATATCTCATGACTGATGAGCGACCAATCGCTCTGTTTTCTTCTAAACAGTTGTGGAACCGCTGTCTCCGGATGCCAAAAAGTGCGTGCTCGATCGTCTCATGAAACAAAATCTCATACAAGTAGGTGCAGGGCGGACGGGGAGCTGAGGAGACCAACGAAAATCAATATCGCACAAAGCAAGCACAAGCGGGTAGCATATTCTGGGCGGGAAAATCGAAGCAATGGACAAGTGCAAGCCTGGTCAGTTTGCCAGAAAAACTGTCTTGGGCGTGGTCGATCGACCCGCGCGTCAGGCGGCGGGGTTGTGCACCACCGGAAACAAATCACGGGGATGGGGGTGGGTGGGAGGTCCAAGTGACACACGCCTGCTGTTACATTGACTCCACACACGGCTCAAATACAGAACACGGTCGACGCCGGGTCGATATCGGTGTATTATAGTGATGAGAGTGAAAAAAATAGCGCCGACAGCGAGTCGGTTAACGACAGCGTCTACTGGCCGATTGACAATGGGCCTGTGAACGAGACGGGGTCGGAAACCCGGAAAAGCTCTCCTTTTTCAAAACCACCGCGGAAAAACGACGAAAAACCAGCAGCATTTAGCTGACACTCACAGGATGTAGGCGACGCCTCCGGTCATACCCGCGCCGACGTTTCTCCCCACCGTGCCGAGCACCACCACGTTGCCCCCGGTCATGTACTTCGCAGCAGTGGTCGCCGGTACCCTTTCGTGCCAAACACACATGGAGGTACAACAGTTGTTAGCGTCGTCGTCAGCGGGGGGGGGGGGGGGGTAAATAGATTGAGTCGGACGTGGGGGGGGATTGATTGGGTGGCAAGGGCCAGGATCTTCCCCTGTGACAAGGGCTCTCAAGACCGATGTTGTCAAGAGTCTTGACTATTCACAACATTCAAGGATCAACACAATCCCGAACCTGTTACAATAGTCGTGAAATAAAAAAAAAAAATAGTCGTGCAAACAAAATAAAACACGAGCACGGGTCATTCGGTTCCCTTCCACGACGGAGTCGACCGTCTCTACCGCCGATGGACGGCTTTCGTAGCACAGAACACCCCAACAGTCAGGAACTTTACAGTGAACAACTTGAGACAAAAAAAAAAAAAATGAAAATTTGACAACATGGCAATAACAACAGGTGCTCAGTCAAGAATCCTACACAAAAGCCTATATAGTCACACTTAAAAAACCAGTATAGTCGCTGTGGGGGTACCTCACAGAGGAAACAAGAAAATCCCCCTCTCGGCCCAAAATTTCAAGGTTCTCAAGCGGCGGCGGCTTCCGCAGTGTAGAAAAACACACACAAAACAGACGAGAATGATTCATTCGGTTCTCACCTCCACGACGGAGTCGGCCATGGAGTTTCGCACCGCGAACCGTTCCCCAGCGCGACCGTTCACGTACAGCGAGCCGCCCGTGGCCCCGTACAGGCAAGTGTTCCCGATGATCACGTTCTCGGAAGCGTCCATTGTCGACGCGCTGTGCGCCGCCGACAAACGGGTTTGGAAGAAAAAAAACGTTGGACGTCATGACTAGGACCGCTTTTTTCGACGGGTACATTGTAACACAAAAAAAAAATCGTAGAGCAATATTTAAGGGGGGGTCATTTTAGCGTGCTATAAGGACCAATCAACAACGTAAAGCACGCATGCACTCAAGTTTAGGTGCTACATGCATCCTCTATACTGAACGCGATACAGGAAGGGAACACACGTACTAAAGTTTTGCGCTACTCAGATGTGTTTCTTGAATCTGGGTAGAAGCGAAAGACAGGTCGTATACACATCCCAAAAAACTGAACAAGGAACAAAAGAAGCATCAACAATCCAACCACACGCAACCGTTGCATGTATAGCATTCCTGCAGCATTTGGTTTGACAGTGAGGCATCGTACCGCTTTAGGCTGCGAATGGGTTGGTTGTCAACACCGCACCAATGCGTCCTTGAAACAAAAAAAGACGCTCTCTTCTGAATTTCGGCATTGCCAGCGTCGTCTTCTTGGGGCCTCCTGACTTTGCCGCCGATTGTCATGTACCGAGCTCGCGACATCAACCCCAAAGGGGGAGTGTGGAGCACCATCTATCAAGCTGCCGTTGCTGCTGCTGCTGCTGTGTGTGTGCGTGTACCATCAAAGTACGAGACCGACGTAGTTTGCTGCTGTTGCTGCTGCTGCCATTGCTGCTGCTATGTGCGTGCGAGGTGTATCATCAAGTACGACAACGACAGTAACTGTTGCTGCTGCTGCTGCTGCTGCTGCTGCTGCTGCTGCTGCTGCTGTGTGGGTTCGTACCTGTGAGGCACGATAACGATCTGCCCCCCGTTAATCCCCTTGCCGACGTAGTCGTTGGCCTCCCCTTCCAAGTGGAGGGAAACCCCGGGGAGGTTGAAGGCGCCGAACGTCTGTCCAGCGGAGCCCTTGAACCTCAGCTCCAGGTCGCCCCCGGCCGCCTCGAAGCCCTTGTTGCCCCACTGAGACGCGATGCTGCCCGACAGCCGTCCCCCCAGGGAGCGGTCTGTGTTGGCGATCGAGTACTCCTTCGTCAGCTGCGGCATCGTTATTGGGGAGGGGGGGGGGGGGGGG
>FN649726.1:1492103-1533773 GCA_000310025.1 Ectocarpus siliculosus | reverse complement strand
GGGGGGGGGGGGGGGGGGGGGGTCGTCATGCTACTCTCTTCAAGCCCCAATACGAACCTCCGGCCTGCTGTTGAGCGCAGGCTGGGACCGGAAGGCCTCCGGCACCATGATCATCAGGGCCTCCATGGGCGACTTGGTGGACTGCACCAGCAGCTCGACGACCGAGTCCAGGTTGGCCGAGTCAGACTTGCCGTTGTCCACGAGTGCCTCGAAGGTCTCGTCGTCTTGATTGTCGTGACCAACGTGACCAAACAAAAACAAAAAATAAAGTTATCGGTACGTACCAGGCGACGAGCACGATGAGAGTCAGAACTGGTGAGGAGAAAGAGAACAGGGCGTGAAATCGACAACGGCAAACGTTAAAAAACAGCGAGAGGGGGGGGGTAAGGAGACCAGGCGCGGAGAGCTGGGAGACAGATGAGCGAGACGGATGAGCAAGGGACGAGAACATAAGGAAAGATAGACAGAGAAAAAGAGTGAAGACAAAGAGATGCCTAGGGAAGTCGGTCCAAGTTGTTGGAAAACCACACCTCCTGAGAGCTTCAGCTTTCTTCCAGAGGGCGAGTTATTCGGCAAGAAGATCCCCATCGTCCCGCCAAGCACCTAACCGACGGGATACTGTGCAGAGGACACTCTGCTTCCCCTTGTTCTACACAGCATAACTACTCGTCGTCTTCGCGTAGCGAACGCCACCGCCAGACCAGGAGCGCCAGCTTCCTTGCACCCAACCGAAGCGGCATTAACGCGATGTAGGATACGATACAGCTCGACGAACGATTTCGTCAACGGCAGCAACCTCTCCGCGAAAGCCGCCCGACCGAAGCACTACCGCCGCCCCGCCCGCAACATCGTACGACTCGGCCAACAACAACGCCGACTACAACAGCAACCGGCATCTGCCCCCAAGACACGTCGTCGGCAAAGTAGTGCCTGGCGAGGACAACAAGGGAGAGTTCCTAGGAGCAAGGCATGGCGCATTATCTCACGTGCGTACCCGGACAACCAAGCAGGGATGCACTTCGACTCCATGGTGTCGCGTCTGCCTACGCAAGTTCGGCTTTTATAATTACTCCACGACCGGTAGTTGGTAATTTTCCTTCAGCACCCAGGGAGCCCGCTTCGAGGGCGAAGCCGGCTCGCTGGATGCTGAAGAAAAATACAAATCACCCGTCGTTTGGTTGCCCAGGAAGCCAAACTTGAATGTCTCCCCCGCTTGGCTTGTCCGGCTACAAGCACATGAAAAAACGCGTCATACCGTTGCTCCTAGGTACGCTCCCCATGTTGTCCTCTCTAGGCACTACTTCGATGACGACGTGACTTGGGGGCAGATAGTGTACCGACTGCTGCTTTAGTCGGCGGCGAAGCTGTTAGCGTGGCATAACACTGCGGGTGCGACGGCGATCGGGTGGCTTTCGCGCAGATGTTGCTGCCGTTTCACGAAGGCGTTCGTTGAGCTGTATTGCATCCTGCATCGAGTTGACGCAGCTTGGCGGTACTGTGTAAGGACGCCGGCCCTCCTGTTCCGGCGGCGGCGTTCGCTGCGGCTTCGGTTGCGAAGACGATGAGCAGCACACGAGCATCCTAACGGATCACATCTTGTACCCCCCGCCGCAACTCTCCGCGCACTTGTGCATGACCCCCATCAAAGATTGATGACTAACATTGGTCTTTTGAGGTTTGCACACGATTCATCACACCCCTCCCCCCGCACGTAGTAGTTGCTTACGGGCGAGCTTGATCCACGAACACCACCCACCTTGGATGTCGCAGTTGTTGATAAAGTTCTGAGTATCCCCCTCAGGGTCGAACTCGCAAGACGTGTCCAGTCCCCCCTCGCGTGCCCTCACCCAGTTTATGTTTCCCAGGAGCGTGTTGATCTCTCCGTTGTGCCCCAGCATGCGCATCGGCTGGGCGAGAGGCCACTTGGGCATGGTGTTCGTGCTGCGCATGTCATGTACCCCCACCGCCACCAACAACAACAACGAGAAAATAACACAGATTCAAACACAAAATGCGCGAACAAAATATTACAAGTCAGTCGTAGTGCGTGACGCGCACGCGAGAACAACGACGTTTTCTGAGGCGTGGCCGGTAACGCTACGTGGTCAGGTTCTTACAAGGTGTGGATGACGGTTCTTACAAGGTGTGGATGATGGTTCTTACAAGGTGTGGATGATGGATCCGTGTGGAGAGTACGTCGGTGGCGAAAGCAAATCGCAAGGGGCGGATGAGGCTTGTTCGCGTCTGGAGAGGGGGGAAAAAACAAGAGGAGAAAACGGGACTATAATTGACGCTCGCACTTCAGAACCCCTGTAGGTTTTGTCGAGGCTGGGTGTCTACTTCCTAGGGTAATGCTACAAATGGCCGCTGTATAGGGGTGTTAGTGTAGGGGTTCTTGAGCTGAGCTTAAAAATGGTGCTCAAGTGCCTTGATGTTGAAATCTTCGAGGCTACATCGAATTCTTTACTGCCATGCCAAGCTAGAAAGTGCTGGCTCTGACTGTAGAGACTATAACGGGTGTTCGCAACTGTAGAGGCTATAACGGGTGTTCGCAACTGTAGAGGCTATAATGGGTGTTCGCAACTGTAGAGGCTATAATGGGTGTTCGCAACAAGCGAGGATGAAGAGCGTTCATGGCCAGCGATTTGCGATACTGTGCGCGATGCTCTTATCGGCAGAACACAAAGAAGGGAGGAATTAAACGGACGCAACACACGTGCTTCAAGCAGCATCGTCGAATGGTGGCTGCGGCAACCGTTTTTCATCGTCAACCGGCGTCGAAAGCGGACGTCCTTCGCACTGTAGGGACACCAACAATCAAGCATCCCAAGGCACTCCACGACGACGCCGTGATGTTCACGAGATCAAAAGCGACAGGCCAATGCCCGTGCGCAAGTTATCGTTGGCTGCTTTCGCCCGAGGCGTTTTTCTCGATGACGTGTCGTACAGCTTTCGCGTGTCCGGGGGAAACTACGCGTTGTGAGCATCGCCGACAATCTCCCGAAACTTCGCCGCTGACACGAATACTGCAACGCCAACAAAGGTTTCCTCAACAATGAAAAACTTACCACGCGGCGTTTTCCTCTGTCCCTTCCCCCGCAAACAACTTCACATATTCTACCTCAACGCTGCACTACGGCCGCTGCTCAGGATGATGCTCAACCCGGAGCTGCTGCAGACGGTGCTCGTCGACGAAACCATGGATGGCGTAGTTGGGTCGGACGCCCAGACGCGCTCTCGCTCAGTTGAGTCGAGCAGCAGACGTCGCTCGACTCGCGTGAGTGAGAGCGTCCGCCCCAGCTACGCCGTTCATGGTTTCGCCGACGTGCACCGTTCAGGCAGAAAAACCATGGTTGTTGCGGAGCAAGAGACCGAACGAAAAAAACGCGCGATACTGTCGCATGCTGTAGTCGAAGTGGAACAAACGCCAGCGAGTGTAGGCTGCTACCCTCAAGAGTGCTGTTTTTCCTCGGTCAGCCGTGCCAAGCCGACGCGGCAGGCCAGTTGGGGGTGGGGAGTAGATGAACAAGACGTCAGACACCATCAACAAACTCCACCACCAATACCGCTTAATACCACCAAACAGCCAACCGGTTCTTCCACAGAACGGGCGAAGGTACGGGTCGGGGAAAACCCAATACCATGGAAATTACGCACCCTGCTTAAACCATAGGGGGCGGACTAGATGGGGGGAGGGGGGAGGGGGGGGGAAGGGGGGCGCACCTGAACCTCCGGTGATACACGCAAAAGGTGGTTGCGTAATCCGGGTCCTTGAGGTCCTTGTAGAACATGCCTAAGGCCTGAAAGCGCGGCGGAAAATGGACGAACACCAAGGCAAGCACATGGGGGACGGACAAAGAGACGAGGTCATAGTCTTACGACGTTTCACGTTTTGTTATTGGCGTTTCTCCTCTGTTGGCAAGGCGAGATGGGCGAACACTGCACTGCACCACCGTACATGAGGGCGCTCTCGTTTCTTGATTTACCCACCAGCATCAGACCCAATTCCAGCATACACAGCTAGGCAGGCAAGAACAACCGGCATACATGGCAACGAGAACCAGATGCACCCACACACCAACAGCGCCGGCAGCGCTCACTCACCGCTAAGGTTGAGTTACATCGCGCCACAAACCGGTGAATCAACACCGACGCTCACACGGACAGCTCTTACGCCGCTGACGTACGGCCCACAACATCCCGGTCAGACCCCGAGGCCGCAAATACATGGAAGGTCACCTCCACCGAAACCGAGAACGATCGCAGCACCAGAAACGCCAACACTAACGGCGAGCTCCAGACCCTGAAGCAAAAACACCAACAAACACCTGCGACAACGACAACAACACCTGCTTGCAACAACTAAAACAGCAACTACACAAACCACAGCAGCAACAACTTCCCAACACCAACACCAACACCAACATGAGCAATTCCAACTCTATTTCACAACACTATGGTCGTCTTTACGGCAGTTAGTTGCACTCACGTTGGCGTTTGTCATGCCCTTGTACACGATCGTGCGAGAGCTAAGCGAACAGATGTACATGTCCGATTGCCAATCAAAGCCACGGTCGACAAGAAGTTTCGCCGCCATGCGCCGCAGCAGGTACATCTCACGCTCGAGGGCGTCTCCGGAGGTCTTCTCGCTGCTCACCATGAACTGCGCAGCGAGAGAGGGGAAGGAAATTCGGGGGGGTGGGGGGGGGGAGACAACTGTGTGTTCACTGATCGCGTACTTACTTTTCTGGTGCATGTTGAAAGCAGAAAGAACATGTACAATCCTTGCAGATTTTGACAAGAAGGTATGCTATGGTTGGAGGAAATTTTGTACGATAACTACATTGTAGCTCATCCTCCAAAACAATCTAGTCGGTGATGACAAGACTGGCCGTGAACATGCGTGTAGGACGACGAGAAGATGGTCGACACCGCCGTGCAACGGCAACAGACAGGACGCACCGCAAACATCACGCGAGTGCTCCGGGAGATAGCTCGCCGGAAGCACGAAGCCGATTCCCCACTATCCTATCTCGGCTCTGGAGTCCTAGCTACGATGACCGCAACCGGTGCCTTCGAGATGAAAATAGAAACAAGCGCCAACTTGACCTCTCTCTCGCAGCCAGAAACACGACGGTATCGTTCCTTCCAGAAATTGGCAGTGTTACCGCGGGGAAGGGGGGCAAGGGATCACACGTACACGTGCGAGAGTGCACAGCAGCAGCAGCAGCAACAGCAGCAGCAGCACTTCACCTGCTGAATGTTGGGCTGGTTCTCCCTGCTCTGCTGGCCCAGAGACGACGGGTCGACGGGCACCGACCGCCACCCGTGAAACTCCAGCCCGGCCTGGGTCATGATCTTCTCGACCACCGAGCGGCACTCGGCGGCGGCGTCCTCGGCCTGTGGCAGGAACAGCATGCCCACCGCACGCTGGTCGCGGGGGGGCAGGGAGTCCGTCTCCACCCCCATGTCGGAGTACTCGCGCTCGAGAAGAGCCCACGGCACCGAGGTCATGATGCCCGACCCGTCTCCGGATCTACACACGCGCGGGGAGCGGTAGTGGTCGAAAGGGGGTTGGTTAGTTTCGGGAGGTTGCATCCGTTGGTGTGCAGCTAGCTCAGTGCTGCTGTGTCTACATACATGCGATAGGGGGTGAGGTAGGGAGCATATTACTAGACTGCCAAGGCACCTTGAGACCCTTCACCACATAATCGAAATCAACACTCCACAATCAAAAGGTAGCTACGAGCTTTTGTTTGGCCGATGGGGCTGTTGTAGCCGAAAAGGACCGTAGGTATCGTCCGTATCTACGGGGTGGAGGCTGCGCTTACGAACTCGATTGGATGTCTCTCCAGCAACTCCCTCTGTGCGGGCATACATGGACGAGGTGGTGCACACAACCCTCCAACAGTAGGGCGGCAATCCAGGGCTGCTGTTGCTTCCGCTATGGGTCTGACAACGATCAGCACATACGGTATCCGTAAGTAAAGGTTGGTTTGCAAACACACACAAAACGAGAAACCACCCTCCCCTTCGGAGGGAAGGCAACGCCGCGATGTTGAAGCACATCGCCCGGATCTATGAGAAAAAGGGGCAACTGCGGTGGGCACTCGTCCCTGCCACAAATTAATGAGCAATTGATGAGCATGGTCACAGAGAACTTTCGAAGTTTTGGTGGTCCCTCGGGAAAGGCGATTTTTTAGTGGTGGTGCACGTTTCCGTCGGTATTGGACATATAGAGAAAAGAGAGGGGGATATGTCCAATACCGACAGCAACACTCTTTGACGTGTTAGAGACCTCACAGCTGTGCCGCAGACACAGCCGCCACAGAACAGCCACCACGCCAGCAATGAAGAGTGTTAGCAGCTGGTTGCTGCTGCAGCAACAACAGCGACCCAGAGCAGAGAGAGAGAGAGAGAGAGAGAGAGCGTACGCCGCCCACCAGAGAGCCTCGAAGCTGACAGCTGATGACAGAGAGAGAGAGGGTGCGCCCCCCGGCTAAACAGAGAGCCTGGCAGCCGAATGAACCTTGTCAGACCAATACACACGCTTTCCCAAGCAGGTCTTTGTTCCTTGCCCTGCTGCTTTAGTTACGACGCAGCGCTTGCTTGGTCTGCTGAGTTTTAGAAGCGAGACTAGTTGTGGCCGTTGGAGAGTTTTTAACTTGGATCTTCTCATCCTCTGCATGATCTGTCAAGGCAGCGCCCGCCATTGTCCTGTGCTCTGCTCGCGACTGCTACTACTCCCATGCAGTGCGGGCTGCGGGTTCTCTGCATGCTATCCGAAAATGATACTGGTGTTCGCGCGGTTCTCTTGGATAGAGAGAAAGCCCCACCGTGCATGCATGTGTATGTGTGTATACGACACCATGTGGTATGTCATAGGAGTGGCTCGTCAAAACCAAACAGGACTATGTGTTAGGGTGCCTAAACGACTCACAGCAGTCGATCCAGGGTTCTGGCTTCGTTTTCGCGTCTATTGAAAAAACACTCCGAGTAAATCGGCGTCGGCATTGTGGATTAATGTCGAGTCAAAAACAGAGAACACGCGCGCCAACAACCACGCCAGATCGCAGAACTCTTCTTGAAATTTCCCCTTGTCGTCCTTTTTACAACTATGATGCACCCCAAAACGTCCCAAAGCAGTTGATCTAGGGTACTGGCTTTCTTTGCGCATCTAGTGCAAAAAATCGCGAGTTAATCGAGGGCGGGATGGTCGAGTAAGGTCGAGTCAAACACTTGGACGAATCGCAGAACTCTACAAAACCCGGGGTTTCTCCTTTTCCTTTTCCATTTTTTTCTTAGTATGACACAACGAATCCATCTTTATAGAGAAAAGAGTCAGAGACAGATTAGCAATGAATTAATAGCGTCAGAAAGTACCTGTATGTCTACGATTTCCCAGACAGCATTAAGGGACATCTCCCCTGCGTGTAACAGGCTCAACAAAACAGCAGTTTGGTAGCTTTTTCGTTTTTGTTCATGCACCACCAGTAAAAAATCGCCCTTCGAGGGCCTCGGTTGAACCAACAACCGCATGTCTGCAACGTCATGAATTTACAATCCTATGAAAAAATCATCCAAAACTCACACGTTGTCCGCGAGGCAGGCACCCCTGTGCTCCATGCAACCCAGCGCCGCGAGGCCGAGCTCCACCACCTTGTGCTCCGGCTTCGGATTGGCGATGAAGCCCACCCCGCAGGCATCTCGCTCTTCCACCAGCCAAGCGGGGCCTGGCTCGGGGGTTCCCCTGGTTGCCGACGTGCTCATGACCCCTTCAAGGGCGTAATTGTAAGCCGTAGAACGAGAGATCGAGGAAGGGGCCGGTCTTCTCGAGATGCCCCCGACGATGTGTCGGTGGTGCCTTCTGCCGGAAGCAGCGGCAGTCGTGCGGGACAGGAGCGGGTTCAAAAAAGCATGAACTACATGCTGTTGCCGTTGCCCGCCCCCGATCAGCCCCACCAGCACCAACAGCGCAGCAGCAACGCTGGCGCTGCCTGCCCTCGCCATTACCACGCGGGCTGGGATGGGGAGATCTTTCCTTCTGATACACGATACCGAGAAGTTTGGTTTGGTCGGTCGTTAGCTCCACATGAAAGAGAGATGTGTGCCGTCTGCTCTGTCTGCTGTGTAGAGGAGGAGTGTCTGCTTCATTGGTTACGCACATACGTGGTAGATCTCCGAAAACCGTAGATCGACACACGTTCTCACAGATCTCCGTTTTTTCGGTCGCGGCCCACGAGCCCACGATCTCCGATGAAGATTGCGGCAGATCCACAGCTGGCGTGGCTGGTAGAGCGTGGAGTGCGGAGTGTGGAGCAGGGTTAAAACCGTGCCTCCGACGCATTCGGCGCTATTTTTGGGCCAGTGCGCTTAATTTGGGTCACTTTCTAGCTAAATTTGAGGTACATCCGACCGGAGTTTTTGGCCTTTTTCCAGCCTTGTCGGGGCCACCCACCACCCGCGTCTATTTGAAATTGCTCCCCCCCCGTAGTGGTGGGTGCACAGTACGTACATGCGTGTTATGTATGTATGTACTGCGTGATAATTTGGCTGTGTCTGCTTACGTGTACGTATCCATCTTTGAATGTTTGAAAAAAAAACACACACACACACACAAACATGTTCATGTCAGATAGAAGTGTTTTGTGTTTTCAACCGCACTACTTGTAAGACTGACGTCTTTTCATTGGTCAGCCGGTTAGCGCGGTCGATGCTAATAATGAACACACACACACGCGCGCTGCTCCTGTCTGTGGATGGATTCATTTGATCCGTCCCACCTTCTCCACAAAAAATACATCCACATCCATATGGCCTCTTCTTTTCTCCGGAATGTGCGACACACACCACGATGCTGCGGTCACTGCCCTACAGCACACTGTTTGCATGCTAAACGCGCGACTACAACGCTTCTCCGCCCGCCTGTGCCGAGGGTGTGTGTGCACATTTCCTGGGCGACAATACTGTTCTAATGAATTTCAAGTCGTTTGGCGGCCTGGACGGCCTGGAATCCGCGGCGGTGGGAGACGCAGCATCAGAAAAACGGCAAATGCGGAATGTAGAAGGAACGAACAGTGCGTACTCTATATTCTATATTTGCGTTTGCTTTTTGCATGTTTTCGCATCACCCCCTGCCGCGGTGCTCTCTTTACCTCACTCCGGAGGGACGCCTTGTATATATGTACATACATACATATGTGGAATCTCTTTTGAGTTGCCAGCTAATGATGATGATGAGCTCCCCCCCCCCCCTCTCTCTAGCTGATGATGATGAACACCACCCCCTCGCCCTCTTGTAGCTAACAATGAACATCACTCCCTCTCTCTGTAAATCACACTAACTGTCGGAAGGCGCGCCTCACGCCACCTCAACACTGCTGTGTTTGCGGTAAACGAGCCAATGGTACTTGAAAAGGGATCACGACCACTATTTACTACCTCTCCTACTCTACTACTACTACTGCTCCTACTGCTCCTACTGCTACTACTAGCAGTAGGGTTGGGGACTGGCGCGCAGCGCCAGTACAAGGAGAACTGGCTGCGGCACGCAGCCAGTTTACTGGACATTATCAGTGAAGGACGGCGGAGAGTTCCTGACGTGTGACCACAATACAACCTGTGGAAGGATCCAACGTCCTGCAAGGTGTCCCTCTCACTCCTCAAGCCGAGCAAGGACCAGCCCCACCACACTGCACACTCTGCCTGAAGGACGCAGGGCGCGCGGCTTGGCCTTCGGGGCGGCTGCTTCCTCTTGCTTGCGCTTCAAGGGGGAGGCCTTGGACAGGGTGATGTTCATGATGTCAAGAAGAAGGACGGCGGAGAGTTCCTGACGTGTGACCACTACGTTTATGCATCGTGCCAGTTTGGGAGAACATCCACGGAGTTTTTGCCCACTGCGCCGGGGCTAAGACCTCGGGCGGCCAGCGTTTCAAGAACGCGACCACCGCCGGCCCGGAACACATCGGAGTAAGTCTTCATGTCTTCATGTCTGCGTCGCGTTAGCGTTAAATTTATGCCTTGTCTGGTACGGCTGTGAGTAGGTTGCTGCCCTGACCTACGCGTGATCGCTTTACTGCTGCCGTGGAAATATTTAGTTCTGTCGTACAAAAAAATTGTTCTCCCGTAAAAAGTTTGATCGGTGTGTCCTTCTACCCGGGCGGAGAGGGTAAGTTTTCATGCACGTCGGCCTGCGTTGGTTTGCGTTCCACTCATGAGTTCTTCCGTACGACTGCGACTAGTTTGCTGCCCTCACTTAATCGTGTTCTCCGGCGCCTAAGAGTAGTTGCTGCCCTGACCTATTCGTGATCGTTCCTGCTGCTGTGGAAATCGTAGATGCTGTGAAAACTTTCGTTCTGTGGTCAAATATTGTAGTTTTGTTCTGCCGTAAACAGTTCCAACTGTGTTACTTGAAAATAGAAAGTGCATCTCCTGTGCTTGCTGCTTTGTACTTGCGCGGGATTGGTCATGATCGAGGGAACATTGTTGTCACTGCGTCCGAACATGTTTTTACAGCTGTGCTGAAATGACGACTGCTGTTGGGCGCTTTTCTCCCTCTGCGCGTGCGTTCCGCACAAAAAAAAAGAAAACGTGCTTCAGCTACGACCCTGAGTGTTCCCCGGCCATCGACCTCGAGACCGGCTGCACCGGCGTCATCACCGACGGCGAGTTGGTGGTCAAGGACTGGGACGAGCCGCCCCTTCACTTTCTGCGCCAAGCGCGCTTGGACGAAGACCGTGACCGGCATTCTCGAAGACAAGCAGCAGCTGCGGGAGCTCAACTCGACCGCCGACAAAGAGGCTGCTCAGCCCTCTGCTCAAGTGCCTGCTCACCTGGCCGAATTTTGAGGTGCGACTTGATTTTATTTTTTGGTCGACGTTCCTAGGGCTGACGCTCCCCTTGCACCTTACAATTTAACTGAATCGTTCGGGTTCAACCTTTGCTCATGTCACACCGTGTTTTTCCGAGTTCAACTACAAATGCTACAAGAGCGAGAGAACAGAGACGTAGGCGAGCTGCCGTATTAGCCCAGCGTCGTGCTACTACACAACTATTTCGAACCCAGCGGAGTTCAACTACAAACGCAACAGGAGCGAGAGAACAGAGACGTAGGCGATGGAAGTCTTGAAGGGCGGTTCCTCATGCGGTTGAAATGCTGTTGCACTATGTCAAGGTGATGATTGGTTGCGTTACTTCCTGAGTTGTTTTGTCCTGTCGCACGACGCTGTGCTAAAGTTGCAGCTCCACAGGTGGTGCAAGGTGCGGGCTACCTCGGGCAGGTGAGGCGTGTTGGGTACCCGTCCCCCGCGGTGGTGGCGGTCGGTGACATGGTAGCTGGCTGGCCGGCCGCCGATCGCGAACGTCTCTTGGCCGATCTGCTCGGTGAGCACCGGGCGCCGCCGGCGTCGTTCGAGGTGCGTGACCCGGACTTGCCGGCGACGCTCAAGTTGGTGCGGGACATGAGCGACCCTGAGGTCGATTCTGACCCGGAGTGGGCTGAGTCGGTAGCGTTGGCTCGGTCCCTAGCGGAGGCGGACAAGGCGTTTGAGGCCCACCGGCTAGCGGTGTTTGAGGGTAAGTCCCCTCCCCGTACCCGCGGGTCCGATCCCGATTACGTGCGCGCCAAGAAAACCGGCCCGCGTCGGGCGCCGGTCTCGCTTGCGTCCGCAGTGTTAACCCAAAACCGTTTCGCGCCCCTCTCCACGTCCGGGTTGCAGCAGGTGGCGGAAGGTGGGGGCGCGGGGGCCGAGCTCCCTTCTGCGGAGGAGGTACGTGTGGAGCGCCTCCAGCAGGAGCTGCAGGTCGCCCAGCAGGCGGTCGTCGAGGCCAAACCAGGGGAGGCGGGAGACGTCCCCGCGGCGGGGGCGGCCGAGCGGTCCGCCCGAGCGGTCGGCGCGGGCGCCGCTCCGTCGCGCCGCGCGCCGAAGGCCGCGCGGGTGGCGACGCCCGGCCCGGCGAAGCTGCCGCGCAAGACGCCGCCTTCCATCGAGGAATATGCCGCTAAGAAGGCCGCCCAGAAGGCGGTCGCCGCAGAGGCCGTGGACCTGGGGCCGCGGGCCCGGGACGCGACGGCCCGCGCGGATCGGCTAGGGCTCCGCGACCGCGTGGCGCACCAAAATGACCGTCACGCATACCGGCAGGTGAATAACACGGTGCGCTCACAGCAGGGCTTAGTGGAAGGCCTGCAGGAGGAGCTGCGCGCTGTGATGCAGGCGCGCGCCACGCTGGAGGCGCGCTTTACCGGCGCTCTGGCCGAGCTGCGGCTGTTGGAAGCCCGGCAGCGAAAGGCCACTGCCGACGGGACCGAAGCCCGCGGCGCGCCTGACGCCGAGACGGCGAGGGCCAAAGCCGAGGCGGCCACTCTAACCCTAACCCGCCTCAGGGTCCATGTTCCGTGTGGAACCGCCGACGAGCGGAGTCGCACGTTGTGCCGAACCGCTCGGGCGCGCTTGCTGCGCCGCGACCTCACGCGACGATCCCTTTCCGGCGATCGTGCGAACGCCCCCCTCGCCGGGGGTTGCGTTTTTCACGGCGGTCTCAGCCCCGTTTCGCGCGTCGGCGGACGGTACCCTAGCGGTACGTCACGCGGCGACAGCAGCGATCCGTAGAAAGCGCGTGACCGATCGACAGCCGTCGACGGCAACCGTGAACGCTCGACGCACAAGCAAGCTAGACTAAGCTTGAAGCCGACGACGCCACTGTGGGGAGAACTGGGTTCTGCCTCTTCTCTGCTAACAGACAGGCTCGAGCTTGTCAGTGCAGGCACTTGTGTTCAAGCGTCTTTGGTTCGGTTGTCGTCGGCACTCTTGCAATCAGCTCTAGACGTTCGGAACTGAGGGCAAAGCAGTGAGAGTGATCATGTGCGAGGCTTAACGGAGCCAAGCTTCCGGACGGTCCAACTTCAATAATCGTCACGAACAGACACAACACGTCAGTCCGTGGTCCGTGATAGATAGATACCTCTACACAACCATCTGATTGGTTACACTTAAATCCAATGATATGCACTCTCTCATGTTTTAGGCTAACTCTCGTGACTTTAGGTCTATGCTTGTCTCAGCACTAGGTCATCCACATCAGCACTGCTGTAGTAGCAACTACACTACAGTACTTGGTCGGTCGGTCCAGTCGTCTAGAAACTCAGAAACGTGTCGACCGTTTCTTATCTCAACCAATAACGCCTCGCGAACTAGACTGAAACCCATTTTCACCACATTGGTTGGCAGGTTTTTTTTTTTTGCTTCGCCCAGCGCTGTTGCCGTGGGAGGGAGAGAGGGATCTACATAGCCGCCCATGGACGACGAAGAGACGCAGTCTCTTGCTCCTGTGTCTCGATGCTGGATGGATGGGGCCAGCCATAGCAGCACAGGAAGAGTGCTCCGAACTGTTGGCCGACGTCATCGGGCGTCCGGCCTGCTTGGAGGAAGAGCTTGCGCGGGACCCTATCTCTGGTGGACGATCGGTCCTGTGGTTGGCAGCAGGTTGTGCCGCATCATGTTCCTTGCTCCAGTCCGGCGTGGCACAGGTATCGCTGGCGCAAACACCACAGAGGGATGGCACAGCCGAAGCTCACACCGAAAGGTCTGATGGTTCTCGCCGTGCAGGCGTCGGTAAAAGAGACGGTTGGCCCCGCAGGCTTTGGCTGCCTGTGACAGTCCTCGCGCTTCCAAGGAACAGCGGCAGCGTGCCGGACAAGAGCCAATCCTCGTCGTCGCCTGCCGCGTCTCGTGGTATTTCCGCCGAAAGCGACAAGGAGAGACGAGAAGGAAGCGTCGCCGACACGCATCGCTGCTGCCCCGCTGCGTTGTCGCCCTGTCTCGCTGAGGCCCTGGGCGGTTGCCCAACAATGTCAGCAGTCGGCGAAACCGGTAGCAGCAGCGGCGGTACGAGGTTGTCGGTGCGCGAGCTTCCGACTGATTCCATCGCACTCGCGTCCGTGGTTAAGCTCAGCGGTCCGTACTCGGTGTCGGCGTCCACCGGAAGGCCTGACTTAGCCGGCAGAATCGACGACGGCCGAGCTTCTCTGGCCGCGGTGTCCTCGATTTTGCCTCATGCGCTGGAAGGAGAGGTACTTGCCGAGGGCTCTGTGTTCAGCGTGGCCGGTCTCTTCGCGCTGATCGTCGTCGAGGTGTGCGCAGAAGAGCAGTGGCGGGTGCCGGCGGTGGAGGTAGGCAGCACCGGGGGTGTTGTTGTGGTGAGGGTGCACGGCGCCACCGAGCTGCGCCTGTTGCCGCCGACTCGATCGAGACGCGGCGGTGTCGCGGGCCCTGCCGAAAGCGTTGGCCCTCTTGCCGACGGTGCTGCTGCTGCGTCCTCCTCCGCGGATGCTGGTTCGGTGAACGCCCCTCGCAGTTGGCAGAAACCAACCGACGACAAAGGCGTCGCTGTAGCAGAAGCAGAACCCTCCGGCACCCCAGCCACCGCCGGTCTCTCGGCGCCACAACCCTACCGCTCCCCCGGTGCCAGGGAGTGGATCCGACTGGTGGAGCGAGACTTCGGCGGGCTTGGGGATGACGTCGCGACGGCTATTGCTGCCGTAGGCACGGTATTGAGGGGAAGTGAGGAAAGCAGCGTCAGCGAGACCGCAGGGGGGGATGAGCTGACGGCGCCTGCTAGTGGCCTGTTGTGTCACGGACCGACCGGAGTAGGCAAGACCCTCCTCGCCAGGTACGCGTAGGGCGTGCCCTCGTAAAGTTCAAGCTGTGTGCCACCTGCCGATGTTTGGGTGTTGTCTCATGTCGTTTGCGTGTTTTTGGCTTTTCTCGTACCGCGGTTAATATTTGAAACCTGCTGCTGCTGCTGCTGCAGCCGCTAAGAGATAGATGATATATATGTTTGTTTCCTGTGGGGTGCGCTTCGGGGAAACGGGTCCGCCCGTGTCCCCAGGTTTCGCGTATCGTCGCGCGTGGAGGGGCCGGCTTGGTGACTGCTGTGCAAAGGTGATTCGCATAGCCATGTCAATCTTAGCTGACGGAGCGGTTGCCATATTCAGAGCAACCGAATCGTTGTTGTTGGTGCCTGGACTACCTGTTGTCTGCAAGGCACCCGCGCCTCTCCCCGGGTGTAGCGAATTGGCTGCTGCCTATACGACGACGCATGAGTATGTACGAACAGGCCTTCGATCTAAACAGTTTCCCGATCTGTCTCCAGATCGGTTGCGGAGCATTCTGGCGCACCATGGTTCTTCCTGGACTGTGCTTCCGTGTTCCGACGTGACCGTGGCGAGGCGGAGCAGTACGTGCAGGTGTGTACCTGCTGCTAGGCGGCACAATCCGGTGGCATGGGCCGCTTTCAATGCTGCTCGTCTTTGACTTGCACCTTTTTTCTGAGGTTAGATTGTACCGAGGAACTCGTTTCTGAGTTTATCTGGTGAGTAAGAGAATGTACTGAGTAGAGGTCGGAACGGTGTCTGATATTGAGACAGCGACGTTGATTATTTCATCCTTTCGTGCCATACCCGGGACCTAGCGCATTCAGTACCCGGCTGTCGCCTTTCTCGGGCAGGTACGGTTTGGAAGCGACTTCCCAACCATTGTTGGCGTGACAGCAGATGCGGCGAAACAAGCGGGCCGATTCCCCAGAGCGCCGGGCACGAAGCCATTACTCTCTCTCTCTTTCTCTTGCTCTCTGTCTCTCTCTGTCTCTCTCTTACTCTCTTCCCACGCACAACGCACCGAGCAAGAAGGGTGCGTGGCGATAAACGGTATATTTTCACGCCATGGCAGCCGGGCACACAAGACACCGCCCGTGGCATGTCTCACCCCGGCGTGACTTCCAACTAAAAAACTCGACTCGTCTCGGCCGTGGCAACGAAACAACTCCGTGCCCCACTGCCGCTTTTTCTTATCCTCGCCGCTCTCACTGGTGGGTTGTGTTCGTTGCCCGTCCCGTCCGCGCTTTCGGTGGCAGGAGTTTTTGGCTAGGGCTTGGACGTGCTCGCCGTCCGTGGTTGTCCTGGACCAGGTCGAGTGTATCTGCAGGAGACGCCCAGAGGCCGCGGGCATCACAGAGCTACAGGTAAACGGAAGCACGGAAGCGGAGACGCACCACTGCCATGGAAGTGTTCAAGCTCGGCTGTCGTCGTGTTGCTCGTGTGTTGTCCTAGTTGATCTCTTGTCACGTTTTTGTTGCGGGTATCCAGAGGAGTGAGCCGGCGTGCGTGAGAAAGCCATGTATCCCACGAAGGATAGAGTAGTCGGCGAGGTGAAGGATGCCATATGGTCCCGTGGCGATGTTAAGGGGAAGGGTTAGGTGATGAACGGGGAACAACCGGATCAATCAATCAATTAATATAGTCCACACAAACATCTTGCCCAACCTGTACCCACCCACCCACCCCTGATCGCTGTGAACCTGTTCCCCCAAGGTTCTCTCCGTGCTCCTAGAGGCGATGGACCGGTTCCGTCGCCCGCCGTCCGCGCCCCGCGTGTTTTTCCTGGCCACCTGTCCAGACCCTGCCGCTCTCGGCCCCTCCCTGCTCCAGCGGGGCCGCCTGGAGGCCGTACTGCGGCTGGGCGCATTGGACAGCGCCGCGCGCGCGTCCATCTTGAGCATCCACGCCCGGGACATGGTTCTCGAGGTGCTACCGTCGTCGCCGCCGCTGCCGTCACGACCGCCGCCTGAGCCGCCGGTTGCTGCTGCAACAGCGGGCGCCGCAATGCCACCGCATCCTCCTTACGAAGAGAAGACAGACGTCGTCGACGACGAATCGCCGTTTCGATTGGAGAAACCAAACAGGGAGGAGGAGGCGGAGGCGGCGGCCGCCACGCCTGTATCTGCAGTTGTCGCGTTGACGCCTCCCGCGGTTTCACCACCGCGGACAAGGGACGAGTTTCTTGAGCTAGTCGCCGCGAGGTGCCACGGCTACCTGGGGTCCGACCTGGAGCGCTTGTGCCGCGAGGCGGCCATGAGCCACTTCTCGGCGGCCACCGCTGCCGGCGCCGTCGACGTGGTAAAGGGTGCTGGACGTCACGAAGCGGGAGGGGATTTGGCCGCTATCGGTGGATGTGGGGAAGGCGGAGGGGGCGACAAGGGCGGCGCGCCGGGAGTCCGATTGCTGGACTTTTGGGCAGCGTTGAACGTCGTTCGGCCGGCGTCGCTGGCCGGGCACTCTGCAGGGATGTGGGGGGGCGACGTTGGAAAGGAGGTGCGGCGATTGTGAACACCCACGTACGTCTTATTGAGACCATATACAGGCCTGAAGAACTCACCGTAAAGGTCAATCAGTACCAGAGGAATTTATGTACTTGCCATTTGGGCCATATCCGAGAGGTTGTGAAGCTGTGTGGGCTGCGTTCTGCGCCCACCTCCTGTATTTCCTGCTGCGTGCGAGCTGAACCCTATAGAAGCCCCGTGAAAAAGACCGCGCGTAGTGTTTTGCTTCCTCCTCCCTCCGCATCTTAGAAGAAGCTCTGCCCTTGCCTCAGAATGACGTCACCCCCCCGCCCCCCCTCCACGCCTTTTTTTTTACAGCGAGGGGAGATATCGGTATCCCCGCCGCTTGTCGGGTGCGACGCCGCCATGGCCGAGCTCCGCGCCTTCGTCCTAACGCCTCTGGCAAACCCCGATCTGCTGCGGGATCTGGGGCTGAAGGGCGCGACAGGCGCGCTCCTTCACGGTCCTCCCGGCTGTGGCAAGACGAGCGTGGCGCGAGCGCTCGCCGCGGAGGTGGAAGGCGTCGCCAACTTCTTGGAAGTGAGGTGCTCGGACCTCGTTGACAAGGTGAAGCGGAAAAACGGCGGGAGCTGGTGGACGGGGCGGCAGCAGTGGCCATCTTGCCGTTGCTTGGATCGTTTGTCTTTGAATGCGGGGGGGCCTTGGTGGCCATCACGCCTTTTTTTGCTTTCGAGAGAGATAGTAGGTAGTCGGTAGTCTCTCTCTTGGTTGTGTGTGAGTGTGTGTCTGTCTGCCTGTCTGTCTCTGTCTGTCTGTCTGTCTGTCTGTCTGTCTCTTTGTCTGTCTGTCTGCCTGTCTGTCTGTCTGTCTGTCTGTCTGTCTGTCTGTCTGTCTGTCTTGTCTGTCTCTCTATGCCTTTCTCTTGTTCACGTCAACAAGCTAACCAACGGCAGGCATGTTTTGGACTGTTTCCGACGGACAGGTGGTCGGCCGGTCCGAGCGAAACGTGTCGGATCTTTTCGCGGCGGCAAGGGCGGCCGCTCCCTGTGTGCTCTTCCTCGACCAGGTACGCACGAACGTTCGCGATATGCATGGCAACGATACACACCTCTTCTTTCAGAGAATGCCACGATTGTCACCATACGTGAACAGCGGGCGACAATTTTTCGCCTTATATTTGAATGTTGCCGACACAATAAACATCGAAGATTTAAACATGGAAGATTTTGTGCCATGCAGGCAGGCATATGCAAGAACAGAATGCGCTGAGAACACCGCGATTGTCGCCAAAAAGTATTCAATGAAAGATTCATAAAGAAGATTTTGTGTCATGCAGGAACAAGACTACGCTGAGCAAGTGTCGATTCCGTCACTTTTCAGAAACTGAGAAATGTCGCGTTAGTCACTTTCCAGCGCGGTGTTCACTCGCCTTTGGCGGTCTGTCCACCCTTCACAACACCACTTCATTCTCTTCAGCGCAGCAAGTGGCTGTTGTATCCTGGGTGAAAATGTGTGCGTCTTTTTTTTTTTTTAGATAGGCATCGACAGCGCAACTGGCTGACTAATTAGTAAATATGTCTCAGTGCGGCTGAAAACGTTTTTTGTGTGTCTGTAAAATATGGCTTACTTTGGGTGGACAGGTGGAGGGAGTCGCTGCACGTCGAGGATACCACTCTTCAACGGAGCAGACTTTCGATCGGATCCTCAGCACTCTCTTGGTAGAGATGGATGGGGTGAGTCAATAAGTACTAATGTGTTTCAATGTTTTGACATCGTTCCCGCTCGTTTACGTAAAAGACCCCACCACATCCCGTTCGACTGTGGGTATATCTCGAACGGGTAGTCTTTCTGTGTTGTGTAATTGTTTTTCCGAATATGTAGCCCCTCGCCCGTGTTCCGTCTCCCGCTCGGTCTCGCATCTTTTCCTTACCAAAGAACTTCTTGATGTTGGTTGGTCGTACCAGTAGCGTACGACCTCACCAGCTATTCGCTGTAGCCCGCATGGTCACGCGGCCGGTTCAGGTCATGTCGGAGTCTGATAACTGTTGGCGGTACCAGCGGTAGCGTCAGACCTCACCAGCTAGGATCTGGCTGTTTCCCGGACCTTTATCACGAAACAGGTCATGTCGGAGTCTGGCGGGCACGTGGTCGTCCTGGCGGCCACCAACGACATCGACCGCCTGGACCCTGCGCTCCTCCGGCCGGGCCGGCTGGATCGCCGCGTGCACCTCGGCGTCCCGGACTCGGCCTCGCGCGCGGCCATCTTCCTCCAACGCCTACGCGGCATGCCTTTGCGGATGGAGGAAGAGGTCGAGGGAGGTGGTGACGGACGGGACGCAGACAGCGGAGGAGCCGCCTTGCAAGGGGAGGTCGGGCATGGTGAGGGGGGAGTCGTGGGTGAGCGCGGAGAGCTGGGTGCGAGTGGTGCCACCGATGCGGCGGCGGCGGCGGAGGTAGTCAACGACAGTGGCAATGCTGACGGCGGAAGTGGCTCTTGCGGCACGCCAATACTTGGCCGTCAGGCCAGCGGCCAAGTAAGCAGCGACGATTGGGCTGGAACTGGGGTGCCGCCGCGGCAACGATCGCCGTCACAGCCACAGCCGCCGCAGATTCCGGCGCCTTTGCCACGCGCACGAAGACGGCGGGGTTTGCTAGACAGCGCGGAGGCGTACGCGGAGTGGCTTGCCGGCGAAACCGAGGGGAGCTCCGGTGCGCACGTGACGGGCGTGTGCCGCGAGGCGGCGCTCGCGGCCCTGAGGGAAGGCATTGGGTCCACGGAGGTGGCGCAGAGTCACTTCGAGGCAGCCCTGGGCGATCGGCGAAGAGGGCGCGATGCTGCCGCCGGCGGTGGCGGGCAACCGCGGCCCCTGCGGTAGCGTGTTCTTCTTCGCTTGATGCCGCAGGCTCTCGTTGGCGGAGCCTTGTGTTGAGTTGGTGTAGCCTGTGCTGTTGCGTGGTACCCGGCAGCGTGTTAAGAGCCACATTCATTCCTCGTGCAGACGACCAAGTGATTTCAATCTGGAACGAGGGACGAACACTCGGTTCATTGTGGGCATGTGTTACCCCTGAATATAGTTGTGCTCGACGATGTTGCCTCGGAGATGTGCGACAACGTATAGGCGACAATGGCCGAAGAGACACTCTTACGATACTGCATGGGCTGGGCGATCATGTAGGAGAGGATGGCGACATAAACAGCGAAACGCACGGAAAATTGGTGCGGAAGGCCGTTAACTACGGCCTGCCGCCTACATGTACACGCGCGCTCGCATCTTCCGATGCAGTAACAGGTGTGTACAGGCTCAGTCAGGCCGCTCACTTTGCTGCTGCCACGTTCCCCCCGAATTCCACATGAACCGCAGAGAAGAAGTCTCTTCTTTTGAACAGGAGGAGGACACGCTCAAAACAAAACGCGAATGGGCCCTCTGATAGCGACGTAGGGAGGGGTGGTGGGTAACGGTGTCACGCGAGATACCCTAGTTTCATGCGAACCGTTGGTGTGTGAAACACCAGTCGAACCCTGATGTGATGGTTATGGTTTATACGTACAGTAAATACTTCGAAGTACCAGATAACATGTGGCTCATAGAGTGTGGCATTGAGACTCATTCACGTTGTTTGGGGATTTCAGGGTACAACGACCAACGTGTTATCTCTACAGCACGTAACATCCCACTGCGGAGCTACACACCGTATGTATGTAGACTATGTTGCACGACATACCACACCCCCTGGACCGGTTTCCAAAGCTCGATTACTCTACAACGACGAGGGCGAAACCGTTGAATAGTACATTTTCAAATAGAGCCTCGAAGAGGCGGTTCTTTTGCCGTAACTTTGGGCACCGTGTCGCAGTTTTGCTGCAGAGTACTCGAGCTTTGAAACTCAGTTCAAGGGGGGGTGGTATCTTACGCGACTACCTGCGGTACCAACTTGACTCCATCGAATGTCTGACACGACTAGTTTTCCCAACAATGGTGGCGCTAAATTATCGTCCGCCCTACATAGCTTCAGTACGATAGTCTTCTGGCCACTAGACTAATGGGGTTCCAGTATTTCACTGAAAAGGCCGTAGGGTAGAGGTACAACAGCCTGCGGAGAATGCTGTACATATAGAATTGGATAACAAATATTTTGAATACAGCCGTACAGTAGTTATAGGTAGTAGCTAATAGGTAGTGTAGCCTGCGACCACGGGAGGCGGCCGCCTCGGTTGGACCTGTACGGGTGTTAGGGGGTACTGAGCAGAGATTGGTACGGTTATTTATGTGCAAATAACAACCACCACCAACAACATGATTCGACCTTTGGCGAACCCCCAAAAGATGTGTGGCAGAAAGGGTACGGCACGGTCCTTCGGCGGACTTGACGACTTGACTCGTTGGTGGACGAGGGCAATATACGATTGTGAAGATATGGTGCCATCTTACGTGCATCTGACGAGGCTCCTTTGCGATCTGTGCAACATGAACGCTACTATCGATACATGTCATAACGTTGCTTGCGACTTCATTTGTGGATCCACCTACATACATTGCAGCAGGTATATATCTATCGGGAGTTCGTCATTTTCGAAGGCATGTGTCGTCGAGTGAAACCGTCGTTTCTCACGACGACAATATCGCAACACATATGTGACAAACATACGCGCTGCGCAGGAGGATTCCGGCCGGAGGCGGTTGCCAGAAGTAAGAAAGCAGCCCACCTCGGTGCTGTGCCCCGTCAAGCCGTGTGCTGGCTGCGGGGCAGCCGCACCGAGTCTAAATGTGGACGACTTATCCGAGGAAACGACCGACCAATCAAAGGCGCTACGCCACCCAGACGACTAAATAAACTCAGCCCGCAAACAGGAAAGAGGACGATCAGCTGTCCTAGTGCAGACGGGACGCATAGAGCTCCTGGGAGCACGAGGTGAGGTACTAAAAGCAAAGATCCATCGCTCACCGAAATGTTACGTAGTCGGACGGAGCTGCAAACACGAACACGGTCTACTCTGTAGACTACATATTAAATATACAGCAGTACAAGTCCAGTCTACACCGACGCAGCCGTATGGCACAGCGACCCTGTGCTGATGTTACGTAACATTGGCGTTGCAGGGACTGCTGCTGTAGTGTACTACTCTGTGTAGGTCCTGGTGGGTGGTGGCTCAGAGCCTCTTCGGTTGATGGTCGATGTGTACAAACACACCTCGCTCGTTCTTGCCTCGGTACCTCTTACCTGTATTTTTACTGCTTTTGGAATGTGCGATTGTGCAATAACAGCACGTGACAGCACGCAACAAGTAGAGGCAGAGCAAAGACGGCGTTGTCACCCAAAGTCGTCGAACAAGGCGGTCCTGGTGGGTGGTGGCTCAGAGCCTCTTCGGTTGATGGTCGATGTGTACAAACACACCTCGCTCGTTCTTGCCTCGGTACCTCTTATCTGTATTTTTACTGCTTTTGGAATGTGCGATTGTGCAATAACAGCACGTGACAGCACGCAACAAGTAGAGGCAGAGCAAAGACGGCGTTGTCACCCAAAGTCGTCGAACAAGGCGAGTATGTGGAGTAGAAAACGTTTTGTTTACAAACAAACTGTATAATTGCCCTTCTCCGTCGGATCACTCAATGATTTGCACATCCACCTGGCTGGGTAAAGCTGGCAGACAATAATGAGTGTTTGCACGGTTGCAAAGGGAGAGCCGACCCCGTACTTCGTACTTCCTCCGGTGCCGTGTTCGCGAATGCTTTAATCAGCATCACGACAGCCAACACGAGTACTCCTACCAATGCTGCCGATACCGGGTGGTTCCGTGCGAGAAACGTTCATGCCTCAATACTGCCGCCATGCCATGCCTCCAACTTCATCTCCTTTCGCGAAATAACGAATCGAAGCTCAAAACACCAATGAAACAGGACGGGCATCGAGAAAACACGATACAGCTGACTTTGATCAGCTGTCGCTAAAAAGGACGGCAAGTAATGCTTGTCGCAAAGGTCCAATCTGACCGGGCCAGGAATGATCTAGCACAGAGCGCCAAAGGCCACCAAAAGCCTCGAGAAACCGTTAGAAAAAAGGACAAATTGGCGGGAAAGGACGCGCCTCCTGACGGCCATGACCAAGTAGAGGCTTTCCGGGCAAGCAGGGCCGCCGCTTTGGCCTTTGCCCGGGGCCCCCACCACAGGTCCAGCGGTTCGATTTTGGAGGCCACTTGGAAGAGGTCGACCGTCGTCGCAATGGTCACGAAACGCGTGGAGCTCTTGCATATGAACACCATATGCAGGGAGTTCACGCAGGTTCTGGTAAGTTGGTTCTGTGAAGGAAGGAGAGGCTGTAAGGTAGCGATTTTGTAGTACCACCAACAGTGAAGGCTAGGGTTGTGATTGCTTAGTACCTCAAGCAACTCAGCCGGTGGCGCGATCCTTCATTCGTATACCGAAGGAGAGATGCCAACCGGAGGATTTATGCATATTCTATTGTAGGGGACAGCAATTACGTACTTTGATACAATCTGCCTGCAAGAAACCAGAGTGGCATTGGCACTTGCTCCGGTGGCTCTTGTTGTGGAGTCTACTTTATTCGGTTGTGTGTGGTCTCAAGACTGTTCGTGTATCTCACTTGAAACTCTCCGGGAAAGGAGTCAACTATTTAACCCCCGCTACAGAGGCAACCCTTCGTCCGTTGCTACGAATAGAAGAAGACTCCAGCATCAACAAGATATCTCCTACACGAGGACATGCATGATAACTCTGACAACATGGCATCCACAGGGAGACGAGGAAGAAACCAGGATAGCCTTGCAGCGCAAGCAAGCCAACGAGGCGGATACATGGCGCGAGATGTGCTCTATGTCGGCTGGAATGGTGCAGCAAGTGGACTCATCGTCGTCGCCAGAAACAGCGCAGAGAGGAGATGGGGCAGGGAATGACGTGAACATGCACATGAAGCTCATCGGACACATCAAGGAGAGTGGCGGCGGCAAGACGGGTGACGAGGACGACGATGACGACCATGAGAGTGAAGACACCGACCTACCACAGGGCACCAGGTGAACCATGAAGCTGTGCGCGTGTGTACCTGGGTACTTGGGACCATGCATGCATTCGGTACTAAACAGCACGCGGCACTGACGGTCGGGTTGAGGAACGATTAGCATGACCGCGTTATCGGCCCTCCAGTACCTACCTACTCATAGACCTTTCCGCACGGGTGGAATGCACCCACCACTTGGTGGAGCATGAAAAAAAGTCCCAGCAGAATGAGGCGTGTCGCACAGTGGCCCCTCGTACTGCTGTTCACCTACGACCGCATGTAGGGATGATTGCCCCCCACCCTCCCCCCTCCATTCTGCTCCTCGATTAAGCCACGGCGCTTCATATGTGCGGCAGCGTTACGCTAGCCTTGTGGGCGAAATGCCTGACGTTCTCCGTACCGGCTTCGCAGGGATGCGAGATTACTTTGGACAGATGCTTCACAGTCTCTACGCCGCCCCATCGGACGTGTTTTGTCCATGATATTCTAGGTGGATCGTGCACCCCAACGCACAGCCGAAGATCAAGTGGGACCTGATGGTGGCCTTGCTAATCGTGTACTCCACCCTTAGCGTGCCGTTCCGGATCGGGTTTGAGGAGGAGGCGGGCGTGTTTGGGACGATTGTTGACACGGTGGTTGACGTGGGCTTCACGCTGGACATTGTGCTCTCGTTCCGGACCGCTTTCGTAGACGAGGTAAGTTTGGAAACGCCGGGCCGCCCCGGGAAGGAGGTAGTTACGTCCACAAAGGGCGGGGTAGATAGTTAGATGGGTCAGCAGAGACGAACATGTCTCGAGTTGCAGTTCAAGCTCTTTTGCACCGGTAGGTTGCACTTACAAATCGAGATGCGGCAGTATTGCTCATAAAACTACGCGCATCGGAACCACGTCTCACCTGGAGGGTACGTGAGAACTGCTCGAAATCAGGAGTGAGTTGTACGTAGATGAAGCCGTCCTTTCGAGATAACGTGGCTTTCACACGAAAGAAACTCGCTGATTACGTTGCCCCTCCCTGGGGTCGATTGGTTTGCCAGCTGACGCGATTGCCCCCCTTCCCTCGACTTCCGTTCAAGTGGAATGCGAAAAGAGCATCGTCGAGGTTTTGACACCGTGGTAGCCAGTGATCAGTGTTGCCTGTCTGGTAGATGCGCAATTTCGACGGTGGTGATTTAGTTCCCAACGAAAGGGTTCGGTAGGTTGTTGTGATAGCGGCCAACTATCCAGTATGTCAACACCGCGACCAGCTTTCGGGATTTTAATTGAAGAAATATAGCGCGGTTATCTTCTGTACCATACTAAATCCTGAACAAACAACAGCGGGCTGTACTTCCAATGTTTATATCCGCGGGTCTTGGCATGTGTCGCAACAGTTTTCTGGTCTACCTAACTGTAAATACACCAGATGCACATCGGTGTATGTCGTAAAAAACTTCGCTCACACTTCGCCTATTATTGCGCCTTCCGAACGAACGTGTGGCACGGCTAGAACGGAGAAACTATCGTCGACGTTCGAGAGATCGGCCTGCGCTACCTGAAGGCCTGGTTTGCCATCGACTTTCTGTCCACGGTTCCGATAGACAAGCTGGTGAGAGGGGGGGGAGCGGACGGAGGAGAGCGAGGTAGCGAGAAGAGGAGCACAAAAGGAAAGCAACGTAGTTGTGCAGGAGGGTGGGGTTGGGTCGCACAGGAAAGCGTTGAAATTCAATAGCTTAATATCCCGAACATACAACAAGTAGGTCTTTACTTGTGGACGTATTTGGTTGCTGTTCCTTCTGTATGGGCTGAGATAAGCTACAACGCTATAGTGATCGAACGAGAGAGGTACCACATACTACGTCGCAGCAATAATACAAATTTTAATAGGAAAGGCGAAGGCTGCGGCAACCTATTTAGTTTGATAAGACAGGGCAATCCTGCGGCAACCTAGTTTTGGTTTCCAGCAGTCTTACCTGCGCGCGCATGAATGCATGCGTGAAGGCGTGTCCATCCTTCGCTTGATCCGTCTTGTTCCTCCTACCCCATCACCCGTGCATACCAGGCCCTGCTTGTTGCAGGAGGCAGCGGCAACGCTGTTCTACGGTCAACGAAGATGCTTCGGATCTTACGGCTCGTTCGGCTCTTCAAGCTTGTGCGACTTTTCAAGCTGCAAAGCGTGAGTGTAGGCTTGCTGTTGTTCATTGCTGTTGCTGTTTGTTGCTACTGTTGTTGCTGCTGCAGCTCTTGTTGTTGTTGCTTCGACACCGAAATTAATGCCGCCATTACCCACAGCCTAGACTCACCCCACCATCTTTCCTATCCTCGGCTGCCTTTGGACTTGTCTTGTGCCTTTTTGTTGTTGTACCGATGAGCACAACGAACGAACAACTGACATGTACTATATTATCGTCCTGTCTACTCCGTCGGCGCAAACTCGGCTGGACGCATCGCATCGGGGCTCATTGGACGCTTCGGACGCATACAATAAACCGGACAACTCACTCAACAATCGTTGGGCACAACAAACACACTCCACAAAAAAACAACGAAAACGCGGCTGCAGAAAGTCGCAGGGGAGGAGGAGCGACCCACTAGGATTAACCCCAGCGTGATGAGCCTCCTGAAGATGCTCGTCTACATGACGTACATCGCGCACATCCTTGGGTGCATGTGGCATTGGCTAGTCACCTTCGAACCCGAAGGAATCAGCTGGGCTTCGAAGTTTGGAGTCGAGGAGGTGGGTTCCTTCCCGTGTAACGAGACACGAGTATTGCGTGGGGAAGATAAGGAAGGCGGGTTGGTAGGAGGAGGGACGGAGGAGGCCAGGCCCCGTATGTTTCGTGAGTGTGTGGGGAGTTCAGAAGGAGCCTGCTTGGATGATGGGTAGGTGGTGAGCTCCTTCAAAGAGCCGCGAACGGGTTGTGGGGGGAGTTGGCAGAGGGGCAGAAAAAGGCGAAGCGTTCTGCTTGTCTCCACACCATTGAGAGCTGGCAGGAGTGGAATTGTAAATGGACACTAGTGGGTAGGAGGGGTACTCATAGTCGTGCATGCCGTAGTCGTTAGACCATTCACCTCGCATCCCTACAAAGTCGGGACGGAGCACGCCGGGTTCTCACCGGACCAGGCTCTGGGTAGGAGGGGCGGAGAAAAAGGAGTCGGGGGGGGGGGAGACGGTGGCGAGTAGCTCCCTTGACTGTGGAGCGGCAACGTTCACATCTACGCTCAACATTTTAGCGATCAGAAAAAGGAATGGATGTGTTCCAACCCCTTTCCCCCCCCCCAGCGCGACTGTCTAGAGGTTCCTCCCTTGTTGCAGACATCCCCTAACCCCCCCCCCCCGTCTCGACCCGTTTTTGTTGACCTGGGTCCAGGCTTCCCTTGGCACTCGGTATGTGGCTTCGATCTACTGGGCCTTCACCACGATGACGACGGTGGGGTACGGGGACGTCGTGGTCACGACGACGGTGGAGAGGTGCTTCTGCGTGGTCGGCATGCTGATCGGCGCCACTGTTTTCGGCTACATCGTGGGTAACGTGAGCGTCATGATGGAGAGCTTCGACCTGAAGAGCGCGCTCCGCACGGAGAAGATGGACAGGGTTAAGGTATGAATAGAAGGGTGGTCTACTTGTTGATTATTACGGGAATCGACCGTGTCAAGTGGCCGATCAGTACGGACAGAAAGAGGTACTGGGCAGAGATCGGAACGGTTATTAATGTGAAGACGACAACAACAACAACAACAACAATTGTTGTCGAATTCTGTGCGTCGTGGACAAAGTATGGTTTGTCAGAACTGGATTAATCTACCCGTTGAGGATCGGGGGTTGGGGCTGTGGGCAAAAAAATCCCGCCCCGTGCTCGTTTTGCTTTGCCTGTGTATGCAATCGATGCATCGCGATAAACAAAGGATTTCGATGGTGATATGTAGCCAAACAAATTTCTCTCGCGTTCTTGCTGTTGTCCTCGCGACGGGTTTAATTTGGTGTTTCCTTGGGAGAGAGTGATAGAATGGAGACTCAGAACCCTCAAGGAGAACAGTCGCCTAATGGCCGACGTCAAGGGCAAACGCATGGGTCCTCCCAGTGACCAGAAACCGTGTTCGCGTTCTACGTGGAGACTGACGCCTTTTCATTGGTCAGTCCGTTCCCGCAGTCGATGCTAACTAAAGAAAAAACACACATGCGGGCGCACCTTCGTTTCTCTCGTCCCTCGATGAAACCCCCCACACACACCCGTGTCCTAATCCTCGTGCATGATTGAAGAACGTCTACAACTCCTTCTTCTGATCCGTACTCTTTTTCGCCCCCTTACCGCCCGATCTTTCGTGCGTCCTTTAACTCAACTTGTCAACGGGACCTAATGTTGGTCCAACGGCGCATGGCCCCCAACGCTTACGGCGCATGCGTGCATGCTTGGGTGTGATCCTCGAAACGGAACCACGCAACGCCCGCGATATCTTGGCCGGGCTCGGCGGGGGGCGGGTCCTTGGCGTGGCGGGAAAACGGCGCTCTTGGGGTCATCCCTATACGTATGCGTCCGTGTATGCGCGCGTGGTTTCCATCGTTTTCGGTGACGGCGGTCGGATGTGCCCAATTTCGCGCGCGCGTGGCCAGGAGTACATCGTATCAAGGCGTTTCCCGCAGAAGTTCAGCCGGCGCGTGCTGCAGCAGTACAAGTACCACTACAAGAAGATCTCCGTGCTGGACAACTACGCCATCCTCGAGAGCCTCCCCACGACGGCGCGGACCAGCCTGTTGTTCGCGCAGTACCACGACGCTGTGGATCAGCTCTCCTTCTTGCAGGCATGTTGCACGGGGCAGGGGGGCAGGGGAGGAATTAGGCGTGGAGTTAGGGTACGACTCGGGGTTCTGGGGAAAGTAGCAGTCTTACCACTAGGGTGAAGACCAGCGTTTGCTAGGGTGGAGAACGGCGTTTCTCTAGTCTTCGCAGGCGTGTATGGTGTATGGCTAGGGCTAGGGTTAGGGTCAGATGCAGAAGAGTGGTGATGGGCACGATAGACACTACAGCATTCACGCGACGTACGGGTACGTTGCATCGATATTAATAAACTCCTCTTATCCAAACAATCGACAGCCATGCTGATCTCCTCCTCTACTAGCACTATTACTAAGCCAACGCCATTTTCTGACCCCTCCCCCCCCACGGCCGCCTCTACAGAACAACCCGCCGATTTTTGTGTCCAACCTTGTTGGGGCGTTGTCGGCTAGCTACGCCAAGCCCGGCGACGTGCTGTTCTACCAGGAGGAAGTGGCCTCTGACCTCTATTTCTTGGTCACGGGCAAGGTCAATCTCTTCGCCACCTTCAGCGTGAGAGCCAGTCGCGTGTTTTGCGTTCAGCGTGTGCCGCTTTCCCTGACCTCTATCTCTGTATGGTGTCTGGAAGCAGGACACAGGCAAGTGCAGTTGTGGCGGCATGCTCTCCTGTAGGGGGATTTTTCGGGTGCGCTCTGCGTCGCCCGCATGATCCATTTTTGAAGATCACAGCGGCAAATCCTTCCGCTTGGGATGGAGATCAAGGGTAAACTGGTGGCGAAAACCATATCGTTATTCATGCGAGGTCTCACTAGTGAACTTTCCTGGACCCTTCGTCCCGGCGGAGAGGACCCAAAATAGTCTTGTTTATCGAGGTACCTTCAGTCTCGTGAGTCAAGCAAAAACGAGTACAACCTTATTCCAGCTAACACAGAACATGAAGAGTGAGCCACACACAAGTACTTTGCGAGCAACTGAACCGGCGTATGTTCGTTCCGTGGCCAATACAAAATAATACTTCCTACTCACTGAACACGAGAAAACACGCTTTATGCACGTGACGTGTGCAGGCGAAAGTCACCGCCGAAAAGACTTTCTCGGATGGATTCCACCGCAGTACAATGGGGCATGGCGACCTGGAGGCGAACGTCACCGGCGAAGGTCCTTTCGCCGTCCAAACCTTCAGCTTCGCCAAGGTTTTCAAGGACTCTAGGATCGGCGAGGTCGGCGTGATGCTCGACGTGCAGCAGGTGCGGTTCGTGTGGGGTTATCTCCCTCTGTTATTCTTGGATTGATGAAGTGAGGGTGGCTGCAAGGTAACCTGTAACTTCTCCAGCACCCGCACTTGCAAACATGAGCGAGGGATTTCGGTTCGATGCTGTTTGTGTGCTGTCACCTCAACACCCCAACAAGTTGAACACGTTTTGCTCCTGAGGCCAATCCCGAGCGTAAGGAGGTGGTGCCAAACATAGCCTGGCACTCCATATCCCCTCCCCTCTCGGCCTCCGCTAACTATCCCCACCCACCCTGGCCCTCATGTACACGATTCACTGCCAAAAATAATTGTAGCCCATTGCTGCGGTGGCGATGTCGGTGTGCGACATGTTTACCATCGGCAAGGAGAACCTGCTGTCGGCTCTGGACGGCTTCGTGAAAGTGCAGGTATGAGCCTCGTGTGTTGGTGTGGTCGGAACGCCCGGATACCAAACGTTCTTCGAGGAAGCACTTGCTACAACCTGTACCTTCGCCCTCACCGTTGGAAGAACCCGCCCAAAAAACCTGTAGCGGTGGCTTTTCTGACGTCTTACCCCATCCTCTCGGGATGTATTGCAATAGCCCATCCCAAACAACCATCACGTGTATCCGTGAATAAAAATTACACCGTGACAGCGATAATCACGGCGCACTGCTGACTTTGTCAGTACAACAACGTTTGAGCACCCGCGTACTATCCCACTCCACCACGGGTGTGTCTCCGTTAGACTCAAACATAACGACTCCACAAGCACCCTCGGTCCGTGAATATGCTGGCGGTCAGTCTGGGATGTACTAACCATCCTGGCTACAGACCAAATCCTGAAGACCGAAAACGCCGACCAGTTGCCTGCGCTCCCCTGTGTGCATCAGTCCAGTACTGCCAAATCACGCAAATCAAAACCTATCAGCGGACTCGGTATTGTTAACCCATCAGGACACAGCGATCTCGTAGGCGACTCAACACTCGTGCTGCTAATTGCGCCATCTACGATACGGCTACTGTGTCGAGATGAAAGGTGGCCAAGCGAGCGTTAACGTATCCCAGAAGATCGCCCCACATGACCTATACGAAGAAAATAACCACAACAGTATTTACTAAAGACGACAACGACAACAACGTCACTACACCAACAACGAACAGGCGAGTCTCATCGAGGACGCTGAGAATTTCATGAGGCGCCTGGACGAGTTCAAGAAACGCAAGGGGATGGAGGTGGTGCCCGAAGAGTTGGATAGCGAAGACACGAATAGGATGGGCCTCATCGCGGAAAAGAGCGACAACGCACGGGCGGGGGGGGGAGGGGAAGGAAGCGGAGGGGGAGGAGGCGGGACAGGGGGGGGGGGGGCCCAACGAGTGGTGCCCTTGTCAACGGCGCGGGACAGCGATGGGCGAGAGCGTAAGGTGCGGCGGAGCTAGGCTAGGCTGGGTCGGTTTGACTCAATTATTGGTCGAAATTTTCTCTACTCGGTACCGGTTGAGGTCAGGTCAATGAGGCCGTTCTGTTCACCCAACCCGTGGGAGTTTCTGTTACCAACGCGGAGTCGGCTGCGAGAGTCGTGCGCACTCAGCGTACGCGGCGGTGGTGTGGTATTCCATTCCGGATCGATACGTAACGCAGGAACAAACAGCTCCTTTCGAGCAAAAGAGAGCATAGTTTGCTTAACGATACGATGATCTCTCGCATTTGCGGCAGCAACCGCAGCAGCACTGGCGGGGGCGGTTTACGGGTCGGTCAGTGTCTGATTCTCGTGAGAACCTGAGGTCAAATTAAGAGATGATAAACTTGGCTGAATAACGTTTGGGTTCAGAATATGGCCGAATCTCTTTGAAACCGGTGTACATGTAGGCTGAAATGACTTGGGAGCGATTTTAATCCCCAAAAATCTTTAATCCCTCACGACTTTCTTGTGGGAAGACGAGATGGTTATCGTATAGGGGCTTGCAGTTTGATCAGCTTAGAATACGCTCACGTATGGCTGTGTTGGAGAGAGAGACCGGCCGTGTGTGAAAAATAAGAGAACCTTCGTTGTCGAAAAGACAGATAAAGTTGGTGTTTATTGTGAAGCGGCAGGAATACCTCTCTGTATATTTCGGAAACCTGGGCTCAGCACAGGAACAACTTTTCAAGTCCTCCCTGTCATTCCGTAACACGTGTTGGATGCAACAAGAAGTTATGCACGAGAACGAGCGAAATCAACAGAGCACGTGAAGAGACGTAAGGACGGCAGTGACCGCCCAACGTAGGTGGGAGCAGAGCAGTATATTCCCGCCCTCCCATCAGCCAACGTGGCTGGCGAGATGATGTGATTTCCTTGTGTCTCCCTCCCCAATACGCGGCCTAGAAACCGAAATAAACGATGCAGTTCGAAAGAAGAACAGTAAAGGGTCGGGTACGAGGTGCGTGGCCGGTCGTCGTCATGGTTTTTCTGTGTCGTTGTCAGGACAAAACGTTTGACACATTACTCGCGTGCAGTTGTTGCCAGGATGTCAATTCTGGTCTAGAGAAGTAGAAGCAACACAGGAGGATCGCACGTCGTAACTTTCTGTCACCGACAGCGTCCGGCCTCAAAGTGTGCCCGTTTTCGCTGCCCTGCTACATACTGTTTTTCCACAACAAACCTTCCTCACGAGCAGGGGGTGGGAAGCGCTGGCACGAACGCTGGAACAGGTGGCCCTCCGCCGGAAGCGACGTTGCCACCTCTAAAGCGCGTTTCGTCAATGGCGAAGGCAGCGGCGGCAGCGGCGGCCGCAGTTGGAGGCGGTGAAAGCGGTGGCCCGCTGTCCCCGTCCGGTGCTCTGCCCGACGCTGGTGCTGGCGGGTTTGAACTCTCTCCGGCATCACCATCACCGAACGTTAGACACGTACGCGGCGCGCACGTCAAGCTCCGGGTTTGCAACACCATAAAGCTAAGCCCGCTCGTGAGACTGGACGGTGGGCTTAACGAGGGCAGCGGCATGAACGGCACCGGTGACAACGACCGAGGGAACGGCGGCAATGCCGGTGGTAGCGGCGGCGGCGGCGGTGATAACTTCACGGGTGGGCTTCTCGTGGCGTCCGTTTCCGAATGCGACAGCGGTGCGTTTGGTGACGAAGATAGCGGAAGCTGGCGGGAAGAAAGCGAGGGTAGCGATATCACCGACGACGAAGATGACGAGGGAGATGAGCTCAACGGTTCGAAAAGGCACGGGAGCTTGTACGACGCAAGGCCGCGCGTGAGATCGGCGGCATCGCAACAGTGCATGGAGCTGCAGAACACCTTCGCGAGCGACGTGACGATGGGGGGCAGCCCCGCCCATTCCAGCCTCGCCCAGCGTATGGCAGTGGTGAGTTCGCCCGAGTTTTGATGGAGGATGAGCGTCATGGGATTTAGAGCTCTCAACCCCCCACAGAATGTAACCAAAGAAACCAAGAAGGAAAAAGAGGGTCTAGATGTGTACGGATTGTTGAAAAGGAGGGTCTAGATGTGTACGGAAAAAAAGGGATGGGGTTGAACGAGCACCTAAATGAACCAATGGATGCAGGGACAAAGCTCACGGTCCAACGTAGGACTGAGAACATTGGCCGTCGAGAACGTAGACGAAGATTAAGCTAGATAGACGAACACGACAAGTTCAAGCGTGAATGCGGCTCCGAGTGCGAAGACCGGACGCATTTAGTTGCAGAATGTCCGTTTTACGAAAAAGAAGAGAGACAAGTACATGGCTGAGGTGGGAAAAAATAGCATGAAGGTACAGAGAGATGTCTGAGGCATGGAAAAGCCAGGAGAAGACGGAAGCTATACTGGGGCATAGGAAGTGGGCTGAATTGGCAGGAGGTGATGTCGATAGGATAGATAGTAGAGGATAGAAAATGTTCTTGAAGTACCTGGCAAAGTAGGAACGAACGATTGACCATCGGTGATCGGTCCTGTGGGAACGATCTCCGTCTTCTCGAGGACGCGTGGTCAATGGTCTAATCGCTAAGGCATAGTCTATGGTACAAAGCATGCTACCCGTCCCCTTGCCCCCCACGTGAGAAACATTGATGGATACAGAACGTAGGGGGTATCACTTTCTGTGATCTGTTAAACCTGCGCAAGAATAAGCATCCATCGATCAAACGTCGCCCCCCTCTTCCCATTGTCGCTGAAAAAATCACAGGCGAGAAAGTTTCGGAGTGGTTCCAAAGTGGCCCCGACGGAGGGACGGCCGTCGATGATTCTCCATCGTGCCACTTCCGCAAGGAGTTTCGACCAGATGAGCCAGCTCAGCCATCGGGTGGACGACGACGAGGACGACGACAGCAGCAGCTCCGACTCAGGCGCAGACTCTGCGAGAACGAATGACAGCGGTACTGCCAGTGGTGGTGGCACCGGCAATGTTGGCTTGTCGGCCGTGGGAGATGCCGACGAGCTCACTTTCGAAACAACGGGGAGCGGGAACGGTTCCGAAAGCGTGCAAGACGCGACCCCCCCCAACGTTCTTGCGGGGGGCGCTGCCAGTGGAAGCATTCACCCGAGACAGGCGAGCGCGGCGGGACAAGTTCCAGCGGAACGTCCACGGTCACCGCCATCACTGAGTTTGCTGCCCTTAAGGCCCCACGAAGTTAGCGGCGACGCTTCCACCGATAACGGTGGGTCGCGAGGCGGGGATTCGAGTGTTGGGGACAACATGCCGGTGTCGAGGGAGAGAAGGATAGTTACAGGCGAATCAGCTGGTAGCGACCCTGAGAGTGGCTCTAGAAATACCCCCGGGCCATTGGGCGAAGCTACGGCGGGACGGGGACGGGTGGAGGGGTTGTTGCGGGGCGAGGGGGCGGCGGGGGCAGGGGGTGGCACTGGCGCGGGAGCGGGAGCGGTAGAGGGCGTGAGGCCGAGAAGATCTCGTCGACAGAGCTTGATGGCGGTGGCTCAGGCCGTCAGAAGAACGAGCATGAAGCTGTTGACACCAAGCAGACACACGGGACAACGGCAAAGCGGCGGGCAGCGGCCCATGAAGAAGGTGAACAAAATGAGCGAAGACCAAGCGCATGAGCAACCGTTGCGGTGTTGGGCACAACTGTCGGGTTCGGAGAACTGGTCCGCACTAATGGATGCGCTGTAGGGTGTAGGTTCAGGTTCAGCTAGAGCAGGCGAAAAGACAAACGAAGACATTTGCGAGAGCCAAAATCGGTCCAAGGTGTTCACGACAGTAGATACCACCCTCGAGAATGAACACAAAGCAAGCGAGCAACACGAATTGAGGCACGGAAGCATAGCTGCAGCCACTAAAGTGCACCCACTTTTGTATCGAATCCCGTTCAATTCCCATGGCGCGCAGCCACTTCCCACCCTATAGGTCGCACATCCTTCTACAGGTCGAACGCAACCCCGAGGCCGAGGCCACACAGCAACACTTGAATCAATGCCTCCTTTTGTGGAAAAGTCGTTGCCTCCGCATCATGTGGCGTTAGATGCTGGTTGAAAAAATGGACGGATTCGGCTACTTAGGTTTTGTAGCATGAGGCTAGCCCTCAATTGTCCGCCCGTATTTGTCCATCACCGAGAGCTGCGTCGTGAAAAAAGGACGTAGAGACGCAGCTGCGCCAGAAGGGTATCCTAAAGCCTTCTTTTTCAGACCCCTCGTTTTCCACTCTCGCGACCCAAACCGACCCCAACGAAACCATGGCAAACGTTGACACAATAATTTTCCTTCCTTACAATAGACACGTTGCACGTTTCCACGGCATCTCCCTGTGTTTCTACCTTTCCCTGCCCTGTGGGGCCTTTCCTACCTCACTCTGCCTAAATCAATTTGTCTACTTCGCCAAACGCAGCCATTACTCCATAACTGAGATTCAGTTCCCTGAAAAGTACTCACGTCGTGCAAACCACCTGCATGTGCCCAGGGGCGCTCCAATCTCTTAGCAGAAGCATTGATTTGCCGACAAGCCACGAAATTTATTTGTGTATGTCGATGCCTATGATTTAGGACCTATCAATGAAGCGGCCAACTATGACACTTCAAGTTCATTACTTTATTACCCGTCGTGTGTCCGGTGTGTTTTGAGACGCTGGTAACTTCAAGGTCCCACGTAGACGGGCCTGTTAAAGCAGTCGACTTACAACGAACGGAGTTTCGACGGAAAAAGCACGATGGCGATACATAACCACGACGCGTGCTGCCCTCCTCCATCTGAACACCCTAGCCGCGTTGTCTACCTAACCGACCTCGGCGTACTATTCTTAGGGTACTTAGGATGTTTAGCCAAACATAACCACATAAAGAAAAATAGCAAACGGAAACGAAATGAAAAATAACATCGTTGTTCGAACCAACGCCGCAACAAAACACCCAATTGCAGAACACTACGTACAAGCATCGGCATATGCAGGAAAAGCTGGACGAAATGTCGAAGGCCGGCGAAGAGGAACCGATCGAACACCTGAAGAAGAAGAACATGAACTTCTTGAATGTTCACCAGGTGCGAATGTCGTTTCAATTGGCGTGTACTATGCCGTTCTCCAGGGATGTTGGGTGCATGCGGGCATCGGTGCAATATGCCTGTCTTTTGATCCGTCTTTCTGGCTGCGAATCGGGTGGCATGAAGCAGACACTTCGCCTGGAGAGACCAGCGCTTCCTCGCCAGAGTTAGGTATGGTCTCATGTATCTGCCCCGTCATTTGTGGGTTACTTTTGTCAGCTTCGCCAACCGTAAGGTCTTCTGCTATGGTAGAGGCAGTCCAACCATCCAACAGCAACCACCCTCCGTAGACTAGTTACGCCTGGACTCGTGATTTTGGAACAACAATGAAATACTTTCTTGTTCCCTACCGTACACAGTGTCAACGCATACGTAACCCGTGTGTCATGGCTTGTATGGTTGAATTCGATATAAATCCAAACCCTAGAATCCCACACAATATTGTTTGCGTGACCCCCCCCCCCTCCCCCTTCGTCGTGGTACGGGGAAATGGGTAACATCTACCTATGGTGGAACAATTTAGTTCACGGTCGATGAGGTACTAGCTAACAAGGAAACAACAAAATAAACGATGGCCCCGCCTACGGCGTTGTCAATGCACGCCCCGCTGTTTTTTGTCGATGTCGACCCGCCTTGATCAGGATACGAAAACGCGGATTACCAACACAGCCGCGTCCGTGCAGCAGCTGGCTCTCAACGAGCTTAGCCCGCACGTGTTCTGGGGTCGGTTGCACGTTTTCCACCCGGACTCCATGACGAAGGTGCAGTGCCTTAGCAGATGGCGGTGACAACAATTTGGCTATCGTTTGGGTACTGCCGATCAAGTACATAGTTTTCGAGTGCTTTGTGTTTTGTCCCCAAGCATCCACTCACCCGTGTTGATCCAAACTAGATAGATTTGTCTTTGGTGGGAGCCTTGATGTAATTTCATATCCGGGACCACATTCTTGAAGCCCGGGTTCTAAGTGCTGCACGGGAACCAGCAGGCCATTCGTTGAGGTTCGGTTTAAGAGAAAATTGTCAAACACGAGAGAGGGCCAAATCACACTGGACCCACCAAAGCAGCGAACTTGAGGCTAGTCTCGGGGGAGAGGGGAGAGAAATTGCAAGCGGATGAGACGTACATGCACACGTAGAAATTACGGTCATGTTCCTACTTGTGTTCCCTGTCCAAGCTACCTGTATGCCCCGAGGGTAATCAAAGGAGGATTACGGTTTTCCATTACCGTGGGTATACATTCGTCTTCGTGTGTCTTCCCTATTAATAACTCACCACACGGCGCAAGAAAGAAACCACTTCAAGAAGACAGTACCCCCCTTCCTTCCCCCTCCCCGCCCCCCTCCAACAGTCGCCATCGCCCCCTCTCTGACGCTATATTTCCCCGCACGCTGTTGTCGCACTGACCTGTTCTCGATGTGTACACCACCCCCGTTACGCCTGAACATTGCAAGGCTTTCTGGGACGTGTTTGTGGCGTTCTTCATCGTGTTCTCCGTGCTGGAGGTCACTTTCCGGCTAGGCTTTGACTCGCCCGCGGAGGGAAGGTGAAGACAGCTAGAGACTCGAGCAACGTTCTCACATGTGTCTACACAGAAACATGCCCAGGATACAATGACATGTGCATACAGTAGTATTGATTCCTAGATACCGTTTACGCTGTTGCTGGAGCTCTAGCAGTTGTATGTTGTTGTCTTGCTGGAACGCTCGAACTGCTCGCTAGAAAAGACGGGTTTCGCCCCCGAGGCATCGGCATCATCCGGCTGCTCCTTAGTAGTACAGGAATCGTCGACGACACGCTGCATTTCTCGTACATTGAACACGGCGTAGTTGGCGAGCGGGATTCAACTGGACCATATGGTTGCCTGCTCTTCATGGCCTGCCTTCCGGTGATGATCCTGGAGTCATCCCGTACACCCCCCCCTTCCATCTACGATTCGCCGTCCCTCTCTCCTCTGCCATCAACCCGTACGCGCCGCGCGCGCACACGTACATGGCGACACGCTCTTTGCCGGTGTGCAACTGCAACGCTCTGTTTTGACTGCTGCGTTGGCTTGTTGTCGGTGTTATGGGCCTGTCGTCGATCCGCCGTTGTGTTCGCGTCGCAGCTGGGCCATTTTTGGGCACGTGGTCGACTGTTTGTTCTTCGTCGATATGTTGGTGAGCTTCGACACGGCGTACTGGGACGACGGCAACATCGTCACCAGCAGGTCGGTGAACGAGAATAAAATAAACATCTACATGCTGTAGGTGGTTTCCGTGTTGTCGTGTTCTCTTGGGTGATGAATGTACCATTTTACGATGAATGCACCATCATCCCAGGCAAAAGGGGTAGGGTTAGGACAGAGCACCTGAGGTTTGCTCCCGGAGACACCGCGCGGGTTTTTACCCTTTGGCCAGCTTGACGTAAGATAATTCTGGGTACGCTGTTATGCTTGTCATCGTGGCCATCATTGTTCTCGTTTACTTGCCACCTTTACCGGCACCCCTCCCTCTCGAGCCGTTAGTTGCATGGGAATCTCTTGCTCTAGATACTGCTCTTAGTCACATACATACGAGCTTGAAGGCTACACGCGCGTAGAGTTAAGTACCGTCTCGACGTTGACGAGACAGACACAGAAATAACGAGACTCGGGCAAGGATCGTTGATGTCAGGGTCACGGTCAGGTCAGAACAGACCACGGAACACTAGCGGTTCTGCTGAACCTGTTCGTCGCAGCCACAGACATATCTACGAGAAAGAAGGAAAATCAAACGACACTGCTTCTGATCTCGGCCGCAGCATCGGCCAGGTAAGGATGCACGGCCGAGTCTTCAGGCGCCGCCAACAGAAGGGGGATGTGGGGAAGAAATTAGGGAAGACAACACCAACACGTCGTGCGCGCCTGGTTGCGTCCAACAGCAATCTTACAGTGCCCTACCCAAACCCAATAAAACAGGAAGCTGATCGCGGGGGAGTATCTCCGGACCTGGTTCATCGTGGACTTCGTGTCAACCGTACCCCTTGACACGATGTTCTCGAGGATGTTGCTGAACTCCGACGCCTTGAGGAGCACGAAGCTGATTCGGATGATCAGGCTGATCCGCCTCTTCAAGATTTTCAGACTGCTCAAGGTGTGTGCTTATGGTTGCTTATGTGTATGCGTGTGTGTGTTTACTATAGCATCGACTGCTGATCGACCGACCAATAAAAAGACGTCAGGTTCATCTCGGGTAGTAAAGGGCGAACCAGCTTTCTAGGCGGCGGGCTCCTCCGACAAGGGGAGAGAGGGGTGGAAGAGCCTAGAGGACAAGGTCCAATCTCCGGATTCAGAGTACATGAAAACCGAAAAAAGAGTTTGTGTTTCTACTAATAGCACCAACCGCTCAGACCGGCTGATGAATGAAAATATGTACTGGTATGTAGCGTCGACCGCGCTATCGTCGGGAAAGCATCGTGTTCGTCGATTCTTGTTGTCCGATCGAAAAGAAACCGACCAACCTGATCTCCAAGCCCCCCCCCCCTCCTTCGCTTCAACCAATTACGAAGCAATACTCATTTTCGAACGCGCGAGCCTGATGCGTATTGCCAATCTGAGAACGGAGGTAGTTGTCGTTGTTGCTTGTGGTCCTGACCACCTTATGAACACCCCGTCGTCCCGCTCCCTCAGGCCTCAGTCGTTAACCAAATTTGAGATCCCCCACGGTGTTTCTCATTCGATCTACTCATTTGTTGTGCCAGATGTCGACATTCTTTGAGCGGTACCAGGAGGCGATGCAGATGAATCCGGCCGTCATACGGCTGACCAAGCTCGTCATCCTCATGTCTTTTGCGGCGCATCTTGCGGTAAGAACCAGAACACACAAAGAAGCGACATGTGAACATCTTGCTATGTATACGTATTGTCCTACAGCCTACCTTTCGTACGAAACACGAGCGAGGGAACCAAAGAGCTTCTACAATGAACAGTGCTGTTGGTGTACCGCACAGGATGCCTTTCGCGTCGGTGTAGGGCGTGGATTGTTGTTTTTTGGCCTTTTGTTTTTGCTTCCTCTTCAGACAACGTAGAAAGTGTTTTCGTATTCGCCACAGCCCGACCGCCTGGACCAGTGATCACAGACGGAGTCACGCCCATGGAAAGCCAAATTTCCGGTGAACGTTCCGGTGAAAAACCAACCGGCGGATCCGGTGAAACCCACAATCTCAACTATCCTACCCCCGACCCAGCCGACAGAAGTTCTCCGAATATCTTAGCACAATGCCGCGGGTTTCAGAGCATCAGTAGTCCGTCAACAAGCCGCCCACGTGAGAAGACATAATAAGGACCGCCTTCACTACCGCCCCCGAAACCTGCAACGCCTCGTTAATACACCTCCTAAACTTGTTGTTGTCACTGCAGGCGTGCATGTGGTACGCGGTGGGGGCGCATTCGATCACGGCCGGGAGAAGCAGCTGGATCCTGGAGTACTGTATCAACGACGGGGAGTATAGCAGCTGCTTGGACGACCAGGGGTTGGGGGCGAGGTGAGACCGACCGAGAGGGTAGCAAAGCAACAGCCTTTTGGAGAGGACAGGACAACGAAGACAAACCAAAAGCGCGACAAGAGCGCGCAACCCTTGAAGATACGCCCGGGCGGTGCTCAATTCGGGAGTAGTGCTGTAGACCATACGGACGTTTAGAAGCGGAATGCATTTCTGCACCGCCAATATTACCTTACTCGAAACCTAGGCAAACCACACGTACGTTTTATGCCTGGAACAAAAGCGAAACAATGTTCAGCACTCCACAGGAATATTCGTTTCTGAGTGGTGGCGTGCAATCCGTTACTTCTCAATATCGATTGCTGCCTGTCACGCATCAACCAACCAGTACCAGCACATTACAACGTACTCGAATGTAGCGAGGCATGTTCTGAGATTGCGGAACGTCAGTGAATCAATGGCTCGAAAAGTTGCTCCAAAAGAGAAAAATTATCGTCGAAAGTTGTTTCTCGCTCTAGATAACTCAATTGATGGACAATGTAACCCGCACCGTACCCCCAACTCTTGTTTCGGATCTTGTCTTGGGCACCGACCGGTATCACAGATATGTGGCGAGCGTTTACTGGGCCTTCAC
>FN649726.1:1477648-1492084 GCA_000310025.1 Ectocarpus siliculosus | reverse complement strand
GAGTAATCTGAGCATACATGAGTTTACATGTGTACGCAAATAAATGCCGCAACACTGCAGTACACCAGGATTGAAGATGGCTCCTCTGGAAATAGGGAAAAGCGGCAGTATTGGGACAAAATTTTCAAACACCTATTTGCCGCAGCGTTGGCTTTGTGCCTTTCTTTCCTCTGTCACCGAACTACAAGAACGGCCACGTAGAGCAACCAGTATAATGTTTCTATTCGTCGCACACATCGTTTGTGCGCACGATTGACTGTTGTTAAATCTGTTCTCTAAGTCTTGGTTGGTGTCTCCTGCCTATGTCTTCTCTAACATGGAGTCGTCACCTTGGGAGCACAGTCGCCACAAAAGGCATGGGCTGTACGCTGACCATACACGTTTTGGCCACCAAATAGCGTCGTCGTGTTTCGCATCTTTGTCACTTCCACTTTGTTACCGTACTCTGGTAGTAGGCTCCCATGCAACAATTGTTAAAGGGACGGTGTTGTGCCATGGTTCTTTCATATCCGTTTCACCTTTTCTTCGTGGTCTTTGTCTGGTCTCCTTGCTCAGCGAACAACGTTGCGGAGATGTTGACAGCCTTGGTGAGCGAGGTCGCAGGCACGACCCTGTTCGCCTACGTGATCGGAGCCCTGGTGACTATCGTGCTAAACTTAGACCCGCAGACTCGTCTCCGAAAGCAAAAGGTAAGATTGATTCGTGTGTACCATGTACAAAATGTCGTCGACTCTTGTGCTTGCAGTAAGCGTGGTGTACTTGTTTCACGCCAATTTCGCGCTTGTAGAAGAAGGGACTGGCGATATCAGCACCATAGTGTTGGAAAACAATTCTGGTGTTGTACGCCACAGCTCACGCCATGGTAGTCCGTTCCTGCAAGCAGCATAACTAGCAGGTGTACGTGTTTGCGGTGTGGCTGGCGCATCGTACAGGAGAAAACGGTAGTAAGGCAGGGGATACGCGGTGCTCTGGCGGAGTAAGCTCGAACCGAACCTCGCCACTCTTGATACGATTTTCTTCCCTCGTTGTGAGTGTGTGCTGTTGGCCAACAGGCAACGAGCTCCCGCCGTGCTTGCCCCCGCACGTTGTATCTCGTTCATTCTTATCGCCACCCGTGGTTTACCACGACTTCCTTGCTTCCGAATGCTACTCTCCCCTCCCGCCGCCGCCTTTGCCTCGAACCAACATCAGCTTAGACACATCGGACTTCCCCACCTCCCCGAACGACCATCATTCTACTGTAGCAATCATTTGAGCCCTCTCCACCCCTACCGGGTCACTCTTGAGGCCTCTAACGTACACGACGGTGTTGGATGCTACTTTTTAGGTGGAGTACCTGTCGGAGTACATGCGCGATTTTAACATGACGCTGGTGCAGAAGACGGAGATGAAGCGGCACTTCAACTTCAAGCTTGAGTTCAACTCGGTGAGGAGTACGTGGCACGCGTTGTCTGATGATTGTCTATGTTGTTTTGTGACTGTTGTCATGGGTGTATGTGTGTATGTGAGTTTGTGAGGGAACGCTTGGTCTTACCGCCTTTGTATCATCAAGTAGATGGACGCCAGAGGTGATCGGACACAAAGTTCTGGAGGCGTAGCCTCCCCTTTCCCCCGGTTGGGAGGGAAAATTCGAAAAATTGACCATGAAGCAGAGACGAGAAATACTAAACTTTGTGAACCACCTGCACTCGTTCGTCTGTTGCTGACCATGGCAACACACCGTCATCTGTCGTTGAAGAATATGACATTCATCGCAGCATCAATCTTCTCGTGACTAGCAAAGAGCTCATACTTTATGTTGACAAGACAAAACTTGAGTATAGGTTACCCTGAAACACCAGCCGCGAGAACACCGAAATTTCCGCTTGTTGCAACGTACAGGCCCCGTTCTATAGCTTGACGTAAGCCTATTCCTTTTTTCTTAGAGAAGTCTGCATGAGATGCTGCCGATGACGAGATCGGGGACTAGGAGGTGTCCGCCATTGGGCGGTCTCGCCTAGATGGTGCCAAATAACACACTACACAGAACCATCCAATTGTTCGATAATGGCGCCCTTACGTATGTCCTGATTTCTCTTTCGGCTAACCCTTGATCTGGAACATACGAAACAGGCGTCATCGGGATGGATTTTCAGCGCACTTGATTCAGACTTAGGAGGGTTTATGGTCACATTGCCGTTGGCAATTCTCTAGCCCCCGACCGCGGGGCATCTGCGCATACGACACAAACCCCCAGGAGAACCCTAGCCAACCCAACCTTACCCCCCGCCGATACATCCACCGCGACCCAGGTTTTTCCTGAGAATGAGATCCTGTCGATTTTGCCGCCGTATTTGAGAATACCGGCGGTGCTCTACGCCTACCGGACTGCGGTGCCACGATTACCCCTGCTGTGCAAGATTGAGATGTCCTACCCTGGATTCTTGGCAATGATGGTGAGCGTGCGGTAGCAGCGTACTTGTCCCAGTTTCGCACGCCAACCAAACACAATGCGGCGCCGGGTTTGCAGGGAACTGGTACAGCAGGGCTTCCTCGCCAAGACGGTTGACACGATCCAAGGCAACGTATCCCGATGTTTTGTCCACGTTTTCGACACGGCAGTAGGAGTGGTCGTACTGTTCGAGCGGTTCGTCCGCAAATCTACACGATTGTATTGATACGATTATCTCAAGACCCAACTCTGATTTCGTGTTTGTGTTGAGATGACAAAGGAATGACGTAAGCTCGGGGATAAAAAGCTATCCTGTAGTTTCAACTACAGCACAATCGTGCACATTTCCTATGAAATACCGGTCCGGGTCGACGTCTTTTGAAAACTACATGTACTCCCGTTTTGATGTGGAATGGACCGAAGAAGCTGCACTGGAACATAATTTTTGAGATAGAGCACATGCGACGGATGGAATCGGTTGTCGGAATTTGAATAGATGGGCTGGAGTTCATTCTAATAAGATTTGAATGGTGTTAGACCTCGTGTAGCGGGTTGGTTCTTGCTGCAGATCTTTGCAGGTTGCGATGTGTGCTTGAATCGTCTCAGCATGTACGCGCGCAAGGAAGGTCATACCAAAGAAAAAAAGCTATCTATTGTACAAGCTCGGCTTCCTGATTCGCCCTCCTCCATCAACTTTCAACGGCTGTCTGACCCCCTGTTCCCCCTGTCGTCATGTCCTATCCCTACATCTTTCCCGGTGAGCCGAAGACAACAATAGACGCCGGCGGTTTTCACAACTTATTCTTTACAAAATACCGCGCGCACAACACCAAACGCACAATAATCGCGCAGCTGCCACGCTTGAAACCGGGGGAGTACGTGAAGGGGGACTTGATCGTTTCTCGTCGCTTGGCTGCGCAAGAGATGGGCTTCGTCCTGCACGGGGTTTGCGAGGAAACGTCCGCCGATACAGGGGAAACCATCCAGAACTACCGGTAGGTGGCCGCACGCCAGCCAGCCAGCCAGTCGCGGCCAGACATAGCTACTACGTCCGCTCGTGTGAGGCGGATACTGGGCTGGGTTGGATTAGCCTTGGTTGTGTTGGACTTGTATGGTTTCGTAGTAAGCATGAGTGTGTATTTAATGTTTCTTTGTGCTGTCGCTGCTTCCTCTGCAGTGCTTCATCCCAGATGCTGCGATATACCGGCTGTTGTTGCTTTGGTCAAAATGCGTGCCTCGTTGTCGTTGATTCCAGACGCCAAGTCGTGCAGGCCACAGCCCGTTCGAGTCCATATTATACTGCCATGTTTGAGACAACGACGCCGCCATGTACCCTCGGTAACCTAGAGACACGACAAAGTGCTTTGACGCGACAGAAGTCCTCCCCGGCACGACGTAGGGAATCCACCAATGTGTATTGCACAGAATTCTCGTCCCCACATTTTAGACAGCGCGAGGTTTTTCGGAGATGTATGATCATCGTTGTTCCCCGGGACACCGGTAACTGTGACACATTTAGACTAGACGGGGGACGTGTTAAATTGCACAACATTCGAAAGCTTCGCAACGCAGAAACAAACGAAAAAATGAGTACTCATGATTAAAGTCCCTGGGCGATGGGTTGTGATCGTAAAGAGTGAGTGTACGCTGTTTCCCTCGCAACCGCCTCGCCCCCCCCGTTCCCAGCCTCCCGTGTTCCACGCGTACTGACTGAATCTGCTACCATGCATATACCTTCTCGATAATGTTTTCTTAAAACAAATTCAGCCAACACGTTCACGAACAACCTCCCCCCAAAAAAATGTGCCGAAATAGGGAGGGACAATACATGGGCCACCCAACGCTTTTGGTGCCCGACGGCCTGTCCTTCCAAGTGCTTGTTGAGGTGCGCGCAACGATGCGCGTCAAGATGCTCATCCTCCACAAGTCCGACTTCGACTACCTGCTGACCTTCTACCCGCCGCCGATGGAGCAGCTTCGGGACGAGCTCACCGATTGGGCAGAGGTGCTCCGGTGGATCAGCCTGCCGAAGGTCTATGCCAAAAAGATCCGCAAGATCGCGCAGATGAGCTTGGGCAGTAGTAGCGATGGGGGGCGCGCCAGCGGTGTGGGCGGGGGCGGAAGCGCGGGAAACAAGCCGTCCATATTTCGAGGAGAAAGGCTCGCCAGCATCGTGATGGGTACCGCTGGCATGCCCCGTCCAGGGAGTGGCAGAAAGTCTGCCGCCGGTGGGGCCGGGGGCGGGGTGTCAGAGGCTAGCGCCGCTAGAGCAGCAGCGTTAGATGGTAGCGGTGGTGGGCTAGGCAGTGCGCGGGGGAGAGGGAAAGGTGGTGGGGAGGAAGTGAGAGAAAAAAGAAGGAGGAGCTATACCAGAGGCCGGGATAGTGCGGGGAGCGACGGCGGTGGCAAAAGTAGTAGGGCATCGGTTGGGGGTAGCTTGAAGGAGGAAGGGAGAGAAGTCACGGCGGATGTTGGTGTTAGTGGTGTCGTTTCCTCCCCTGGGGTAAGAATTCCGGCGTCAGGTGTACCCGACCAACAGTCGGGTAGAGATCGAATATCGGATTCACTGGGGAGTTAGCGAGGACGCGGCTGCCGAGGTATGGATGGTGATAGTGGTTTGTGGTGGCGGTCCCAGTGTACTGTGTGCTTTTTGATTGCCTCTTGTAACGTATTCTTTGTGGCCGACTACATAGGACCTCTCTGTGATGCAACATTGGGAGGACTTTTTCTTCGGTATGCTATTTGTAAGTATGCGTATAAGTTCGCTGTTTTCAACTTGACTGCGGATCTTCAGCCGGATCTCGTCGAGGACGTGCGTGTGTCGAGGGGAACTCTGGACGCGGCGCTCTTGCGGGGAACTTGGGTAGAAAAGAAAATTGAAAATGCGGTACATGGTGCGACGAAAAGGCTCGTTCGCCAACTTGTACCCCGATTCGTGTTTCACATTCTACTCTTGGCCTAATTTAGAAAAAACTGAAAAAGTTAGTCTAAGCGCCTACCTTTCCATAATACTGGCTGGATCGCGCAGGGACCGCGTGTAACGTGACAAAAGTCTATATACATACCTCCTTGCCCTGGGCGCATTTTTTTATGTGAAGAATGGAAATTTGGCTCTTTGCCTCTAGCAATTTGTTGCTTCGGCGGTCGCTTTCCTTCACAATCGCCGGGGTTGGGGGTTTGGCAACCACCAACGTTCTCTATGCTATCGAGCTACGTAAGTGTGTCTGGCAGCTCTTCATAACGTAAGCCTCTCCGAAAGTCCCGCCCGCAAGATGTCCGTTACATGGCGATCTGCACTATGACCAAGCCCATAGCCCGTAGAAATTTATGAGTTCTGTGATAAGCTTCCGCCCGTCAACTTGCTGCATGAACACCATCAACGCACCTCCAGTTCCCGTGCTCGCGCCATGTCTCCACCGGAGGTCCCCCTGAAGTCCCCGCTGAGGCTGCCCTTGTTTTTTCAGTCAGGGTCATTCTTGCCGTTGTTCGCTACGGATGGCGTGTCCAAAATCTCACGCGCTCGCTCTGGAATATGAATCAATGACCTAATGTACCGCTTGTTTTTTTCACATGAGCGCCGAAGGGGCATGGTCTGCTGTCGTAAGTATCTGCTGTGTGTTAAGGAATAATAAAAACACACACAGAAAGACTACCCATTCGAGATATACCCACAGTCGAACGGGATGTGGTGGAGTCTTTTCAGTGAGTGGAGGGAAACAAACCGGCTAGGTACTGGACTTATTTCGAGTCTTTTTAAGTCTATACACTGATGATTTATACCAGTGATGCCAGCTGGTGCTAAGTACAAAAACATCTGTATAGGTAACTTACATTTTACAATGCATCCCCTGTAGTTCTCTACTGGGTCAACGACAAAATATGTGTTGATGCTGGTTCTCGGTAGGGTCCGCGCCCAATGGGCAAGATGCGTCACTATACTGCTGTGCAGTCAGTTTTTTTTCTCCGTTTCGTTTTCTACAGGAGACAATCGCCGCGAAGCCTTTTTCATTTGGGAGCGCACCCCTACTATCTGAATGTCTGTTTGCCTATCTCTCCCTCTCTATATCTCCCTCTCTCTCTCCCTCTCGGCCAGCGGCCGGCTACCGAAGCTTCGCGCAGCCGCGAGCTCGGCGGCTGCGGCAAGACTAACTTTCGGTTCTCGTCGTCCCGAACCGAAACCAAGCCACTCATGCGTCTGCGATCGATGGGATCACGCATGAGTGGACATCAAAGGTGGCAATATCGATTTCGGGTGCACTCCAGAAACACAACAGACATGGGACGACCATCGGAACAAGCGGTGGTCTCCGGCGCGATTTGGAGGTTCCGAGAACCCCAGAACCCGAAGAACGTTTCCAAGAACCCAAGAAGCTTCGGCGCAGCGCTTGAAATAGCCGCGAAGCGGCTGTTGCGGGAGCCTGCAGGCGTGTTGCGGAGCATGGCCCCCCTGGCGTTTTTTTTTATATGTTTACTTGGTTTTGAAAGGAAATTACTTCTAAAATAGTGTTGTTATTTAATAACGGCGAGAAAAAGGGCCCCAAAAAGTTTTTTTCGCCTTTACGGCGAAATTGACCCCCCCCCCAAAAAAAAAATCGTCTACCAACGTGTTGCGGGCCAAAATTTTGCTTCCGCAACTCCGCAACACCTATTTAAAGCGCTGCTTCGGCGGTCTCCTCGATTGTCGTAGCATGTGTCGTTCGTCTCTTCACAAAGTGGCTCGTTTTCCGCCCTCACACACAGCTCAACCGTCGTGTTGCTCAGAAACACCAAGGAAACCAGGCATCGGCCGAAACATCTAGGATGACGGCCTCAGCTCAAAGTGCTTCCGGCATGGGTGAAGGTACTCACATCACGATCTCACCGGCGACTTCCAACAAGCACCCGGACTTCCGAGCGAGGCGGTTTCGATTGGGTCTTCAGTAGCTCCACCTTGCGCGCTGCGTTCGAGGAGCATTCCGCTTTCACTGCAGTCTTCGCAAGCAAGCAAGGGTTTTACCGACCTGGAAGGTTTCGCAGGTGTGCCTTGTTGGTGATTGTTTTTATTTCAGCTGCTCAACGGTGGCAGCTATTATTATGTAGTGATACGTTTGTTTCGCGTGGACGATGAAGAAGCAGGACAGGTGCCCAAGGTGGAATTCAGCGTCCCAGTTGTGCAAGGTGGCCTCCTACAACCTATTAATTCTATGCTCCCCTCTACGGTTGACACGCGAGTGAACTATATGATGAGAAATAGGCACCAAAGACGAGCAGCAATGGTCCACGCCGACAGCCCCCCTCCTGTGTTTGATTCCTCATTGACCGCCCTCTGGCCGCCCTCCTTTCGCTCCACCAAATCCCCCTTTTCTTTCTCTGAGCAGCGGCCCCGATGAGGAGAAGAAGTTACCAGGAGAGATCGTCGCGCTGTCGTCCGACACCACTACCGCCACGGGTAAACTGGCACGCGCAGAAAAAGGCCTCATCTCCGCGGTCATGACCGCCTACAACACTCACTGCAACTTGGTGATCAGCCCTGATGACGTGTGGTTGACTATCCTCGCCCAGTCCTGCGCGTACGTGAACAAAAACGCGGAGGGACTACGGGACAGGATCGTCGAACACGAGGGCAAGAAGGAGCTCAGAGTGTCAAGTGATGGAACGCTCCATACCGCGGACTACCCGCGTATGATCAGGGATTTGTTGGGGCTAATCAGGCAGAACATCAAGTCGCCCGAATTCGCTGACTGGTTCCGGCCGGGCTTCTCGACGACGACGGAGAAGGACGAGGTGTGCGCTGCGGCGACGGCGATGGCGAGCCTGCAGGCGTACTTCGAGTACACCATGATGTACAGGTGTGGCATCCCCTCGGTGACCCTCATGGGCACAGTGGGAGACTGGAAGCTGCTCCGGGAGAAGATCGAGCGCCTGCTCGAGTTCGAGGTGGACGGCAATCCCCAGGGCAAGGTCATGCAGACATGGGTGGGGTACTTGCGCAAGGTGTGCGACGGGTTCGTGGAGTCAGCGGAGCATCCTGGGAGCCCGGAAACACTCGAGTTCTGGGACAGGGTACGTACGAACAGAGATCGGCACGTGCGTGCCGCGCACAACAATAATACGTACACCGAACGTGATTCCTTGTTTTTAGCTTCCGTCAGGTTCTTCTGTTGGGTCAGGTCCGTCCTTTTTCGGGTGCAATAGTAACACCCGGAACCCACTCGAATTTCAAATACCAAGGACACCTGCCACCCCTTGGAAAGCCTACAAAACGCCCTCATGCACAATCTTCTAGACACCAAAGTCTCAACGTACCAGGTAGTAGCCGATCAATCTGGAGAAACATGCCAACGTGTTTCCTGGGCGCTGTAGCAATGTTCCCACGGAATCTCTTGTATGCATACATGAACGGATACGTTTATGTTGCCTGCGTTCTTCAGGTTCTCACACATGAACCCGAGGGCTCGGGGGTGAGCTACATCACGGGCTGGGTTTCCGCTTTCACATGCTTCGGCAGTGACGTCAACTTCCTCGGAAAGCGTACAAAGTTCATGTCAAGAGACGAGAACCGGAACATCGTCGAGAAGGACTGGGGCTTTCCCATGATTCCCGACCAAGAGATCTGCATCGACGTGGTTTCGTGCCCCGTGAAAATAATTGACGCCACCGTGGGGCGTGAGTATGATGGCACTCTTTTCGCAGGTCAAACCGTCTGTGAGGCTGAGAGGCCCGGAGAGACGGGGCACCCGACAGTACGCCCCCGAAGTGACTGGTGCATGGCCGTGGCGGTCAAGGAGTAGATTTTTCTTCACGTGGGTTTTTTGGTTGAGGTGCATTTGGTGGAAATGGGGGTTTCTGCATTCTGACGTCCCTGACATCGAACGTTTTCCGTGGTTTCTTATGTAGGTATTGTGCGTCCAGGGCGCGTCCTGGGCGAAAGGGGATGATTTGACCTCTTCGTGTTGGAGATTATGTTTCCTCTGCGGAATGTTTTGTGATTTTTTCGGGTAGGGGGGCTGTTTCGGGGCACTCAGCACTCGATATTGATCTTCGGAGATCTAGGGGGTTTCGTGTATTATTGGTGGTATGTGTTGGTAGAGGGGCAGTCCCCCTTCTGCTGTGCATGGACTACTACTTTAGCACGCCTATTTTTTTGCGGTATGCGTGGATTTTTTTTTTCCGGACCGGGACATGGGGTGTAATTTGGTTCACGAGGATAATGTTGGGCCTTTTCACATGGCGAGCAACCCGGCTACTACTACCCCGAACTCGAAGCACATCGACATTCGGCACCATTTTGTCTAAGAGCGTGTAGTGCGGGGGAAATTTTGGGTAGTGCATGTGTGATCAGACTTTCAACGAGCGGATTTTCTGATTTTCTGACCAAATCGCAGTCGCCCAAAGAAGTTTTTGGGCCCACCGTGATTTCGTCATGAGTCTGCGCTGATATTGTTTTTCTGCGTTGTTAGCGTTAGCTACTCCCATTTCAAGCTGCAGGGTGACAGGCTATCGTTGTTGTTTATTTGTTTCTTTTGTGTTGAGCGGGGGGGGGGTTCCCAGGAAACATCTATTGCTGATGGTATCGATAGGAGGACGACCGCGTTGCGTACTCTATTTGGTGTGTTTTGATACCTTTCTGTTATTTCTGGCAGCCCGTTTCCGTCATTTTTTTTTTACTTTCAGCTATGCATCTGTGGGCTGGAAGTGTTATGGTATTTGGAGGTAGACAGGTGATCGTGGTTGACCATGGTTCTTTGGCGCCGTCGGATGCTAAGACGTGACGTCATGCTAGATTAGGGCTTGATGCCGAGAGGCATGTGCCCTTCTGTTCAGTGTGCGTGCAGACGATCCATGTTCGTGTGTGCTTGAGATCTTGTGAGTTGGCTTGGAAAGCGTTAATCAAGAGAAAGAGAACAACGGGAAGCAACAACAACTTGCTCCTGTGGTCGGACAAGAGAGTTCCACACAGCATAAAGAAAGGTGATTGATTCTGAAGGAAGGGGTCAAACACCATTACAAAAGTATTTGGTATGCAAAATTCTTGGACGCTGTGCAGAACCACTGCTGTTTGCACTGCCATCGACCATCATGGGGGATGTCTTACCATGATCGATCCCCGCTGCAGTACAACAAGCAGTGTTTTGGCTTTACATGGGTTGATTCTTCATGTGCCATAACCATCTTGCCTTGAAGGCCTTGATTTGGTTTTTCGTGTTGTTGTTGGAGGAAGGAGGAGGGCTGCTGAATATCGGTTCATGTTGAGGTATCCGCGCAGGCAAGTCGTAATTTTTCCTTGATGCTTCCGTACTCGTTGAGGTTTTCATCTTGACCGTACTGCATTTATTTCTGTGTTTTTGGAGGAAGGATTTGATTCATCCTTGACGGACCTTCTTGAGGAGACTGTAAATCGAAGGACAACAATCAATGAGTTTGACGTCGTAAGGTTTGGGGGAGGTCACAGAACTACAATACGTTGTTATTGTAAGGTTTGGGTGGATGGCATGATGAACGACCGTGCGTTGTGTTTTTGGCATTGACTTTGTCGCCGTTTTACCTGGTGATAATTGAAGAGTTTCTTAGATCATGATATCGAGTACCGACGGAAATCTCGGAGATCTCGTGTATCATTGGTGGTATGTGTTCGTAGAGGGGCAAATCTTAGCAAATCCCCCTTCTGCTGTGCATGGGCTAGCGTGTCTAGCGCACTCGTTAATGTTACCGAGGTCTTGAGTCAACCTTTCTTCTCTACGCTTGTGACATCAAGCTGCCCGCCTGCAAACAGGGGCCTTTACTGATTTGCACGTTGGCTTCTTGTTTGTTTCGCGAGGTAGATGATGTGCGTACCCCCACCACTCAGTGTTTGGCTCTTTGTCGTTTTCGGTTCTCGATGCCACTTTATGCGAACGAGTGAAATAACCAGTCTACTGTTGCACCCGCCTTTTTGTTGTTGTATTTGTCTAGCCGGGTTGTGGATGGGTGTACGTGGATGCCTATTACATGGATCACCGGCAAACTCCTTCTCTATTCGTTATCTTCAACTAGTCGATGTTGTAAATAACAACCATCGGTGATGTGGATGTGGGTACGTACGTACGCTGCTGCAATGCCCAGCGCTCCGCGTGTACCTATAAGTCCATGCTCCACCTACTTCTGCCAGGGCTGCCGACGAGCACTACAAGTAAGCTGGTATGTAGTAGTCTATGTGTTCGATGATGGGGTCCTATCAGTAGAGTGAGAAGACTCGGTTCCCAGTTGCTTGCCGAGTGCCCCGGGCATGCGCCCAAGGTGGGGGATTGGTGTTCACCGTAGTTGGCGTCTAACACACTGGAAGAACGGCAAGCGGTTCAACTATCTGCTGACCGCCTGTCTGTGTTATTATTATTAGCATCGACCGCGCTAACCGGTTGACCAATGAAAATACGTCAGTCTTGGTGCGGTTGAAAACACAAAACACTTCTATCTACCATGAACTGGGACCCCGTGAGGGGGAAGCATGGAGGAGGTTAAACTATCCTTCGGATCAAAGACGGAAACGGCAGCAACAGAAGAAAACTGGACGCGTCTACCAAGGCTATTACCTTGTACTCTAGTTCGTTTAGGAGTAGTTTCACCATTGTTATCCTCCTTGTTTTCGCTACCATCATTCTGATCATCACTTTGACAAGAATCTCTGGGCAGTTATTCCCTAGCCCTACGTTTTTTGTTTTGGGGAAGGTCATCTGGCTCAAACCCTTTGCTCTCTTCCACTCCTCCATGTTTTCCTCCTCCATCGTCGTCTTCATCCTCCTTTCTTCCCTTTCCCTTTCCTTCGTCTCCGTCACTCCCAAAAGAATTACCCTCATTACTATCGTTGTCGCAGAGATCCCAACCGATTGACCCTTGTGGAAGTTGGTCGATCAGTAGCCCATGACGTTTGAACACATCGCGAGTTCGCATCGACAGAAAACGAGGTGCCTCGAAGGTAGACCCTCCTCGAATCCTGTTAGTATGAAAAGCTTTTAGGCGAACTAAGGCTCTTTCGTCGTCAAGAATCCCCCGGCAAAAAGCTTCGTGCGCCAAGTGGTTGGCGATAGCAGCGATGAGTCGATTAGTGCCTTTGCCAAGACCAGCATACGTTGAAAATGCAGCAAGTAAGGAGGGTAGATCTAGACGGGTTGAAAGTTCCCGCATAGACTGTAGTGATTTGCCTTTACTTGCAGCTCGATCTTCGAGGGCGGATCCTGGCTTTTGGATGGACTTGTCGATGTTTCGCCTAGCAGATGGATTTACGATTGTTACGTCTATAAGAATGGACTTGGTGCAGAGTTCCTCTTCCTTCTCTCCTGCGTGTTTAATCCTGGGGGGATTACCAAATCCATCCTGTCTGTCTGTGTGTGTGTGTGGACACAATAGATCTTTCGTTGTTGTGCAGATCTTTGCTGCCACAAGTAAATAAGGCTGTGCCGATCTTTTCAGTATTGAGCCTCTAGAGCAAGAAGAGGTCGCCCAACGAGATGTACCGGGGTCAGAGGTTACGCAGTCTACGTAGTAGGCTAATGATGCCGGGGTCAGAGGGTCAGAGGTTATGCAGTCCGTCATGTCCTGCGCCATCGACGACCCCCGCCAATTTTTTCGCCACTTGCCGAACAAAAAAGAAAGTCGCAGTGGCAGCATCAGCAACAAGTTTTACGCACTGGTACATAGACGCCGCACGTTTCGACGCAAAGAATGTTGGCCCTATTCTCTAGGTGCAACACTTCATAGATACAGTGAGGTGACACGCGATCCACGAGACACGAGACCCGCGATGATCGCTTTTGGTCTGCCAGCATGCCAGACCCCGGGGCGATAGTCTCCCATCCCCTCGGTCAAAACGCCTTTCGAACCTTCTGAAAACCATTTTTCGGGTTTTGGTATTTCCACCGCCCTGAGACCTGAGACCTCAGCACTGCACGCCGCACACCAACACACAACTTGCACACCCGTTGCACCCCTTGAGGCTTACAAACTTCAAGCCTACTGTATCAGCCTCTCGTGGTAAGCTCTCCGCTGCACCTTAGACACGGACGCGTGGCATCGGCAGGAGAGGAAAGTAATCAAACTTCCGCACAGCAAGAGTGCTCGCAGCATCTGCGTTTGAATCGAAATAAACACATCACAATAACGCAAACGGCCTCGACCGCTGCTGCTCACACGGAGCACAAGGCGAACAATTGTGTTCAAAAGGCTGATGCGGGCTGCTGCTCAAGCTGCCAGGGATGGAGATTGATGTGGGGTCGCTGAGGTGCGTTGCACCAGCACTCGGGATTCCGCCAAACCGGCACTATGACCCGAGCGATGCCGAGGACGCCGCGTTGCGGCTGGAGTGGGCCAAGGTGCTCTTTCGCGCTGGCTACCGGCTTCGTTTCCCTCAGGTCAGTAAGTCTATTGCGGACACGAAGTACATGCCCAATACGGTAGCCGTCGGTTCTGGGGGAACACGCTTGAGTGAGGCCGGGGCAGCCGATAGATAGGTAGCAGGAGGGGCTTGCGGTGTTTAGCGACGTTCCCGTGCATGTAGCACTGCATGTTCCACACTTCAATGCGCATCACAAGTCCAGATACAGATATTGTAGTCGTCCTCCAAATCCCAACAATCAAGAGCACTCGAGCAGTTACTTGCGTCAGCCCTTACACCAACAAACATCAAAACACACAAAACACACATCGGCGTTGGTTTGCAAATCGTAAATACATCGCATGCGTCCAGGTTGGAACTTGTACGCGTGGAGCGCTTATTATCGCTCGCGGGGCGTGTGTCTCCGTGCGAGGTAACCTCTTGCTATGTGTACCAAGTCCAACAATGTCACCCTGGCTGTGTCTGCTTGTTTATCCAAGTATCCCCAGCTCGCTCGCCCCCCCCCCCCCCCCCCCCCCCGCCGCCCCCCCCCCCCCCCGGGTGCCCCCCCCGGGGGCGCCCCGGGGGGCGAGCCCCCCGGGGAACACCGGGCCGGGCGGGCGGCCGGTCCCCCGGGTTCTTATCCCGGAACGCGGGGGCAAGCACCGCCCCAGCCGGG
>FN649726.1:1454965-1473777 GCA_000310025.1 Ectocarpus siliculosus | reverse complement strand
CGGGGGGGGGGGGTGTACTCACAGTCGTGCATGCCGTAGTCGTTAGACCATTGACCTCGCATCCCTACAAAGCCGGGACACAGCACGCCGGGTTTTCAACGGACCAGGCTTTTACATCGTCCGGGGGGGGGGGGGCGTTACCAACAACCGCGCCCCCGGTATCTCCGGGAGATGCAACACAATCCGGTGACGCCGAGATGACACGCTCAAAAACGTCGCCACGCCAAACACAGCTTTGCCGCAGCGCAATGCTGCCACTGATATGCCGTCTCACCGCGGCCTGTGTCTCGCTGCCTCTCACTTGCTCCTGGACACGGCCCGCGCGACGGCGGCGCCAACCGCTGCCGACACGGCCGCCAGGGTCAGCACACTCGTCGCGGACAACGCCACCACCTTCTTCAGGTGGTGCTTCTTGTACTCGTCGCCGTGCTGCCTGCGGTAGAGCTGTGGGGGCCGGGGCACACGGACGGCGATCGCATATTTAACTTCGGGCGCATCTGATTTCACGACATGCCTCTGCTGCTGCTGCTGCTGCAGCAGCAGCTGCTACTACTACTACTGCCGAGCATTTGTCGTATTCGAGGCCGCGTGCTCCAACTTCTTGGCGTGGCGCGCGGTACAAGGAACGGCGGCGGAACGTTTCGATCGGGATCGTTTGGCGCTAGGGACACAATCGGTGTCGGAGGCACCACAAACATCCGGAAACCCATGTCAGAGTGTCGTCCATTGCACCCACAGGATGGTATGCAAAAAAAAACGCGCTTCCGCTGTCGTTCTCACGAAAGAAAGTAGTGCCACGCTCTAACCAAGCGTGGCGCTAGCTACGGTTATACCGTAAGACATTCATGGTAACGGGTGGAGGATTCTCAGTCACACAGGAGCCCCCATTCGAATCCCCCTCCTCTCCTTCATTGGACATTCCTCCCAAACTGGGACGTTGTATATTACCCCCTCTTCCCTCGTAGCCTTCCCTCGTATTCCCCCCCGGCGCGTCTTCCGTGTACCACACCCCTTCTCCCTGCCCTAGGTGCCGAACCCGAACGAGTGCGGTTTCGTGTCTCCCTCTCCGTCTCGCTTATCTCTCTCTCGCTCTGTCTCGCTGATCTGTCTGCCTGTCTCTCTTCTGTCTTGTCTGTCTTGTCTCTTGCTCGCTCGCTGACCGGCTGTAGCGCACGCAGAACTCGAGGAGAAATTGCTACGTACGCCACCGCAAGCACCACCTTCCTCTTACTGTACACACATGGTAGTGTCTCTCTTGCCCGCCCCTCCCTTCGCCCCACTCTTACCCTGTACGCGACGAAGTGTGCCCCTCTCAGGCCGATGTCCTCCACGAGCACCGCGTACACCGGGACCGCCTTGAGCAGGCTGGATACACGCCCCTTGTCATAGAAACCCTTCATGAACGGGCTGTCCTCTCCCTGAGAAACGAAACGCCCGCGTTGCCAAAATCAGTCTAAAATTATGTACATGCAGTAGGGCGAGTTTTTGATGTGGGGAGAGTTTTAATTTTTTGTCAGTTCTGGGGACGCAATATATTTGTTCAAAGGTTCTGCGCCAACGGGTGTGTGCCCCGTCTAAAAGGAAACGTTGAGCAGGGAACGTTTCACAGACGAAAGGCAAAACGCGACCGGCGATTCGCGGTGGCAAACAACAAAGGATAGGATGCAACCGAAAATGCAGCGTTGCGAAAAAATAGGATCAATCTATCAGTGATGCCGGTCGTTGATGAAACAACTATTGTAACACCAACTCAAACACGTTGTCGGGAACGATCGTCATCGTGAGTGCCACAACAGCAACAAGCACAACGAGAGCCACCTCAACAATGGATCGCGGTAACAGAGTACAGCGGTAGAGGTACTCTTGAGGGCCAGGAAGTTTCAAACTATGCTGAAAAACAAGCTTGTGTTTGCATCCGCGTGGTGTCATTTTGATAAGACCAGATACGACCTTCCACGAAGCAAGACCTCGGCCGCCCACGAAACCGGGGGCTAGCTAGACCAACGGTTCCAAACGACAGATCAGGGTCCCGGGCGGTGCAACTACCAAATGGGGTACCGTAATGCCGGGTGTACCGGTATGATCCAGACTAACCCTCGTCCGTAACATACACCGGGTGTTATACCTTCTTGCCGGATAAAGACAGTTAAAGGGTTGTATCGGTGGTACAGCCAGTTGAGATCAAGACATGACAATTCTTCGGAGAACGGTAGACAAAGAATCGGTCTTGAGCGAAATCGAGATAGCGAGAGAAGAGAAGCAAGTACTGCTGCTGCTGCTGTGTTGGGCTACTGTGTTGGGCTACTGTGTTGAGCAAAGACAAAAATATAGACAGAGGACCCTTACCTCAAGCATGCGCAAGTTCTTGTGCGTCATTCCCCCGGCGATGAATAGCCCCCCCGTAGGGATGCAGCGGAGCCCCATGACTCCCGCCTCCGCGCCGTAGTGTGTCGCCCAGATCTCCATCACCTGCGAGCAAGCAAACCCACGAAAACAAGCAAAACGAGGTATGCTACCGTCTTTGTAAAAGGCGCGGATCCGCGGAGTCAAAGGCGAGCCGGCGTGAGCCAAGAGGAAGATCGTCAAGCTCGTGCGATTGGCCAGACGTCATGTAAGGCACGGCCTGTGTGTTTGGGAAAGAGCTCTCCAATCCGCTACCTGCAAGTTTGGTTGCTCTTAGGCTGGCGTGAGCGGACGCAGACAGCAGTGCTATCAAACTTGACTGTTTCGTGAGGACGGCCAACCACGGGAGGGGCACCTCGAAGACCAGCAAACATACGGCCACGGTAGTGTTCACTTCGGCCCCTCCTCGACTTTCAGCGGTCGCGTTACTCTGAACTACCATTTTGTTTGAATGTTACGACTTTCACCGGTCACGTTAATCTCAACTACCATTTTGTTTGGAATGTTCTGGGCGAGTAACCAAACGTTAACGCCCTAGCAGCCGTGCCATGAAGGTGTTGGACGTTGCAAACCGTGCTTGCCAATAAACCGCTTCGTGGCTAGTGGAGCAACCACTACAACGTCTACCGTTGCATTTGGGAGGACGCTAATTGGAATCTTTTGTAGCAAAGGGGTTGCGTCGTCTTAACGTAATTTCGAGTCACCTAGATGCCGACTCGAGCTTCAGCAACACCCAGATGCGGCGGAATCGCTGCCGGGAGGCGACGCGGTCAAGGATAACGCGATAGACCATGCGCACCACACGGAAGCTGAAAAGATAAATCAGCACACAAGCGGGGCCAAGCATCAGCAACACGACAACACTGAAAGGGCGGCACACCTGCTCGCAGATGGATCCCGGCACGGTGGAATTCTTTGAGATGACAGCCCCCTTCTGGTCCCCCGCGGCTTGGAACTCTGCAGGCATGCAGAAAACAAACCACAGATAAGGTAAGACACATCTGTATGGAAAGGGTACGTTGAGATATGTGCCGTGCATCAAACGAAACAAAGTGGAAAAAAGACAAACCAAGCCACACAAACAAGAGAACAAAGCAAAAACCCGGCAAGTCACCATTCGCGTGACTCAATAGAAAAAAAATCCGGTATACACCCGTACCTGTACCTGTTTTTTCTCACCCTCGTGCACGGCCTTTCGACCCCCTTGTACCCTTTCTGATCTACCTTTTTTTCTTGTCACCGTCGTGCACGGCCTTCCTTTCCCCAGGTACCCTTTCTGGTCTACTTTATCTCTCACCCTCGTGCACGGCCTTGTCGACCCTCTCAGGGAAGGTCTCCACCAGGAAGTTGTACACGTTCACCAGCCCGGTGCCGCTCGCCACGCGTTCCACGGACACGCGGCTTGTCTCGTGCGTCTTCTTGATGTACTGCGATCGGTCATCGTTGGTCATACATATCATAGCAGTGTTGCGATGTTGGTTTTCACTGTCGCAAGGCCAGGGAGGAACTGTATCCGTACTTCAAAGAGAGAGAGATAGAGCGTTAGGCACGGCGGGACGACGGCGGCGGCAACAACATCCCACACACAGCAAAACACTACAGAATGCTCTTCCATGTCCACTGCCAAATTTTTCCTAGACTCTTTAACCCATGAATTTTTCGTTTACTCGAGACAAAATTGTATGTTCAACGTCGCGCAGCTCTGGCGTGACACAATGTTACCGGTGGTAGTCGTCATCACCACCACGGCAGGCCTTGGCATTCCGGTGAGTGTAGCGTGTCCATCCGTCCAATGTTTCGATGCAAGCTCCCAAAACATGCCGACACAACACCTTCGGCCTCCTCTCTCTACCACTTTTCTTCGGCCAGGTACCGAACCATGTGATGGGTGCCCACCGGAAAAAAAACGTTGCTGCTGCTGCAGCACCCCTGCCGTCAGTGTAAGCGACTGAAACCCGAAAGCACCCGCGGCCAGACGGTACCCGGGGACGCGGAAAGCTCACCCCGCCTGCCGCAAAAACGCAACCGTTGCAGAGAAAAGAAAACAGCTTTGTCCCCCGTTCGTCGTCACGTGTCACCTCTCACGCTCACGCTCACGCTCACCTTGATGAGGTCGTACTCCAGGTCATTCCTGGGCGCCATCTCCGAATGCCCGCCTTCCGTCGGCCACGCGTCGTAGACCTCGCCTGCGGAAAAAGGAAAAAAAAAAATGTCTCCACATGCATATAACTACAGGCAGAGGGGGGGAGGGAAGGTTCGTGTCGCGTACAACCCACCCCGACCGAAATCCCGCCGTTGTGAACCTGTTTTCTCATGTGTACATGCGTTTGGGCGTGTTGTCGTCCCATCTCCGCTGGTGCTACAAGTAAACACCGTTTGGCACAGACACTGTTCGACGCATCACGTGACTTGGTTGTAGCTGTCCTCATGAAACTGTTTCCTGTTCCTTATCCTTGAGATTGATTTTTTTTGCTCTCTCACCTCCAACGGGGCAGGTCAAGAACGTCTCCCCCAGACCGGTACCGGAACCGATGCACCCGATCGGCGCGCCCTCCTTGCGATCGCCGGCCTTCCGAAAGCGACGTCAACAGGCGCAGGGTGGGGGTGGCCAGCGTCACAGGGAGGGGGGACCAGGGGGGGGGGGGGGGGGACCGGCGCCATAGGAAGGGGGCACGAGGGGGTGCAAGTAGCGTCGATATGGAGAGGGTGTCGCTCACACATGCTGGAATGACACATATGGACGATCACCAGATTGATTGGGGGAAGATATTTTCCGTGGGGGGGGGGGGGCCCCCCTTTGGGGATCCCCCTATTTGAAGTAACCATCCACGGCCAAGCGTCCTTTTCATCAAATACTTGCCCACTAGGCGAGGGGTGAACATTTTCCATTTAACGCAATTTACCTCATCGGCAGCTTCCAAGGTTTCCACCTTTTGTTGCCTTTTACGCGCAATCTCACGTGCTCAAGTTCCTAGGGATTTAACTACAAAAACTGTGGCCCGATGTTGTCCTCATCGTTCAATGTCTGTGTTTTGAAGGTGTGCGGTGCTGCCGCTGCCGTCGCTGTGGGGTACCATGTCGTCGATATCTTCTCACCTGCAGCATGGCGCATTCCGCGTCGATGTCGAGCGTCAGCAGCCCGTACCCGGCGGCAACGAAGTCGTTCACCAGCCTCACCGACGTGATGTTGAACATTTCCTCGATCTGGGCAACAGAGGCCGCAGCAGCACCAGCATCAACAGCAGCAGTGGCAGCAGAAGCATCAGCATCATCATCATCATCATCAGCAGCAGCAGCAGCAGCAGTAGCAGCAGCACAAGCAGCAAGCCGAGCGCAAAAAAGAGCCTCACTGCTGTAAACAAGGTTCGGAACACTGTTACAGTACTGCAATGAGCACGGAAATAAAAGAGTGTTCGAACACTCTTCTCGCTGTTTCTGATAATGAGCGTTCATCGTAAAAGAATGCCCGACATCCCTCATCGTTGTTTCTGGTAACCACACACACTTTTCCTCGTTCCGACAACTGCTTTTGCTCGGAACTAGCTCACCTCCGCCCCGTCGATCACCCAGGCGCGGTTGGTCATGACAACCCTGTTGTCACTTACGGGGCCAGCCACCGCGATGCAGGCCGTCTCCGGAGGTTCGACCACCTCAGCATCCTGCGATTTCGCGACCCCCCCCCGTGGGACCAAACGACAAGGCCAAAGAAACGAAGGATGCTCCGTGAAAAATCGATGAGTACCCACCCTTGTTTTAAACCGGTTATGGTCCCGATTGGCCCACAAGGAGGTATCAGCACTCGTTGGGGTTTTAAGGGACTGGTGGTATGTGCAGGACAACCGGTGCCAATGACCGCCGCGCCCATGACAAAAGAGTACCACCCCTGTGCCCCCCCCCCCCCCCAAACACCTTTCCGCCGTGATGAAACAAGGGTGCTAAACGATACAACACGGCAAGAACAACCACATACGGCACCGTTCGACGACATATTGTTTTCAGTAATATTCTTCCCTGGCAGGAAGAGAAGAGACTTGTTGTGGGATAATATCACTACATCCTCTCTCTCGAAACGTACATGACAAGTTGGCGTTTAACGACCAGGCCCGCCTGCCCTAGACCACAAAAGCGGGGTGCGTCGGAATCATTTACGTCGAGAGCTACATTGACGCCGGTCAGGTTGACTGGTTGTGCAGAAATGAGGCTACATAGATACACAGCCAGCTGCTACCACACGATAAACACTATCTTTGGAATCCAGGCCAATGGGAAAAACTGTGAAAGGTTTCATTCTCAACACAAATTATAGCGCACGTACATCAACGCTGAGAACAACAAAATGAGGGGACTACAGCAGAAATTAATCGACCAAATAGTTCACGCCCAAGCAACACAGCAGTTGGCATCCCGCAACCTCCTGAACATGGACTTGAGCTTGAATCTCGGCGCAGTCAGACTTTCAAAGGTCAGGGAAGAGTAAATGTAACTGCTGAACCCGCGACAGGATTGCAGGCAAGAACCTGCAGAACAGAGAGGAGAAACAACGACAATTCCCGTGTGTGGCTTTGCTCCCGGGTGGCCCCGGCTTGTGCTTCCTGCCAACAGACCGGCATCTATTCAACACTGAAATATTTCATTGGTTGGCTGGCTTTAGCGTTGTCGATGCTTGCTCGATTCTTGCTCGTGGAACGTGTTGACGCTGCTGCCGGTACTGCTCGTAGTATAAGCACTCTGAGAGTTCAAGCATGAGAGAGTTGTGTGTAAAGTTTTCTTCCTTTGGGGAGGACAACACGAACACTCCATTTCATGGCTTTCAGACCCGAGGCATCCATTCGAGGAGAAAGAAGCAGCAATGGGAAGTTATGCGCTACTGGTACGTAAGTCTAGAGAGAAAAAAGACTACCGCAAGTGTCGAGAGAGAAAAGACTCTCACTGACCGCTACCTCCCGGGTGCGCTGTGAGTATTACATTGTGTTGCGCGTACACTGCTGTACCGCCAACTGGTCGGCACGCAGGTTGTCAAACATAAAATATCTAATCATCATATCTGTCGGTGACTTCTAGTGGCTTGCGGACCCTTCGGGTCCATTTTATTTTCGTATACCTTTTTTTGGGTAAGTTAGCCTGTGACCACGGGAATCGACCGCGTCAAGTGCTAGACTACAAGGGACAGAAGAAGGTACTAGGCAGAGAGGACGGAACGGTTTTTAATGTGAAGACAACAACAACAACAACAACAACAACAACAACAACATGTCTGTTAGATATACTCGTAGCATAGTAAAGATGGTTGAATAGGGGACATGGATCTACGGAGATCAGTTGGTATATTGCGGAGGAACAGGGGGTTTCTACTTGGTTTCTTCGGAGATTCGATGAGTGATCTGAATTGCGTCACGATAGGTGTGGTGACGCTCCCCTCGGTTCCTAGGACACGAGTGCTCTCTGCTGTTCCCTCTTCCCTCTAATACAAGACTTTCCCATCTCGGCCCTCACTGGCCGAGCTGCCTTTCTCCACAAACCTACAAGCTTCGGCCTACCCGGTTTACCCACCAGTTTCTATGGTCTACTCATATGCAAAGCAAATTGTTTGTTTCGCGTATGCATACAACTACCGGCTTCACACACGTGCACACCAAAGCAGGCAGCAGCAGTTGGCACATAACACAGGCAGAGCAAGGAAGGCCAAATGAGTGCGAACCATAACCAACCGGCGTTCCACATGCCGTCGGCAATTGTGTATGTAGACTGTAGAGTGCCCCTATGTTCGACTGACTGCAACATAAAAACGACGATCGATTTGCGACCCACCCGCTGCGCCTGAAAATGCTGAGAGACGATAACACGTACGAACCGCACCCGCTTCGCCAACTGAAACCACACGGTCTCGATGCTCCGGGCAGGTACATGCATGCAGTAGACTACAGCAGCAGTGTACCGCTGCTGTCTGGAACGGTGGACACACGAAACACTCACCTCCAAGAATGCCGACACCTGGGAGTAGAAGGTCGCCACGTTCTCGTTCGGGTACGTTTTCTGGAACACGAGAGCACCAGGAGCCCTGATGGCAGTCGAGCATGAAACACAAGCAAGGAACGCGGCGCGGACACAGCCTAAGGGCCAGGGTCGAGCTATGTACAGATTTGCGGGGCACGCAGGAGGCAACACAGATACCCACAGGGTGTAAACCTCCCGCGTCTACACATGTTTGTTGCTTCTGTGACATGTTGATCGAACAACTGCAGCGGTCAACACCGAGGTGGACAGCTTATTTTGCATCACGTGTGCGCTTCGGTTGCTGTACAACCAACACGATCACATCATGCTGTGGCAAGACAGCACCAGTGCTAAACACGCCGTGTGCCACGGCAGCTGCCACGGGAACTGATGGTGCGGTGAGAAACGCGTGATGAATGAAAGAGGGGAACCATTGCCACGCCAATCGTCACGGACAGCCTCATCGACCATGGACGACGGTAGGACGAAATACACGGCCTCGACCTGTTGAGCAATGTTGGCAAAGATTAACCCACCGAGAGGTAGATGCACACGTTGTGTTTACAGGGCAGCTGATGTTGGATACAGGCAACTTCCGGTTGCAAATCCACCCGCCCGCTATCATGTGTACAGCAGAGTAGTACAAGCCAATACTCACTTTTGTCCCACAACGAGCTCCACCTTTGCCAAGGCCTCGTACAAGATGAACCTGGACGACGTCCCCCCGATATCTGCTACCATCACGGTCGGCATCTTCTCCTCGGATGTGCGACAGGTGACACAGCAGGAGGAGGAGGGCGAGACAGAAGCAGCGAGTGACTTGTCGACTGTGTGCTGGCTGACTGTCGACGCGCACGGCGGCACAGCACATGACACAAAAATGCTGGCGGCCACCCCAGGGGATCCGGGGAATCAACCAAGATGAGGCGATACGTACGTACCCCCTCCTTTTTCGCGCGAAAGTACACGCCTGCAGCACCGAGCACGACTGTTTCTGATCTCTGTCTTCTGTTCTTTCTTTTTTTTTGTGTCTTAATATGACACAACGAATCCAAAAGAGTCAGAGACAGATTAGCAATGAATTCATGGCGTCAGAAAAAGCTACCTGTATGTCTACGATTTCCCAGACAGCATATATAGGGACATCTCCCCTGCGGGTAACAGGCTCAACAAAACAGTTTGGTAGCTGTCTTGTGTGTCTCATATATGTTGTATTTGGAAGGTGTATAGCAGAAAGGTGTTGCGTACTGTTGGTGTGGCCGGCCAAAAATCCTTTTAGTCGGGCGTTTGTGTGTGGCACCCTGTTTTGTTCTGTTCGTGTCGGCGGTTGTATGAATAGGTTGTAGATGGACGATGAGGAGTGTATAGACGCTGTGCTTCAAGCGAAGCCTCGGACAAACTTTGTGCAGAGCGTAAGTAGGAACTCCGCATGGAAGTGGGCCATGAAACACACATATTATAATACACAAAAAAAGCAATCAGTGGGCTGTGTGCGAGCTGGGTTGTCCGCACACAGCTTGTTGTTATTGGTTTGTTGGTTTCGGATCTTCTTAGAGACCAAACGATTCTGGTGAGACTTCGGACTTCGCTGCGTGCCGGAGTCACCTGTATCTGGTATTTTTCGTAAGAGAAAGTAGAGTCAAACCGGAGATAAACTGATTTGTGCTGTGTGCGACGACAGCAGTGTACCGCAGTACAGCAATTTTCCTTCCTGTGTCGATGTGTCTTTTCTTGTTTCTCGGGCTGTGTAAATAAACTCAACTCGGAATGTCAGACGCCACCAATCGATGCTCTTCTTCTTGTTGTTTGGAAAGCTGGCGTGCTTGGTTGTGTATGTACACATGTGCTACATGCATCATGTAGTGCGTTACAAACACTCTCGGGTCATCTGCAAAGAATTCTCACATGGATGGGTCCTTGTGTTCGGCCGGGGTTACTCTATTCTGTGTTCACTGGTTCACTGCACAACGTTCTTCATGGTTTCCTCTGTTGTGGTGCCAGCGTCCACGAGAGAGTTACGGGCTGCTTCGCCAACAACCCGCACACTACTTTCGGCACGCAATACTACTTGGTTGGGGCGGTACTGCGGCGGTACCTGCAGGCCAGCCAAGCAGTCCGCCGGTCGCCGGATGAAAAATACATTGAAAACTATTCCGAGTGGCAGATTTTTCCGAGAAAGTTCATCCGCTAAACTCGAACCTTCGAAAGAGTAAAGATCTTTATCGTTGTTCTCAGTTGTCAAGTTGTCACATCAAACCAGACTGTCGGGAACGGAACATCATCACCCAGCATGATATAAACAAACCGCCGCGCCGACAACATCAACAAACAAACACACACACACCCCGCCCCCGCCGGTTTGGTTGGGGACCTTGATCTACAATAAACTATATCTACAGCACCGTCGAAGTGATATAGCGGTCTCACTGCGAGGAGGAGAGCAGTCGGCGGGATCGAAGAAGAGCGATGCGGTTGCTGAGATGGCGCTGCGCTCTTTTGATCGCGACGCTGGCCGCCAGCAATGTTGTCAGCCCTGCAAACAGTCAAGACTCATCTCTCACTTCGGCCGGCGACGACGTCGAGGACACCAGCAGCAGCTCGGACCCAGCCCCGAAGCCAACGCCTGCCGTCGCGGAGATAGACCCTTCCGATGACCCCCCTTCAGATGATACTCCGAGCCCTGTTGAGGAGGAGGAAGAGGAAGAGGACGAGCCCACCCCGAGTCCGGTCGAGGAGGAGGAAGATACCCCGGCGCCTGTGGAAGATGAGTCTGTCGATACACCCGCACCTTCCACAGAGGAGGAGGACGCACCCGAGACTCCAGCCCCGGTGGTGAGTGAGAGATACGGGCTTGCTGGGCATGCACGTCAGCCTCTCTTCGTGATCGGACGGACGTTGCATCATTCATTTCGTTGATCGGTGTATTCTACATAGGGCCACGCTCGCTCACGATCCCCTCTCCTGCGTCTTGTCTCTACATAATCCTTTTCGGGGAAGTTGGCGAGCCAAACAAATGCATATGGTAGATAAATTTACGCGTAGTCTTGAGATTGATTTCCACGGGTGGGCTCCTTTTCACTCGCGCAATGAACACCCGGTTCCGCGCGAACACGCGCACGGTCCTTGGATCTGCTTCAAGTACACAGCAGTACTACTGGGTCAGGGATGGGTGCAAGCAATAACGGATTGTATGCATACGGCAGCCCATATAGACTGCTCGTGATGACCGTGGCAATCAACTCTCAAAATGGGCACAGAAGAAATCCGATAGTCTATACACAAGTCTATATGCGCCCGAGAGGATCCGAGGTTGCCTGAAATCAGTTACCAGGAAGGGAATAGAGACCTCTGTCGCTCCTTCTATCTTTCTCCCCTGCTATGTATGCATACCTCCCCCCGCCCCAAAGCGACCCCCGGAGTTGTGCTTGACGAAGGGAACAAAAATGGGAACGGGAACGGGTGGTACGATTTAGAGCCAATTAGCATTTGGCGCATTCTCTCTCGGGAAACAAGATGTTCGCGCGGAGCGGGTGAACTTACTTGGATGGTATGTAGCTGAGAGAGAGGCAGCCAGGCAGCAGCCCGCCATCTTCCGCTTCCGACAGCGGTAGGCACGCTTTGGGTATTTGCTGCCGCAGTCTCCATGCAGGCGCGCCAACATGCAGCAGTACATGTGTCACCATTAATCAAAACTAAGTATTACCGGTATGTGATGTACGCATTTTGTTGTCAATCTTACTGTGTGTATCGAATGCACTGGCTGGGCAGGAGGCGTTCGTGTTGCGCCACGACCTATCTATCCTATTCAAGTTTATTTTTCTTCGAGTTCTCGTATTATTTGCGTGAGAGAGGAACAAGGGCAGCTCACACAGACAGGCGCTCGCTCACGCATGCATGCACTGGCATGATGAGCGCCACTTCAACTCCCCGGCAAGTGAATGAACCACATGTGATGACCGAGAATAGTCTACTGGATGCTTACAGAACACTGCTCCAGCCGTGATGTTCGCAAAATCGTATGTCACTGCTGCTGCTGCGGAATCTCACCAATCCAATTTGTTACCAACGAGACGCGGACGTGCAGCTTATTGGGCGCACCAGCCGGAGTAGCGCAGAATTGTACATACATTTCGTTGCCTTGATGTGCATAGAAGTGCTGCTGCTGTACCGCGCCCCAAATTCGTAATCGGGACACGGTCATGTTCTTGTGCAATCAGGCGCGCAACATCCTATTTAAGAACAGAGTTTTCGATGTTAGTGTCCCTGTAAGCCTCTCCGCGTACAACGTGCTTCCACGCCCGAAGGGATCTCACAACTCATCACACTACCACATCATGTTATGCGCGGCACACACCCCACGGACGACGGCGAAACATGACAAGACAGCACTACTGTATTGTGGTAAAATATAGACCACATGCATTCTTCTTGTTTGTGCGGTCGTTTTCCTCTTGTCTCGACGGGATATTGAATGAAGTAGACGGTCTCGATATTTGGTGTCTTGTCTTCAAGAAACCACCGCGGTTTTGGTCGTCGTATGGACGAGGAGGCGCTAGATGCTGGCGGCAGGTCAATATCGGGTGTGCACAGCTTGCCAACATTTTTTGGTTCCGCCGGAACATCCGAGCTTCCATGGGGGGCAGACAAAATCATGAAGAAGCCCGTACAAAAAACAAACGTTGAGTGAAGCCGAGGCGGCATGATTCAAATGTTGTTTCGTTTTTGTTGCCGTATATTGCTCCACTCCACACACATACACTACAATAGTCTTTCATCCGGAGAAATAACGTTGCCTCCCCGATGACACTCGGTGACAGGGTCCGAGATCATGGCCTATAGAAGCATTTTGTGTTTTCCACCGCCTTGAGACTGACGTATTTTCAAAGGTCAGCCGGTTAGCAGCGCGGTGGATGCTATTAAGAAAGATACACACACGACAACGTTCGGTACACACACGCCCGCGGCAAAGTGTACTTCGTGTTACTGGAATGATTGCTCCACACACACGTTACCAACGTCTCGGTACACACGCCCGCCGTGTGATGAACGGTCCATCTCCGCCTCTGCAAGTCCGAAAAAACCCAAGAAAACGATCCCAAGTATGACCTATCAAACAACCGTTGACTGGTGTGATTGTTTTGCCCACCAGCCCCTATTTTGACTGCTGTGTCGTCTCCCTCTGCTCTCGCTGTAGCAAATATTCGCGAATTCCGTGCACGATAACGCACACTCGAACGATTTATCTTAAGATGGTGATGGCACGTAGTAAGCTAAGCAACCGCCGGTGATTGTTCGAGAGCATCACCCGTCAGGTTCAACTTCTCGACGACGATCGAGAAATGTACTGTGCGATAAAACTCTCATGAGAACGCTTTGTTCCATCAGTCGTGCTTATTCGCACCTCCCCCCCCCCCCAACACGCGTTTTGACCCCCACTTCGTATGTATTGGCTGTAGCATACAACAGTCCTGAAGAAAGGGTGAAGCGCTCGACGCATACTTGTAGATTTTGCACTCTTTGATTGTTTGATGAATAACAAAAATCTTCCCCGCGATCCGCTGCCGTTTTCGACACACCTACCTTGCTGTTGTCCTAAACACGATTCCGGGAAAAACAGGAGGAGGAGGAGGAGGAGAAGACGCCATCCCCTGTAGAGGACATCGAAGAGACGCCGCAGCCGACTCCGGGGGAGGAAGAGGCGGAGGAAACGCCTACGCCGGTAGAGGAAACACCGTCCCCGGTTGAGGAAGTCGAGGCAACGCCCGCGCCGGTTGAAGAAGTTGAAGAGACGCTGCAGCCGACTCCAGAGGAGGAGGAGGACGAAACGCCCTCGCCGGTAGAGGAAACGCCGTCCCCGGTGGAAGAACTTGAGGAGACACCGCAGCCGACTCCGGCGGAGGAAGAGGCGGAGGAAACGCCGTCCCCGGTGGAAGAAGTCGAGGAGACACCGCAGCCGACTCCGGCGGAGGAAACGCCGTCCCCGGTGGAAGAAGTCGAGGAGACACCGCAGCCGACTCCGGCGGAGGAAACGCCGTCCCCGGTGGAAGAAGTTGAGGAGACGCCGCAGCCGACTCCGGGGGAGGAAGAGGCGGAGGAAACGCCGTCCCCAGTGGTAAGTGTGGTCGATGGCCCATACGCACTGCACTTGAGAGGCAATATTTAGTTTCTTGCGATAGCCGTCCATCCGTTGACACTAAACGCCGGTGCTTCGGGACGAACAGTAGTAATATAGCTTGCGACATACGTTCACGACGATACGATCGCCCGCGCCCGCGCGCATGTGTGTACGTGTGCAGTGTACTCTCGATCGTTCGGTTGGCGTTTAAAGCTACTTACTCCCTTCCGTCCGCCACGGACTCTGGCGAGTGAGAATCTCCCGGCAAAACGTTCATGAAGCCTTGGTTGACCGTCATTTTTTTTTTTGTGGCTGTCTACCTGCTGTCGTACATGTGGTTGGGCGAGGGTCGGGAAAGGGACTCCTTGCGTGTGTTCGTACGACAACGCAATTTATTTATTTGTTGGATATGCTGGTCACTAATTTTTTCACGAGTCGCAGTTGCTCGTTCGCTGGGGCCGCACAAGCGCCAAGAAAGAACGTCGTACTATTCTTCTTTTCATGAATCGCCCAGCTTGGTCAGCCAGCCCCAACCAACACGATCTGAGCAGGTCGGGTCCGGTCTGTTTGTTTGTCTCTCTTTTGGGTGGTTACGTTTGCCCAAGTCTCGACCGCTGCTGCCACTGCCACATTTTTCTCCCTCGAACTCGACGTCCCACTTTTCCCACGGCTGTATGGATGGAAATGACGATCAGCGTGTCACCAAAGCAGTAGGACATGGACGCTCTACATGCGTTGCCACGCCGTAACGGAGCTGAATTGATTCGGAGTCGGTTGAGCTATCTGCGACGGGCGCCTCCGGTTTTGTTCTTCTTGCTTTCAACTTTGCCACACGCCCCGGTTCGCCCGGAAACGGCGAAGGGGTTGAACAACCGCCGAAAGCTGTTCTGTTTCCTCTTTCTCTTTATTACCCGACGCTGCAAGCGTCAACAAAGAATTTACCTCGAACGGGTGGTCCTTCTTTGACTGTGAATATTTTTTTTCTCAAGAAAAAACTTCCTCGTCCTTACTTTTTCATTGTTCATTTCCGCGCTGTTTTTCCCCACCACCCTCTGTCATTGCCCCTCGAAATGAACGCAGGAGGACATAGACAAGCAAGAGACGCCTGCGCCAACCGAAGCGGAAACCCCGGAGCCCACGGAGCCGGCCACGCCGGAGCCGACGGTGCGATGGACGTACGCCCCCGCGGACCCTTGGACCGAGTCGCCAGGTGTGTTGCGATGTGTTGTCGGCGGTTGCGGTGTAGCGTCGGGAATTGCGCTGCTGCGATGTTGGGGTGCCACGCAACGATGTATCGGGAGGCTTCTGATCCAGTAGCCTTTTGGTCTTTGGAAAATCGCGATTCACGCCTCCTTTATACATATTGTATTTACTTTCAACCAATCGTCTTCTGCAGGTCTTCAGCTGAACGTGAACCTGGCGAGCAGTTGCTGCCCAGGAACAGTCCCGGCGGGGTTCTCTCGAGTTTTTTTTGTTTCGTTTCTTGTGGCGGCCGTTATCGGTCCTATGTACTACACGCACCGTCGAATGCACCGACCGGGCGGGGTTGTCTGGCTGGCTTTCAAGAAGAGTCTGGCGCCGATGCTGGTGCTCGTGCTGTCTTCGCCCCTTCTCAGTAGTGTTTGCGATCTATGGTCGTTATTCTGTCGTCCGTTTTGTCTCCCCTACCATATTCCGCCGGCAACGCCCACAAGACAACGACGGTCGACAAGGGTACTATTTTTTGCCATTTTTTTCACATCTAATTTCAGGCGTGGCCGAAAAGACGCCGCCCTCTGAGGACGCAATCATAGTCGAAAATCCACGACCCACCGCTGCCGAACGAAAGAAACAAACCACCCCCCCCTCCCCCCTCGTTCAATCCCTCAAAATTAGCGTGCCCCTCGTTTCCCTAACAACCTTACCCTCGACCGAATCCTCCTTGGCCCCGCTTGTCACCGAACCGCCGGCTGTGGCAGAAACTCCCATCCCCGTTGCCGACGAACTAACCGATGCCCCTGTCATCGACGCCACCGAAAATCCGGCCTCGGCCGAAACTCCCGCCCCCGTTGCCATCATAACCGATGCCCCTATCATCGACGCCACCGAAAATCCGGCCTCGGCCGAAACTCCCGCCCCCGTTGCCAGCGAACGAACCGATGCCCCTGTCATCGACGCCACCGAAAATCCGGCCTCGGCCGAAGCTCCCGCCCCCGTTGCCAGCGAACGAACCGATGCCCCTGTCATCGACGCCACCGAAAATCCGGCCTCGGTCGAAACTCCCGCCCCCGTTGCCAGCATAATCGATGCCCCTATCATCGACGCCACCGAAACGCCGGCCTCGGCCGAAACTCCCGCCCCCGTTGCCAGCGAACGAACCGATGCCCCTGTCATCGACGCCACCGAAAATCCGGCCTCGGTCGAAACTCCCGCCCCCGTTGCCAGCATAATCGATGCCCCTATCATCGACGCCACCGAAACGCCGGCCTCGGCCAAAACTCCCGCCCCCGTTGCCAGCGAACGAACCGATGCTCCTGTCACCGGAGAGACCGGAAGGACGGCCACGGGAGAAACTCCCACCCCCGTTACCGACACCCCCGTTACGGCTGATCCAGTTGCTCAACCAGAGACCGAACCTCCTACGGGAACAGCCACGCTCCTCCCAACTGTAGATCCCACTTTAGCGCCCACCGTCAAGCAAACGTGGGCTCCGGCGGATCCATGGACAGAATCCCCTGGAGCCACCCCCGCTCCGCAACGCGTTTGGACTGCTTCGCCCGATGCCACTCCTGCCCCAGTAGCTCCTTGGACCGCATCCCCCGGTGCTACCCCCGCCCCCCAACGTGAATGGACCGCATCCCCCGGTGCCACTGCTGCTCCCCAACGCGAATGGACCGCTTCCCCCGGTGCCACTGCCGCACCCGTAGCTCCTTGGACCGCATCCCCTGGTGCCACCCCTGCTCCCCAACGCGAATGGACCGCATCCCCCGGTGCCACCCCCGCTCCACAACGCGAATGGACTGCATCTCCCGGTGCCACCTTTGCACCAGCAGCCCCCTGGACGGCTTCCCCAGGTATGATCAGAGCGCAGCTGTGGCGGTTCCGATGCGAGCGACGACCGGCCAACGAAAGGTTTTTCCGGGAACCACCGCGCGATAGCCGAACACTCGAACGACGCGAGTAAGCGGGGTGAGGCAGTAAGCTCACCTCCTGTCTGATTACCGCCAGATGTGTTCTGGTCCTGCGCCACAGCAAAGCACCAAGACAAAGATTATAGTAAAGGTTGGATGGACAACGCTGTTCGTTGCTGCGGTATTGCCTGCTGTGTACGATGCGACATACGGCGTGCTTTCAATACACGATCGTTAGAGTTAAGCCAAACATATTGGAAAACTCCTCTTTGCCCCGCTGCTAGTGGATAGCCGAGACAGGCAAGCTGGTTGATTTTATTTATCCCCCCGCCATCACTCGACGTTTTGCCTTTCGAACATGTTGGGTATATCAGGAGCCACCCCCGCACCGCAACGCGAGTGGACCCCTCCCCCCACCGAAATACAAACGGTGGCACCCGCTGCCCCGTGGACCGCTTCCCCCGGTGCTACTGCCGCTCCCCAACGCGAATGGACTGCATCTCCCGGTGCCACATGGGCCCCCGCCGCCCCGTGGACTGCTTCCCCCGGTGCCACCGCCGCTCCCCAACGCGAATGGACTGCATCCCCCGGTGCCACCGCCGCTCCCCAACGCGAATGGACTGCATCCCCCGGTGCCACCGCCGCTCCACAGCGCGAATGGACCCCTCCCCCCACCGAAGTGCAAACGGTGGCACCCGCTGCCCCGTGGACTGCATCCCCCGGTGCCACCGCCGCACCTGTAGCTCCTTGGACGGCGTCCCCCGGTGCCACATGGGCCCCCGCCGCCCCGTGGACTGCATCCCCCGGTGCTACTCCCGCTCCCCAACGTGAATGGACCGCATCCCCCGGTGCCACCTGGGCACCCGCCGCCCCGTGGACTGCTTCCCCCGGTGCTACTCCCGCTCCCCAGCGTGAATGGACTGCTCCCCCCGGTGCCACCGCCGCTCCACAACTCGAATGGACCGCATCCCCCGGTGCCACCATGGTTCCCGCGGTCACACGCGAATGGACTGCTTCCCCCGGTGCCACCCCCGCTCCCCAACGCGAGTGGACCGCATCCCCCGGTGCCACTTGGGCACCCGCGGCCCCATGGACTGCTTCCCCCGGTGCCACACCCGCACCCTCACCCGAATGGACTGCTTCCCCCGGTGCTACTGGGGCACCACCAGGCGCATGGACTGCACCCCCTG
>FN649726.1:1438322-1451540 GCA_000310025.1 Ectocarpus siliculosus | reverse complement strand
AAACGAAAACTCACCTCCCACACGTGTGCGCGGCCGTTCGTCCGCACATCGACGGCGGTCCTGCGGTATACGACTTTGCCGGCACAAGCACAGAAGACGAATACAGGTCCGCCCATGAGGGTCGCTTTTATATTTATATATTTTCCTGCTGCTATCGCTACTGGTTGGAAGAGGTGCTGCGTCGTTACCCTACGAGCGTACGCCAACATACATGATTCGAGTAGTCTAGAAAACATGCGGCGTGCCCTCTCTATATTCTTTATCGTTACACAGGAGAAGAAAAGTGAGACCGTGCTTCCTTTTGCTCTGCTGCTAGTGGCTCGCCGACGTGGTTCAGCTAGCCTCGTTGTTCACTTCGCTTCCACCCATGGTTTCCCCTTTTGGAATATCTTGGACATGTCAGGAGCCACCCCCGCGCCACAACGCGAATGGACCCCTCCCCCCACCGAAAAACAAACGTGGGCACCTGCTGCCGAGTGGACCGCATCCCCCGGTGCCACTTGGGCACCGGCGGCCCCGTGGACCGCTTCCCCCGGTGCTACCCCCGCACCTCAGCGCGAATGGACCCCTCCTCCCACCGAAAAACAAACGGTTGCACCCGCGGCCCCGTGGACTGCTTCCCCCGGTGCCACATGGGCACCAGCGGCCCCGTGGACTGCTTCCCCCGGTGCTACCGCCGCACCCCAACGCGAATGGACCCCTCCCCCAGCAGAGGTACAAACGGTTGCACCCGCTGCCCAACGCGAGTGGACTGCATCCCCCGGTGCCACTTGGGCACCGGCCGCCCCGTGGACCGCTTCCCCCGGTGCCACTCCCGCTCCCCAACGCGAATGGACTGCTTCCCCCGGTGCTACCGCCGCGCCCCAACGCGAATGGACCCCTCCCCCAGCAGAGGTACAAACGGTTGCACCCGCTGCCCAACGCGAGTGGACCGCATCCCCCGGTGCCACTTGGGCACCGGCGGCCCCGTGGACCGCTTCCCCCGGTGCCACATGGGCACCAGCGGCCCCGTGGACTGCTTCCCCCGGTGCTACCGCCGCGCCCCAACGCGAATGGACCCCTCCCCCAGCAGAGGTACAAACGGTTGCACCCGCTGCCCAACGCGAGTGGACCGCATCTCCCGGTGCCACTTGGGCACCGGCGGCCCCGTGGACCGCTTCCCCCGGTGCCACTTGGGCACCAGCAGCCCCGTGGACTGCTTCCCCCGGTGCTACCGCCGCTCCCCAACGCGAATGGACCCCTCCCCCAGCAGAGGTACAAACGGTTGCACCCGCTGCCCAACGCGAGTGGACCGCATCCCCCGGTGCCACTTGGGCACCGGCGGCCCCGTGGACCGCTTCCCCCGGTGCTACCCCCGCACCTCAGCGCGAATGGACCCCTCCTCCCACCGAAAAACAAACGGTTGCACCCGCGGCCCCATGGACTGCTTCCCCCGGTACCACTTGGGCACCAGCAGCCCCGTGGACCGCTTCCCCAGGTATCAACGATGTTGTCATCATGGAAATGCTACACAGATTTACATCATCATAGCTGCTTAACCCTTCGGTGTTTAATTTCCCTTCGATGTTTAATTTAATTCCGGAGGGTCTTGCGACCAGTGGCTATTTCGGAAGGGAACATCAATTTGTCCAAGCTTTGCCGAGGCACGTAATGCTCATGCTGTCTATGATATACGAACGAACGAACGACCGGCGAAGGAAGGAGTTTTTGCGAAACCCCACCGTAAGAAAAGTCAACACCGGAACTAAACGGCATGATAGAGAAGGAAACGAAAACTCACCTCCCACACGTGTGCGCGGCCGTTCGTCCGCACATCGACGGCGGTCCTGCGGTATACGACTTTGCCGGCACAAGCACAGAAGACGAATACAGGTCCGCCCATGAGGGTCGCTTTCATATTTATATATTTTCCTGCTGCTATCGCTACTGGTTGGAAGAGGTGCTGCGTCGTTACCCTACGAGCGTACGCCAACATACATGATTCGAGTAGTCTAGAAAACATGCGGCGTGCCCTCTCTATATTCTTTATCGTTACACAGGAGAAGAAAAGTGAGACCGTGCTTCCTTTTGCTCTGCTGCTAGTGGCTCGCCGACGTGGTTCAGCTAGCCTCGTTGTTCACTTCGCTTCCACCCATGGTTTCCCCTTTTGGAATATCTTGGACATGTCAGGAGCCACCCCCGCGCCACAACGCGAATGGACCCCTCCCCCCACCGAAAAACAAACGTGGGCACCTGCTGCCCCGTGGACCGCCTCCCCCGGTGCCACATGGGCACCCGCCGCGCCATGGACCGCTTCCCCCGGTGCTACCGCCGCTCCCCAACGCGAATGGACCCCTCCACCCACCGAAGTCCAAACGGTTGCACCCGCTGCCCCATGGACCGCTTCCCCCGGTGCCACCTGGGCACCCGCCCCGCCTTGGACTGCTTCCCCCGGTGCCACTTGGGCACCAGCAGCCCCATGGACCGCTTCCCCAGGTATGATTTCGGTTGGTTTGTGCCGGTTCGGATTCGAACGAGCGATCGACTCAATAGCATTCCGAAACCGGCCGCGCGATAAGAACACACCCGAACGACGACGCGAGTACGGTCAAGAAAGACCAGGGGACACTGCTGTCCGATTACCGCTAGACGTGTGCGATGTCTTGTGCACATCGATCTTGCGGTATACACTTCGGCAGTACAAGCTCAGAAGGCGATCGTTCGCGCGAAAAGCACGTGTGTACCTTGTTCTTTCTGCTGCCCCCGTCGTCGCCGCACGAGAGCGTACCGACACAGGTGACGAGACGTTCTCGGCTTGAGCCACGCCACATAGACGGTATGGTCGTGCGTGCTCTTTCCTATTCGATTACAATCGTCCGTGTGCATGTAATCAAAATCCATTATTTTTTTGACCGTGATCCTCTTTTTATTGTGCTGCAAGTGGCTCTTACAGTCTTACAGGCAGTGAAGCCAGCCTTCGTTTTCACACCGTTATCACTCATCGCTTCCCCTTGTGAACACCTTGGGTATATCAGGAGCCACCCCCGCACCTCAACGCGAATGGACCCCTCCCCCTACCGAAGTGCAAACGGTTGCACCCGCTGCCCAGCGCGAGTGGACCGCATCCCCCGGTGCCACTTGGGCACCAGCGGCCCCGTGGACCGCTTCCCCCGGTGCCACTCCCGCTCCCCAACGCGAATGGACTGCTTCCCCCGGTGCTACCGCCGCGCCCCAACGCGAATGGACCCCTCCCCCAGCAGAGGTACAAACGATTGCACCCGCTGCCCAACGCGAGTGGACCGCATCTCCCGGTGCCACATGGGCACCTGCCGCCCCGTGGACCGCATCCCCCGGTGCCACTTGGGCACCAGCAGCCCCGTGGACTGCTTCCCCCGGTGCTACCGCCGCTCCCCAACGCGAATGGACCCCTCCCCCAGCAGAGGTACAAACGGTTGCACCCGCTGCCCAACGCGAGTGGACCGCATCCCCCGGTGCCACTTGGGCACCGGCGGCCCCGTGGACCGCTTCCCCCGGTGCTACCCCCGCACCTCAGCGCGAATGGACCCCTCCTCCCACCGAAAAACAAACGGTTGCACCCGCGGCCCCATGGACTGCTTCCCCCGGTGCCACATGGGCACCAGCAGCCCCGTGGACCGCTTCCCCAGGTATCAACGATGTTGTCATCATGGAAATGCTACACAGATTTACATCATCATAGCTGCTTAACCCTTCGGTGTTTAATTTCCCTTCGGTGTTTAATTTAATTCCGGAGGGTCTTGCGACCAGTGGCTATTTCGGAAGGGAACATCAATTTGTCCAAGCTTTGCCGAGGCACGTAATGCTCATGCTGTCTATGATATGCTAACGAACGAACGAACGAACGAACGACCGGCGAAGGAAGGAGTTTTTGCGAAACCCCACCGTAAGAAAAGTCGAACTAAACGGCATGATAGAGAAGGAAACGAAAACTCACATCCCACACGTGTGCGCGGCCGTTCGTCCGCACATCGACGGCGGTCCTGCGGTATACGACTTTGCCGGCACAAGCACAGAAGACGAATACAGGTCCGCCCATGAGGGTCGCTTTCATATTTATATATTTTCCTGCTGCTATCGCAACTGATTGGAAGAGGTGCTGCGTCGTTACCCTACAAGCGTACGCCAACATACATGATTCGAGTAGTCTAGAAAACATGCGGCGTGCCCTCTCTATGTTCTTTATCGTTACACTGGAGAAGAAAAGTGAGATCGTGCTTCCTTTTGCTCTGCTGCTAGTGGCTCGCCGACGTGGTTCAGCTAGCCTCGTTGTTCACTTCGCTTCCACCCATGGTTTCCCCTTTTGGAATATCTTGGGCATGTCAGGAGCCACCCCCGCGCCACAACGCGAATGGACCCCTCCTCCTACCGAAAAACAAACGTGGGCACCTGCTGCCCCGTGGACCGCCTCCCCCGGTGCCACATGGGCACCCGCCGCGCCATGGACCGCTTCTCCCGGTGCCACATGGGCACCAGCAGCCCCGTGGACTGCTTCCCCCGGTGCTACCGCCGCGCCCCAACGCGAATGGACCCCTCCCCCAGCAGAGGTACAAACGGTTGCACCCGCTGCCCAACGCGAGTGGACCGCTTCCCCCGGTGCCACTCCCGCTCCCCAACGCGAATGGACTGCATCTCCCGGTGCCACATGGGCACCAGCAGCCCCGTGGACTGCTTCCCCCGGTGCTACCGCCGCGCCCCAACGCGAATGGACCCCACCCCCAGCAGAGGTACAAACGGTTGCACCCGCTGCCCAACGCGAGTGGACTGCATCCCCCGGTGCCACATGGGCACCGGCCGCCCCATGGACCGCATCCCCCGGTGCCACTCCCGCTCCCCAACGCGAATGGACTGCATCCCCCGGTGCAACATGGGCACCAGCAGCCCCGTGGACTGCTTCCCCCGGTGCTACCGCCGCTCCCCAACGCGAATGGACCCCTCCCCCAGCAGAGGTACAAACGGTTGCACCCGCTGCCCAACGCGAGTGGACCGCATCCCCCGGTGCCACCGGGGCACCGGCGGCCCCGTGGACCGCTTCCCCCGGTGCTACCCCCGCTCCCCAACGCGAATGGACCCCTCCTCCCACCGAAAAACAAACGGTTGCACCCGCGGCCCCATGGACTGCTTCCCCCGGTACCACTTGGGCACCAGCAGTCCCGTGGACCGCTTCCCCAGGTATCCACGATGTTGTCATCATGGAAATGCTACACAGATTTACGTCATCATAGCTCCTTAACCCTTCGGTGTTTAATTTAATTCCGGAGGGTCTTGCGACCAGTGGCTATTTCGGAAGGGAACATCAATTTGTCCAAGCTTTGCCGAGGCACGTATTGCTCATGCTGTCTATGATATACGAACGAACGAACGACCGGCGATGGAAGGATTTTTGCGAAACCCCACCGTAAGAAAAGTCAACACCGGAACTAAACGGCATGATAGAGAAGGAAACGAAAACTCACCTCCCACACGTGTGCGCGGCCGTTCGTCCGCACATCGACGGCGGTCCTGCGGTATACGACTTTGCCAGCACAAGCACAGAAGACGAATGCAGGCCCCCGCCCGTGTGGGTCGCTTTCATATTTATATATTTTCCTGCTGCTATCGCTACTGGTTGGAAGAGGTGCTGCGTCGTTACCCTACAAGCGTACGCCAACATACATGATTCGAGTAGTCTAGAAAACATGCGGCGTGCCCTCTCTATATTCTTTATCGTTACACAGGAGAAGAAAAGTGAGATCGTGCTTCCTTTTGCTCTGCTGCTAGTGGTTCGCCGACGTGGTTAAGCTAGCCTCGTTGTTCACTCCGCTTCCACCCATGGTTTCCCCTTTTGGAATATCTTGGACATGTCAGGAGCCACCCCCGCGCCACAACGCGAATGGACCCCTCCTCCCACCGAAAAACAAACGTGGGCACCTGCTGCCCCGTGGACAGCTTCCCCCGGTGCCACATGGGCACCCGCCGCGCCATGGACCGCTCCCCCCGGTGCTACCGCCACTCCCCAACGCGAATGGACCCCTCCACCCACCGAAGTCCAAACGGTTGCACCCGCTGCCCCATGGACCGCTTCCCCCGGCGCCACTTGGGCACCCGCGGCCCCGTGGACCGCTTCCCCCGGTGCCACTCCCGCTCCCCAACGCGAGTGGACTGCATCTCCCGGTGCCACCTGGGCGCCCGCCGCGCCTTGGACCGCATCCCCCGGTGCTACCCTCGCTCCCCAACGCGAATGGACCGCATCCCCCGGTACCACCCTAGCTCCTGTGCCCGCCCTACGCGAATGGACTGCTTCCCCCGGTGCCACCTGGGCGCCAGCAGCCCCTTGGACCGCATCCCCCGGTGCCACGCCCGCCCCCCAACGCGAATGGACCGCCTCGCCCGGTACCACCCTAACTCCTGTGGCCGCCCTGCGCGAATGGACGCAGTCTCCAGGTAAGGTACCCGCCCCCGACGACGCTTTGTTCGCGCGCGACGCGCTTCGCCCGATCGACGGCGCGAACAGCCCGACCGCACAGGCACGACCGACCACGAACGGCCCCGAGTAGGGGACAGCGAATCCCTCCCGAAACCCCTCCGCGCGGCGCGACGATGACGAGATGTATTAAACTGTGATATTTTGCCGATTTTGGTATTTCTTTTGTTGTGCTGCCAAGGGAGAGACCACCGCTCCTTCTGTGCCGATCTCCTCGACGTGGTGGGGTATGCAGAAACCCCGACGGCGCGCTGATTGTTGATTCTAGGGGGCGGTAGAGAGTCCGCAGAATCGAATAAAAGCGGGGCGACAGCTCCAGTTTCTCTTTCCGGGTGTCGCTTTGTTCCTCTAGAAAACGAAAAACTTGTCCTCCGCTTGAAGGAACAAACACATCACTGTAGATGGACAAGGTATACCGGCCGAAACCCTTGCTGCTGCTGCTGCTGCTGCTGCTGCTGCTGCTGCTGCTGCTGTTGCTGCTGCTGCTGTCGTATGGGCTGGTCCCCGTGCGCTCTGGAACACCAGCAAGCAAACCTCGAGCCGTTCGTCAAGCTGAAACAGCGCGTTGTTTCGCCAACCGAAACCAAGCTTCGTCCCTTCCTCCCTCCCTCTGCCTCTTGTGCGACATCTATCCTCTCGTGCGACCTCCAACAGATTCCGCCCGTCGTGTTGCGCCTACTTGGGACACTCCGCCTATTACTCTAATGGAAACCCATTTTGTTCGTACCGAAACAAACACACCTACCTATTCGTGCCAACCATCGCTTGACTTCGGGGTGTGTGTTCATGTCTTTTTCTTTTGTCAGTAGCGACGCATGTGAGTCGTCGTGTGACACAGACAACGCCCATTATGCGGGGTTGGTTGTGTACTTCTTGTCTTGTATTGTGTTGCGGAACGACAACGTGAATAGAGAGGTCTTGGACGGCAATGGAACGGTCTTGGACGGCGACAAAAAAACGTTCGGTACAGCATGCTGCCGATGCTTCCGGCCTCTCTGGTGCACCTTTTTAACTACTATGCATTGCCTGTGAACCCGCACGGTTTGGCAGTGACAGGCGTCTGGGTTCAGAGCCATGTTTGATGCGATTGTTCAGCGAGTGGCGGCAAGAGATCAATCGAAAAACGTGTCCCACTGAAAAAATCAAACGTACGTTTGTTTACGAAATGCTACTTGTCGAATTTTTTGTCCATTGGTGGCAAGGAGAGCCAAAGAATAGTTGGTCACAAATAAACGTCTGTGCAGCGCTCAAAAAAATAATTTCGGCTAAATCGAACCCATTTAGTTGTTAGTTGTCACCTCAATCACGTCTTGTTCAACACAGTCTACAGCAAGTCGTGTCTGATGCCATCGACGGCCTGTAAATTCATCTCAGACCGTCAAGTAGGGGAATTAAATGTGTTCGAAATATCACGTGGGTGTCCACCTGTCAGAAGCGCCCGGTTCAATGCGCTCGTTGTGTTGACCTCCAAATCATCCGCCAACAACCATGTCTCAGGAAAATCGAATCACAGGTGATCGATTAATAGTTGCGCGTTCTTGAGGCTCGATTGACGACTGTCCGCGGTAATACTAAAGAACACCCTTCCTTGTTGTTTTCATTTGTGTAGCCTGCGACCTCCAAGCGGTCTCGGCAAAGTTGAAGAATAACCTTGACGGTTGGTCCACATCTCCTCGACACAGGCAGTCAATGAAGACCTATCTTTCCTTTTTTTTGCCATCATTTACCGGTGGATGTTTACCAGGTGCCACCCCTGCACCTCAACGCGAATGGACTGCATCCCCCGGTGCCACACCCGCTCCCCAACGCGAGTGGACCGCATCCCCAGGTGCCACTGCCGCACCCGTAGCCCCTTGGACCGCATCCCCTGGTGCCACCCCTGCTCCCCAACGCGAATGGACCGCATCCCCAGGTGCCACTGCCGCACCCGTAGCTCCTTGGACCGCATCCCCCGGTGCTACTCCCGCCCCCCAACGTGAATGGACCGCATCCCCCGGTGCCACTGCCGCACCCGTTGCCCCTTGGACCGCATCCCCCGGTGCCACCCCCGCCCCCCAACGCGAATGGACCGCATCCCCCGGTGCCACTGCCGCACCCGTAGCTCCTTGGACCGCATCCCCCGGTGCTACTCCCGCCCCCCAACGTGAATGGACCGCATCCCCAGGTGCCACTGCCGCACCCGTAGCCCCTTGGACCGCATCCCCCGGGGCCACTGCCGCGCCCGTAGCCCCTTGGACCGCATCCCCTGGTGCTACCCCCGCACCTCAACGCGAATGGACCGCTTCCCCTGGTGCCACCCCTGCTCCCCAACGCGAATGGACAGCCCCCCCGGGGGCCACGTTCGCCCCTGTCGCTCCTTGGACCGCTTCCCCTGGTGGGTTCGAGTTATCTCGTGGTAATTTTTCTGAATTTCCCCCTCCCCCGGGGATGGAGGCGGGGCTATGTGTCTAAATTCGCGCATACGAGATCAGTCGGAAGGCATCGGGAAAAACAGAAATCTTTGATTCTCGCACAGGGCGGCAATAGAGGCTGCTCTTAACACAAGTAACATGTGTCGACCTCCACACGTCTGTCTTCATTCACACGAGCCAATTGCACTAGTCTATATTCAAGTCAGGCCCAAAACGGCCGACCCTCAAAACTATCGGGTTTGAACTTGTAGCTTTTTTTCATTCTACTGGTGTGTGGAGACCACCTCATAAAGCAATCTCCCCCACGTCTGTCGAGGACGATTCCCTCTTTTCAAATATGTCATTACAGGACAATAGCAGCCGGGAGGGGTGGGGGTGTTTGCGCGCCCAAAGCTTCTTCTTTAGTGGTGATATCGAGATTCAGTCGGAGTAGCGGCCTACAATCTCCGCAAATTCGAACCGACACCCCGTGTCTTGTACTGAGCACGACTGTGAGACATGTTGGGTCCTGGCGCACAGGGTACGGACTTCTTTCAGAGAGTGCCGCGACCTTCGATGTTTCAGCTTCAGTACCGAACCTGCACGTGCCAGCACGCTGATGCCTCTTCATGGGGCCGGCCCTCTACTGATAACAGCAGTAGAATTTGTCAGAACTCAATGGTGGGAAGGTTGCTTTTGTTTTGGTATATTGGATTTTAAGTGAAAATTGACCCAGCGTCGGGAGGTGCGCCCAACTGCACACGAAGTATGGGCTTGACGACGAATGTCCGGCCCTCCCGCGTTGCTTACTCCGGACCGCTCTTCTTGCTTAGTGGATGGGCTGTGAGTAATGCCATCGTAGGCGTGATCGTTAGAATAGTGTTTTCAAGATCGCCTTGAATCAATTGCGTAGGCGTCTCTCTGCTGCTCGTCTGCCGCGTGTCAAAAAGACTTGAAAACGACATACGCAATGTCGTGCTTTTTTGTCCGGGCTGCTACGGTACGCGGTTCTTCCTTTCCGCACAGTTCGTCCCCACCCCCCACCCTCCCCCCACCCCTCCCATGACTCAAAACGTTCGCAATTTGTTCATGGATGTTATTATTTTCAGGTGCCACGCCCGCCCCCCAACGCGAATGGACCGCGTCGCCGGGTGCCACGCCCGCTCCCCAGCGTGAATGGACGGCTTCCCCTGGTGCCACGCCCGCTCCCCAACGTGAATGGACTGCTTCCCCCGGTGCTACCTGGGCGCCAGCTGCCCCTTGGACCGCTTCCCCAGGTACGATTAGCACGCGGTGTTTTCGACGATGCGATGCGATGCGATGCGAGCGAGCGACCGGCCGACGAGGGGAGGTATTACGGACCTTTCCCCCCCTCCCCCGCGATGCACAACGCACAGCAACCGGCTGCTAAGGCGCGAAACGGCCCCAAACGCGGTATGATACGAACCGAAACGAGTTGTGATGCGAACCGACACGCGGCGTCATTTCGAACCGAAACGCGGCATGAATACGCGCCGGCGAAATAAGAATAGACCGTGGTAATACAGGTAGCTTTCTCTGGCGCTATGAGTTAATTGCTCATCTATTTTAGACTCTTTATAGATGGATTCGTTGGGTCGTATTCAGAAAAAAAAAAGAGGAGTTGTTCTTTTTGCAACCTTGTCGGTGGCAATTTATCCGACCAGCGAAAAGTGAACGTTCAACGTGAGAGCGCAGGGTGCCTTGCTTTTTTTTAAGGTTAGACCTTGACTGAACTGCAAGTCTTTGCTCGAACTCAAAGCAAACTCAAACAGGCTCTCACTTGTTTATTTTTTGCCCACCCGCCCACCACATACCATACATGCCTCAACCTTTTTTCATTGCCGGCGTGTTCATCAGGAGCCACCCCTGCTCCCCAGCGCGAGTGGACTGCACCTCCCGGTACCACCCAAGCTCCGGTGCCCGCCCTGCGCGAATGGACTGCTTCCCCCGGTGCCACTTGGGCGCCCGCAGCCCCTTGGACCGCTTCCCCCGGTGCCACCCCCGCTCCCCAACGCGAGTGGACTGCGTCCCCCGGTGCCACCTTTGCACCAGCAGCCCCGTGGACCGCATCCCCCGGTGCTACCCCCGCCCCCCAACGCGAATGGACCGCTTCCCCCGGTACCACCCTAGCTCCGGTGCCCGCCCTACGCGAATGGACTGCTTCCCCCGGTGCCACCCCCGCTCCCCAACGCGAGTGGACTGCGTCCCCCGGTGCCACCGTTGCACCAGCAGCCCCTTGGACCGCATCCCCCGGTGCCACCCCCGCTCCCCAACGCGAGTGGACTGCGTCCCCCGGTGCCACCTTTGCGCCAGCAGCCCCTTGGACCGCATCCCCCGGTGCCACACCCGCCCCCCAACGCGAGTGGACGGCATCCCCCGGAGCTACCTGGGCACCGGCAGCCCCGTGGACCGCATCCCCCGGTGAGTCAACCAATATCCAGCGCGAGTAGCTATACCTTTTAGGGCGAGTAAGATCCGGACCGAATCCGACGCGCGAATAAGATCCGATTCTGCGATGCGATCGCCCGTCTCCTGCCCGGCGTGGCCGCCTGACGGAGTGACGAGCCCAGCCGAAACCAACCGCCGCCCGCCGATGCGAGAGTGTCTCTTTGGGTAGGAGAGGAAAGAGGGCTTCACTTTCTCTTCTCTCGACGGACGCCCTGCTCACGATCCGAATGATCTCGTGCCAACGTGCCGACACCCGCGTCTTCCCGTCCGCGCGCGCGAGTAGATAGAAATTTTCCTCCTCTCCGGTTGCGAAGGCGGAGGAGGGGCGGGAGAGATCTTCCTCCCCCCCCCCCCCCCCGATGCCCCTCCACAGACCTGGGCGAAGTCGTTCGCGCGCTCATTTTGGGGCCGCTACGTTTGATCGATGTGGTATCACTTATGGTAACGACGGTACCGCGATCGGCGAAAGCAAACACAAACCAAAACCGAGTACGGACGCGAAAACGACTGAGACGGATGGAAAATTAAAACACTGCGTGCGCGCGACGGGAAAGAAAGTATTGCTGTTATTGGTTCTTCTTGGGGCGTCGCTGTGTTCCTCGTTCTGTCGTAAGCAACATACACACACGCGCGATGTGGCATTTAGTTTTCCAGTCGCTGTAAGGCCCTCCCTCGCTACCCCCATCATTGCATCTCGTGTGGTCGGGTGGAACGGGCGTGTCAGTAGGCCTACGTGAGACATCGTGCGAAGTTCGAGTCCTCCGTAGTTACTTGCATGATTCGCTGCCCGTGTTGTAGGAAAAGCCGTTCGCTTGTGTTGCTCCGGCCGGCCCGTGTTTGCAGCTGTTGCATGTAGCCTCGGCTGTTGCTTCCTCGTCGGGTAGCAGCTAGTTGAGGAAGGACAGGGGGCTAGTGAGTTATGCAGAAGTACAGAAGTAACCCTCTTGGACAGACGGGAGTTTGGTTCACCATTCAGCCTAGGAAATCCAACGTTTCCCCCCCAACCTTTTCTTGGTGGGTTCATCAGGCGCAACTCCTGCACCCCAACGTGAATGGACCGCATCCCCTGGTGCCACCCAAGCTCCTGTGCCCGCCTTACGCGAATGGACTGCATCCCCCGGTGCCACCTTTGCACCAGCAGCCCCGTGGACCGCATCCCCCGGTGCCACCCCCGCCCCCCAACGCGAATGGACCGCATCCCCCGGTGCCACCCAAGCTCCTGTGCCCGCCCTGCGCGAATGGACTGCTTCCCCCGGTGCCACCTGGGCACCAGCAGCCCCTTGGACCGCATCCCCCGGTGCCACGCCCGCCCCCCAACGGGAATGGACCGCATCCCCCGGTGCCACCCAAGCTCCTGTGCCCGCCTTACGCGAATGGACTGCTTCCCCCGGTGCCACCTGGGCGCCAGCAGCCCCTTGGACCGCATCCCCCGGTGCCACCCCCGCTCCCCAACGCGAATGGACCGCATCCCCCGGTGCCACCCAAGCTCCTGTGCCCGCCTTACGTGAATGGACTGCTTCCCCCGGTGCCACCTGGGCGCCAGCAGCCCCTTGGACCGCATCCCCCGGTGCCACCCCCGCCCCCCAACGTGAATGGACCGCATCCCCCGGTGCCACCCAAGCTCCTGTGCCCGCCCTGCGCGAATGGACTGCTTCCCCCGGTGCCACCTGGGCGCCAGCAGCCCCTTGGACCGCATCCCCCGGTGCCACCCCCGCTCCCCAACGCGAATGGACCGCATCCCCCGGTGCCACCCAAGCTCCTGTGCCCGCCTTACGTGAATGGACTGCTTCCCCCGGTGCCACCTGGGCGCCAGCAGCCCCTTGGACCGCATCCCCCGGTGCCACCCCCGCCCCCTCACGAGAATGGACCGCTTCCCCCAGT
>FN649726.1:1424107-1438222 GCA_000310025.1 Ectocarpus siliculosus | reverse complement strand
ACGGGAGTTTGGTTCACCATTCAGCCTAGGAAATCCAACGTTTCCCCCCCAACCTTTTCTTGGTGGGTTCATCAGGCGCAACTCCTGCACCCCAACGTGAATGGACCGCATCCCCTGGTGCCACCCAAGCTCCTGTGCCCGCCTTACGCGAATGGACTGCATCCCCCGGTGCCACCTTTGCACCAGCAGCCCCGTGGACCGCATCCCCCGGTGCCACCCCCGCCCCCCAACGTGAATGGACCGCATCCACCGGTGTCACCCGAACTCCTGTGCCCGCCCTGCGCGAATGGACTGCTTCCCCCGGTGCCACCTGGGCACCAGCAGCCCCTTGGACCGCATCCCCCGGTGCCACCCCCGCTCCCCAACGCGAATGGACCGCATCCCCCGGTGCCACCCAAGCTCCTGTGCCCGCCTTACGTGAATGGACTGCTTCCCCCGGTGCCACCTGGGCGCCAGCAGCCCCTTGGACCGCATCCCCCGGTGCCACCCCCGCCCCCCAACGTGAATGGACCGCTTCCCCCGGTGCCACCCAAGCTCCTGTGCCCGCCCTGCGCGAATGGACTGCTTCCCCCGGTGCCACCTGGGCACCAGCAGCCCCTTGGACCGCATCCCCCGGTGCCACGCCCGCCCCCCAACGTGAATGGACCGCATCCCCCGGTGCCACCCAAGCTCCTGTGCCCGCCTTGCGCGAATGGACTGCTTCCCCCGGTGCCACCTGGGCACCAGCAGCCCCTTGGACCGCATCCCCCGGTGCCACGCCCGCCCCCCAACGCGAATGGACCGCTTCCCCCGGTGCCACCTGGGCACCCGCGGTCACACGCGAATGGACCGCTTCCCCTGGTGCCACTCCCGCTCCCCAACGCGAATGGACTGCTTCCCCCGGTGCCACGTTTGCACCAGCAGCCCCTTGGACCGCTTCCCCAGGTATGGCATTTCCGATTGTTTTATGCACGCGGAATCTGATGCGATGCGATGCGAGCGAGCGAGCGAGCGATCGGCCGGCCCACGAGAGAGAGCGTTCTTCTGCGAAGACCCCACCGCGGTAGATAAGCCGCATGACCGAGCGAGTATTGAGTAGAGGGTATCGAAGACGAGGGAGAGAGAGAGAAGCCCGAAGTGTCTCGACACCCGTGTGATGTTTGTGAGTGAACACAAAGCCGTTCCAAAGAGATGGAAGGCGCCGGTACCCACCGTGACCGTGACGATGGCGCGTGTGAAGAAATGTCGACGTCGCACGAGTGCACGAGGTTTCGCGGGGACAGGCCCCGCCTTCGAGGTCCGCCCGAACGACGATGATGGTGATGATGATGAGGTGTTGAGCAAACACTCCCGGCGATTCCGCGCGAAACGGATACGTGTCCCGCTGCGAAGGTCTGCGGACGAACCCCGTTGTCTGCGCCTTTGCTGCTGCTTCTTGTGCTTCTTGTGCTTCTGCTGCTGCTGCTGCTGCTGCTCCTGCTGCTCCTGCTGCCGCCGAGAATGTTCTTCACGGCCAGCGACGCCGCCAACAACTTTTTCATCACGGGAGAAACCATGCTCTTTTGCCCGCACTAGAATCACCCTCCTCCTCGTCCGGTCACTACCCAATCCTCTTGACGCCTCGAGATCAACAACAAGCCGCCGATGTTTTGAGGAGAACCAAGGTTTTCTTTTCCGTCCCCGCGCCCCGCGCCCCCACTCACGTAACGTTTTTCCTTCGTTATCCCTCCGTTGGGTCTCCAGGAGCCACTCCTGCCCCTCAGCGAGAGTGGACGCCGCCGCCTACAGTCCAGCAAACGTGGGCTCCCGTGGCGCCGTGGACGGCGTCGCCCGGTAAGTTTTTTGTTTTTGTTTTTTTTTATGTTATCATAAGTCAATCGGGAAAAACAATCGGGGTGGGAGGGGAAGGACCGCGGAGACTCAAATGAGAACGTTGCGTTTTTTTGCTCTTACATTTTCTGTATCTCCCCACCGTCGTTTGGCGTTCTTTTTTGCCGAAATTCGACCGCTCTTTCTTACTCAATTCCTGCGTACCACCACCACCACCACCACCCCGGTGGTTGATCCCAAGTGCGTTTCAGTAGATCTCTGTCCGGGTCCACTTGCTAAGGAGGAACGCATGTACATAACTCTCTTGCGATGCGCACTCCTGTCTCTTCGCCACGTTTCGCGCGACGCTCACGCATGCATGCCCCCCCACCCCCCGTTTTTGGTCTCCTCGCTTATACATGCACGACAGGCGCGACCCCCGCTCCTCAGCGAGTCTGGACCGCGTCGCCTGGCGCTACGTTCGCCCCCGTTGAGCCTTGGACCGCTTCCCCCGGTAAGTCGTTAACCCGTACGTTCCGGTCGCCCGTTGGTTGATTGCGTGATCAATGTATATCGTCAGCTCGCTCGTACATGTAGATACGTACCACCTTTATCTTTTTCCTCCTTCTTTTTTCTTACCGTGCTGAGAAAGAAAGCGTGATTTGGTCCATTCAAGTTCGCTGGATTTGTTGGACTTCACCGCCCCCAACACGGGGGGGTGGGGGGGGGGGGCGTGCTCGTGTGTTTTACATGCCTTAGCGGTTAGACCATTGCCATTGACCACGCGTCCTCGAGAGAAAGGGGCTTTAATCCTTCTTACTTTTCGAAGGTGACTCAAAATGCTTTCCCCAGCCTATCTAGCAATCGATGTCACTTGCCGCCTTTTTAACCCACCTCCCCATGCCCCAATACAGCTACCGTCTTCTCCTGACTATTCCGCGCCTGAAACACCTCCCTGTACCTTCCTTCTACTTTTCCCGGCTCAGTTGTGTGCACTTGCCTCTCGTTGTGATCAAAACCCTTACGCACCATCTCTCCCCCCCTCCCTCTCCCACTTGTTCTCCCTTCCCCTCGCCGACAACAGGCGCAACCTTTGCCCCGGCCGCTCCTTGGACCGCCTCACCCGGTGAGTCCAAGTCGCCTTGACTGCTGCTTGCGTTCGTCCCCGTGCACAGCGTCATAAATCTTTTTGGATCGTCGTTCCTTGGAAGGACGTCGTGCGGGAAGGACGTTCGGAGATCTTCGGAGATCTTCGGAGATCTGCCTCATTGCCAGTAGTTGCTGCTGTGAAATCCTTCCTTGGTGACGGCGAAAGCTGTTGCAGAGCCTTGGTGGCCGCAGTATCGCCGAAAAGGCTTGGTAAGTTCCATGGGGAAAACATGGTGTGCTTGCATGGACACACGGCGTGCCACCCTCCTCTTTTTGGCAACCATGACACGGCGGTATCGACCGTGAACATTTCTCGAAGCAATCTCTCTCGTCGTTGTTCATGCTGCGGTGAGAGATTGCTTGGAGACAATGTTCATGGTCGATACAGCATTAACAACGACAGCAGCAGCTAACCCCGCCTTCGAAACGACTGTTTTTGATGATTCTTCTTCGTCCCGCAACAGGCGCAACCCCCGCTCCTGCACGAGTCTGGACGGCGTCGCCCGGCGCGACGTTCGCCCCTGTGGCTCCTTGGACCGCCTCCCCCGGTAAGATGGACATATGTATGCTCCCCATCTCTCATCTGAGGGGCCTTCAACCAAGAACCCAACAAAATACAAGCCCAGCGTAAACTCAATAAAACCTAGCGTCCATGACACCATCCACCGTATCTTCGTGGGTGCATTTTATTGTATGAACATACGCGATCAACCGGTGCGGGTCGGCGAGCGAGAGCGGAATGATGCCAGAAATGGCTGGTTGTGTGCAGAACTCCCACGATGCGGTGCCTCGAAGTCGTACGCCGCAAAATCAGTAGCACACATACATTGAATAGCCCAGAGGTTGACACCTTTGTGTTGGACCCCCCGCGTCCCTCCGGCTGTACGCCCCCCGCCCCGGTGTTCCAATGCAGGAGCCACATGGGCCCCGGCAGCACCTTGGACGGCGTCACCGGGGGCCACGTGGGCTCCCGCGGCGCAGTGGACGGCCTCCCCGGGGGCCACGTGGGCCCCCGCGGCGCAGTGGACGGGTCCCCCGACGATCGCGCTGCTGGACCTTGTGGCGACGACAAGGGCGGCGAACACGGCGGGAGAGTACGAGGGGCAGTTCGACACCGTGCTGGCCGGCCTCGAGTACGCGGGGCTCACCTCGCTGCTGGAAGGGGAGGCGCTCATGACGGTGAGGCGCTGCTGGTTGTTTTTGTTGTTGTTGTTGTTGTTGTTGTTGTTGTTGTTGTTGGAAGCATCACGTTTGGCAAGTCACGGGGGACTTGTATATAGGGTTTGTGTGTTCCGTTCACCAGTATCGGCCGCGCTAGCCTGTTGGTCGTCATTTTATTTGCAACTCATGTCGCGCTGTCGCTGTTGCCTTTTTGCCGTCCGCGGACAAATGATGCGCCGAACACACTGGTTGGCGTCGAGCAGGTCTTCCTGCCCACCGACGACGCCTTCGAGGCGGAGGGCATCACCGACACCTCCATCACCACTCTGCCGCAGCCGGCGGTGCAGAACCTCTTCCTCTACCACCTTCTGGAAGGAGCCGCGTCCTCGGAGGTGATGGCTAACGCCACCGACTTCTACACGGTGCTCAAGGTGAGAAAACGGAGGCAGCGTGGGGTGCGGGTGGTGCGAACGAACGGGTCGCGACGGGGAAGTCCTATTCCTGCATCATATCCGGGGGCGGCAACCAAACGTTCCGCCAGGATTTACTTATTTCTTCTTCGTCTCCTTGTTCTTAGACTAGATCCTCCCGCAATTCGCACTCGATGGAAGGAATTTCTTCCTTCTCTTGTTTACACTTGACGAAGAAGCCCTTCTCCTCCCTGCTCTCGTTACTTGTTCCGTTTGTTGTTGTCCACCCAGGTGAACCTGGGGGTAAACGGAGACACTCTCACGGACGGCGAGGGCAACACCAGGTCCCTGGTCGGCGAAGAGCTCAGGGCCAGCAACGGCTACGCCCACCCCGTGGACGGTGTCCTCTTCCCGCCCGACCTCCTCACGCTGGCGACCAACGTTAACGCGGAGGGGGGTTCCTTCGAGGGAGTGTTCGACATCTTCCTGGCCGGGGTGGCGAGGACCGGGCTCGGCGGGACGCTCAGCGGCGTCAACGGGCTCTACACGGTGAGTAAATAGTGCGGGCTGACTGGCTGTGGTGTTGGAAGCCTACCTTCGTTTTGTGTGAGTGTTGGAGCTTGGTGCGCTCGCTCGCGTCCTGAAAAAGATGTATGCGTACCCTGTGTTTATTTTTCCGTGGTTTTTCCTCCTTCGGTGTTCCGATCCTCCTCCCTGATGACCACCCAACACCACCACCACCACCACTGCCGTAGCTCACGACGACAACCAAACGATGAAACCGCATTGTATCATCAGGTGTTCGCCCCGGGAGACTTCGCCTTCGAGTCCATCGGCATCACGAACGAAACCGTCCTCACCTTCGACGAGGAAGTTCTCGAGACGGTGCTGCGGTACCACATCGTCACCAACGAGGCCGCGGACAACGCCACTCTGCGGGGCCCCCTCCGCGAGTTCGACACCCTGCTGTCGGGCAGCACGCTGCGGAACTCCCTCGACGGCGGCATCCTCGACGACACCCAGATGAAGGCCAGCCTGCTGGCCGCCGACCTCCAGGCCGTGAACGGGTACATGCACGCCATAGACATCGTGCTGGAGCCGTACCCGCTCTTCACGCAGTCGCCGACGGCCGCCCCGACCGCCGCCCCGACCTACCTGGTGATCGTGGACATGCTCGTCGCGGAGAACGCCGACCCGTTCAGCCCGTACTTCGGGCAGTTCGACACGATGATCGCGGCTCTGGCCGCTTCGTCGGGGCTGGACATGGAGCTCTCCGCACCAGGACCCTTCACGGTGCGCCACCGCGGCCATATTTGTTTTATTTTTATTTTCTCTGGCTCTTGTTGTTGCACGTGCACATGTGCGGTTTATGGATGGCATCAGAATAAAATTGGTTTGGACACATTGTGTGTAAAAGTTGTTAGCATACAATTTTTGCGAAAATTGAAAGTGTTCTCGAGGGGTTAGCCCATCGCACAGTGTAGATGTCCGTTGCGGCTGTGAGGTAGGCGAGTCGTTTTGCGAAATGTTTTTCTTCCTTCCTTGTCTGGCAAAAAGAGGTCTGAGTAGCCGCCAACAAACCCAACTGAAGGTATACCTGTGGTGTTGCCCTGACCCTTCCTCCGACACCCCCTTTTCCGCGTCCTCGCGAAACGGAACAACTGCTTCTTCTTCTTCTTCTATGTTCCCGCACAGCTTTTCGCGCCCACGAACGCGGCCTTCCTGCATGCCGGCATCGGCCCCGAGAATGTGGAGGACATCCCGCCCTCCATCCTCGAGAACCTGCTTCTCTACCACACTCTTGACGGCGGCGTCATGCGGTCGGCGATCGCCAGCGACGACTCCCTCTTCACCGCCCTCGGGGTAGACCTGGCCACCTCGGGGGCGACGCTGATCGACTCCGAGGGAAACGCGATCGCCATAACCGAGGCGGACGTCAAGTGCTCGAACGGTTACCTGCACTACGTCGACGGCGTGCTGATGCCCCCGGACCTCATGTCCTCGCTCGAGACGTACAACGAGCCCGGGGGCTCGTACGAGGGGGTGTTCGACACCTTCTTGACGGCCATTAACCTCACCGACGTGTCCGGGGACTACAAGGGCTTGAACGGGCCTTACACTGTGAGTTTTTTTTTTTTTTCTTGACTCCGCCGCGGCGGCGTTGCATGTTCAGGTCAGCGTGAGTCTGTTGCTCTTCTTGTCCGTCTACCAGCAGTGTTGTGTGTGTGTGTGTCGAATCGATTAGCATTGTTTTCCGTGCAGAGAAGAATTATTAGTATGTGTTGTTCTGAAGGCCCCGGATTGCGGAGGACCCCGCGTCGTCGGCTGGCTGCATCCAGTCGCCTGTGCAAGCGCGGGTGTTTGGTACGTGCCCTCTCACGACAACCGTAGCTCTGCTGCAGGTCCCAAGTCGCCTTTTTTGTTGTCTTGGCCAGCGTGGCTGTTCTGACTTCGGCCTTGCTCGTGACGCACGCACGGCGCCGCACGCAGGTCTTGGCTCCCACGGACAGCGCGTTCCTAGAGCTGCGGCTCGACCCCTCCAACATCAACCTGGCCAACCGGACCGCTCTCGAGGAGCTCCTCCGGTACCACATGGTGGACGGGGAGGTGGGGACCAACTCCATGGACGACGTCGGAATGCTGCGCACCCTTAGTGGCGGGGGCTCCCTCTCGGTCGTCGGCGGGGGTACCCTCATCGAGGACGCGGAGGGGGGCGACGCCTCCATCCTCGTGGGAAACCTTCCCTCGAGCAACGGCATGGTGCACGCGATCGACGCGGTGCTGATGCCGTTCCCGGAGACGCAGCTGACGGGGGAGATGTTCCCGTCCGGGGAGGCCGAGACCTCCAGCGACAACGTTCAGGTGGCCGCGCTTTCCGCGGGCATCGCCGCCGCGGTGATCCTCGTCCTTGCCGCCATCGCCGTGCACAAGCGGAGGCAGGCGGACGCGGCCAAGCCGCCGCAGGTCGCCCCGGACGAGGACGGCTGGGCGGGCGGGGGTGGAAACATGCGCGGGGCCCCCATCCACCCCGCTTAGAGCAGGAGGGAGCTTGAGAGCATGTGACGGCGGGAGAGGAGGACTACTTATTCTGTCGTTGGACAAGACCCTTGCGTTATGTCCGTTTCGTTGTTGAGTGTGCGTTGTTTTCGTTCGTTTTGTGTGTCGTGTACCCGGCGTCGTGTTCATGCGTGTGTGTCAGGGGTGTGTGTGGCGATGGTTCTCTTGGTCTGGAGAACCTTTTTTTGTCCGAAACGTAGAGAAGAGCGTAAGAAGATTGTTTGCGTGATCTCTGTCAACACTATACACTATTATTGACGGTTGACGGTATGCATCCCCTTTGTTTCGAAATTTTGTTCGCCGCCACCCGTCGTGTAGTCTCGTCCATTGTATTCTAGCCTTGAAAGAAGGAATTTCAGCGTGTACATGCACGCGTCATCACCGTACGAGGGTGTTCTAAGCGAAAAGCAGGAGAACAACTAAAAGTAGAGGTTGTGGTATGATGGTGAAAGAATGAGTAATTTGTTGGTAATTTTTTGCCTTTCTGTGGTGCATGTGGCACGAAATCCCAGAACCATGAAGCAAACGGCCATGCCAGGATAGTCGCTGAGGGGTTGGGGAGACTGTTTGGCTGTCCTTTGTTCTGTTCTCGTAGCACGTGTGCCTTGTGCATGTGATTGGGTGGCGTATATTTTATACATGTGTGTCTTGCTTACCATTAGACTGTAGCGCGTCTTTGGACGCAACCGCAGCATCTATCGCCGATCCGATGCCGCACCCAAGCAAGCAAACGAGGGCAGAGTAGACCGGACAGACTTGGAATGGTCAACGGGAGAGTTTTTTCAGCTTTCCGGGGGGAAAGGGGGCCGGGATGTGTTATTTTGGCTGCTGGCCACCACACGAACTCACGATCAGACTGTCTGTACGATGATATGTAGCAGCTGCCTCTCACTGCCTGTTTGTGGGGTAGAGTAATTTGCATATTTTGTCGTTGACGAGCTGTGTTGATTCAGGTATAAAATAGGCGGCTGCTTTTCCCCCTGAAACCGCCTTTCGTCTTTTGACGATGTGATGCAGTGCCTTGCCGTGCCGTTTCGGCTTCGATCGATTTGTGGTGCCCTCTCCATGTCGAAACGATAGCAGCAGCAGCAGCAGCAGCATGCAGCGTCGTACCCAATCTTCGTGGGAAAGGAGAGGGAGTGTAGAGGTACAGTAGTAGTCTAGTAGTAGGTGTGTCCAACGACGACGCAATCAGTCGGCGATTCAACGCACGGCCTGGGTGTGCGTGTGATGCCACGGTAGAGGGTCTGCGTTCATGTAATACATACACACGAGGCTGCGCGCTAATGAGCTCTCTCGCTCTCCTCCAGCTGCTGTGGGTATCCTGGATCGGTCGCTGTTGGAAGGGGCGCGGCGGTTGGAAGAATAGTGAAATTAGCCTGTGCTTGTTACTTTCTTTATATACATGCTGCCGCGCGAGTAAATCGGCGGCAGGCAGGTGTCGTCGGCCTAGAGGTGCTACGCGATCGACCAGAGTCCCTCAGGTGTAATGTTCAGACTAGTATAAATGTTATGTGGCCCCGGGTCGAGCGCGCTATGATCATCCCGGCTCCTTTTTGCCCCGCGACCCCCGTTGCCCCTCTTTATTTTGTTGTGATTTTCAGTCTCCAAGCAAGTTCAAACGAGTTTGGGGTAGACTAGATGCGATTGCCGGGCTTCATGTTTGTTGAGCTTTACTAGTCTACTCTCTTCGGGCAGTGATGGAGGCAAGCGGTGAGTGTCGGTTCTATACTGACGCCCTGACTGCAATCAATGTGCAAAGAAAGAGGGAGTCGCCCTCGCCGGACGTTCGAGAGATGGGACCTCCAAGGCTGACCCTTGCTGTGCGTAATAAATGGCAGCATTTGATTGTTGGTGTTCCATCTCTGGTGGTCCACTCTAGAAAAAGTGTTACACGTCGATTGGCTACTTGTACCAATCAATGTGACTGTATGAACATTTGTCATCGATTGGAACAAGCTTTTGCCCGGTCGGTCGGAGGCGCACCTATGCTGCTACTGCCACTGCTTTGTCCCAAACGGTACTGTAGTCCTCAAGGAATTATAGCGAAAAATTCTTAGTACCTTGGGATACTACTTTTTCCACTACTGCTAGGAGTGTGCTCCGTCCGGGAAACACGGCACGCATCACCACCGAAAACAGAGTAACGTACTGCTGTAGGTGACATGACATGACACAAGATACCACACCCCCTGGACCGTTGCGATTATTCCCTGACGAAGAAAGAAGATGTCAAAATCGAACGGCGTGTCTGAAAATATGAAAATATCTCGACGAAGTGGTTCCAACGCCGCTATTTTAGGCACCGCCACCCTTTCTACTGCTGCTGCTGTGGGGGTGTGATTGACTATCATGTACAATATCTTGTTGTCACCTCAGGGGTAATTACTTCGCAGTAGTTGTTGTCCGTATGAACACCGGAATGCAGAGGCAGATACATTGTAGACTATCTGCATCTAGACATAACAATGCTACAAGCACTACACAATACAACCATGTACAACCATCAGAAAAAAAGTGTTCAAAGTGTCTTCGTGTACCCCGTTCCATGTGGTCGTCGTCATTGATTTGGCGCCACATGACACCCTTTTTTTTTTTTCACCCTCGAATATTGTTCGCGGCCTATCCAAGCGCGTTGGTCCTTACTACGCACTTCGGTACAATTCTGGGTATGAACAGCCGAGGTCACGCAGGAGGAAGTGCACCCAGGCTACAGCCGTGTAAAAGAGGTAGGAGACATGAGATAGATGTGTATGTATGCACATGTTTGCTGTGCATCGATCGGATTCATCGTGCCTACTCAGTGCTCTCTCCTACAACCAACCCCCCCCTCCCTCTACATACAGCGCAGCGCACAGCGGATGATGTAAATGTAGGACGTAGGACGGCAAGCAAGAAGATACTCGGGAACATTACCTACTCGTCGTTGGCCGATAATGTCTAGCCCATCCCTCATACGGTGCACCACACAGCCGACGATACCGCCACCATCACTGTGTGCACATGATGGACGATGGACGATTAGCTGTGTGCCGGTTGGCGTATGCATCTTACATCAAAAGTGGAACACAGCGCAGTCCGTGGGGTGAATCGGGGCGCTGTTCTTGGCGGTGAGCCAATTCGGGAGCGACGTGCGTGATATCCTGCCTGTTGAAAGGCGCTAGCACTCGTGCGTAGTGAAAAACCTGCGTTGTCGCGTTCATTTTGGTTGGAGATATTGTACACCTCCGCCATGTCGAACAGGGTGTTGTTGGAATAGTCTAGGGTGTAATGTAGATGGGAAAAAGTTGCCCAACTAATATGAAGGGGGTGTAGCTCAAATGGTAGAGCGGTTCATTAGCATTGAACAGGTAGGGAGATCGATGCTCTCCACCTCCACTTCTTTTTTTCCATTTTCTTTATTTTCTCCGTCTCATATGTTTCGCAGTCTACGAAGCAAAATTGATTAAGCAAACATGTGGGATAAAGTATTCAATCCGTGCTTTAGGGTTAGGGATAGGGTCTTCGTGACCCCTCCCTATTCTTTTTCTAGATACTCTTAAAATCCTGCGTAGGGCGGTCCATATTTGCAAATATTTTTTGTTCACGAAGCGGGCTCATGGATTATTCATGGATTCAAATATCGGGAGTACATAATCATGCTAATACCCCTGTTTGTGAAGACGATTTTTGTTTGGGATCCAGTTAGGTTATTTTATACCGCACTGGTAGGCTGTTTTTATTAGTAAAACCTGTACACCTTACACTCAAAGAGCACATAACCCATCCCATCCCAACACGTACGAAGTAACCAATAACCCATACATTGAGTTCGAGGTGTACCGCGTTGATTTACAATGAAACAAATGTTAATGTTACCAGGTACACATTAAAGCACATGTACGTATACAAGGACCAGGTTGTACTCTAAGCACACCTAAATCTTACCACATTCATTCTAAAACCCGTCCATATGGTAAGAGGAGTTAGGTTGATAATTGCTTTACTATATCCTGGTATAAAAAAAATGTTCCTGGTAAGTTTGCTCCAAATAAATCGTATGCACCTCGCTAGGGAAACATTTTTGAGCCACCTTTGGCGAAGCAGATTGGCCATCATCGGTGATGGTGCTGTGGGAACAATGCTCCGTCCTTTCGAGGACGCGTGGTCAATGGTCTAACCGCTAAGGCATGCAAAGCATACGAGTGAGAGTACGCCCATATGAAGCACCGCCGAAGATACTTGATCTTTTCTCTCGCTTGATTTTGAAATGCCACGGCGACAGAGAGCGAGCAAGCGAGAGAGAGAGAGGGAGAACACCTGGTGGAAACGGAGCAACAATTGGGATTTCTAACCGCGCTTTCCAAGACCGAGGCCAAGCAAATATCTCGTTCACTTATCTAGTGCTGCTGCTGCTGCTGCTGATAAAACCCTCAGAGCAGGTCTGCGCTGTGCACTCACTCACGACCCGCTTCGCCCCTCCAGCTGCTTGGCGCGTGTGTGGTGATCTGCCGCAGCACCGTTGGTGCCCGGCCCAAGTCGTGACTACCTGACCGGAGATCCCACCAGGCTCCCCCTCTCCGTGCCCACAGGAGGAGCCATTTCTGGGGTCGATCCAGCATCAGCAACAGACAGTAGAACCCTCTCGTTTTGTGTGCCGCGGGAGGCATGGCCGGCCTCGCCACTGCCATACTCCGCGGGCTGACCACCCCCGAGCACCTCGACGACCTCCTGTCTCGAGGCGCCGACGTCGCGGACCTGTCCTTCGTCGATCCGCTGGGGAGGTCGCTGGTTCACCTGGCCGCCGATTCCGGCGACGTCCCCGCTCTGCGCTGGGTCATCTCGCGGGGCGCGGACCCCAGAAAGACGACCCCGAGCGGGGACACGGCGCTTCACTTGGCCGCGGCGGAGGGACACCGACAGACCGTGGCGTTCCTCTTGGAGGAGGCGTCTGTGGGGATCCCCGGGGTTAACGCCACCGGACAAACGGCGCTCGATCTGGCGGCGCAGGCGGGCCACGACGAGGTGGTGAGGTTGTTGGCGAGGCACCTGCCGGCGGCTGCTCCCCCGCCGCCGCCGCCCCCGGCGTCGGCGCGGGAGGCGGTGGTGGTGCCCCAGGGCGCGGGGCAGGGGGTACTACCTGGCGTTGCTGCTGCTGCTGCTGCTGATGATGATGATTCGTCGAGCAGAAAGACATCGACGCTACCGGCAATAACATCACCATCAGCGGCGGCGGCAGCCTCAATCCGAGCACAAGCACAACCGGTAAGGGCGGAAGACCGGCGTCCGCTGGACACGGCCGTCGGAATGGCGACTGGCGCAAACATCAAAAGCAGCAGCAGCAGCAGCAGCAGGGGGGGGGGCAACCACAAAGGCTCGGCGACCGCTGCCAGCAAAAAATCAGCGTCGGCATCAAAGCCGTCGCCGAAAGGAACTAAGGGGGGCAAAGGCGGCGGTGGCGGGAGATCCGCTTTCGATGAGAGGGCGATGACCGGAGGCGGATTCTTCGTAGCAGGGGCGTGGTCCAAGGCCGGAGTGTGCTCGTGCTTCAACGTCCGGCACAGGCACCTCCTCGGCAAGCATGGAGTGGTTTTCGACATGGGAGTTTGTCCTTCTGAGGTGGGGTGTATGGGAAGGGAAGGAGACAACACCACGTAGGAAATCCCGTTGATGAGATTTCGTTACAGCAATTTACCAAGGACAACAGCAGTTGCCTTGTTTCGGGATTGGTTTACGAGACGGTTGCATTCAGCTTTGGGGGAAAGGGGGGGGGGGGGGGGGGACTCTGGTTAGCTCCCCGATTCCGTTGTGGTCAATACCGAACGCCGAGGATCTTTTGTTAAGTCTTCCTAGGAAAAACTCCCGTGTTCCGCAGAAAGGATTTCCGATACCCGTCGCCCCCCCAAATGTTGCAACGTAGTGGGTGATCTATCAAGTACGGGAACAGAGCCCGTGTCCGTGTCGGCCCGGGAAACGTTGTCGGCATTCGAGAGACTCACGAAGATAGCGACGGAAGAGGGTTATCCCCCTCCCCCGGTCCGTTCGTCCCGCCTCCACACCTTTTTTCATCCTACCCTATGTTTGTCCCGTTCGCTCTCATACGAAAAACGGAGGACAACAGGTCTTGCATGTGGCGCACGTGTTCGTGTCGCACGGCCACCTCGACCACTGCGGGGCGATCGTGTCCCACGCGCGCCTTCGGGCGCTGTCTCAGGGCCCCCCGGCGAAGTACTACATGGGGGCCGAGCTGGCTTCCGGGATGGAAAAGGTGGGGTGTACTCATGTAAACGCATGTCGTAGTAGTCGTTAGTCCATTTACCTCCCATCCCCACAACGCCGGGGACGGAGCGATATGCCGGGGTCTCGCTGGCCCAGGGTATGACATGTGTCACAAAGGTGATCATCATCCTCTGCGTTTGCTGCGCCAAACCAGTTATGCCATGGAAACAGTAGTTGCAGGAGAGAATTCTCGCTTGGAATTTTTGAGGAGTGTTTTTTGCATGTGTGGGGTGCGGTAAAGTACGAGGTGTAGCGGAAGAGGGATTGAGAGACCGTTGTCACCGGGACTTCA
>FN649726.1:1405835-1417508 GCA_000310025.1 Ectocarpus siliculosus | reverse complement strand
CTTTTGTTCACGCAAACCAAGTGTGTGAAACTCAGCGCAAACAAAACCATGACACACGCGCTTGTATCTTCAAACTTTCACCTTTTACAAACACCATTTGCAGAGGAAGAGCTCGCACGTTCTCCAGCCGTGAAGTACACACGCAGCGGCCACAGCCGCCGAGGCCGTCCCACAGCAAAATAATCATACGTGTAGCATTACAATAAACCATCAAGTGTTTCTCCTTGGCCGCAAGCTCATTGAGAGAGCAACAGAGAGGCCTTACGCGGCGGCGTGGGGAACGCGTGGTGCACTCCCCTCTTCTTCTAATAGCAACACGATGGCACCACGAGCCATCTCGTTCGATCGCGGCTCCTTCCTTGAAGAGGCTGGCTTTGCGCGCCCCTTTCGGATGCCAGTCACTCTAAAACATCACCTACAAACAGAAAAATGGAGTCACAAACCCGAACTCAAGTCACTCCACTTCTTCCACGCCGCCTGTAATCTAAAGGCCTGGTCGAATCTCTTGGAAGTATTCGGTGACGCAGGCACGCTCCACCGTCCCGCCATTTTTTAAAGGCGCTTGTCCACGCTAACGCTGCGAGTCCGGCTGCGCCCCCGGCGCCGCCCGCTCCTCTCTTCTTCCCCGTCACTGCCACCGGCCCCGTCGGCGCCGCCGCCGCCGCCACGGCCATCACCGCTACCCTTGCCGCATGTCTTGCCCGAAGCCCGGTCCTTCTCTTCGCGGGGGCGGCGGGAAGGAGACACGCCGGGGGGGTCGTTGCCGCGGTGGCCGTCACGGCCTCGGCTCCCCGGCTCCGTCTTCTCCTCGCGCCGCCGGCGTTGCGGCGGCTGCTTGTGCCCTCCGCTGCTGCTGCCCTTGCTCTTCGAGCGAACAGCCCTGTCCCTGCTGCGCGATCGGCCGCGGCGGTTGCTGCTGCTTTCGCTGCTGCTGCTGCTGTCGCTGCTGTCGCTGCTGCGGCTGCGGCTGCGGCTGCGGCTGCGGCTGCGGCTGCGGCTACGGCTGCGACTTCTCGCGAGGCTCCTCTCCCGGCTCCGGCGCCTGCCGGGCGACGGCGACCTCCTGGCCCTGGCCGGGCTCCTCCTCCTGGTGGTCGATCTCGTGGGACTGCTGCGCTGGGATGCGGGTCTCCGGCCCCATCGACTACCGCCCCTCTCCCTGCTATCCTCGCCCCGCCTGACCCTCTCCCTGTTGTCCCCGCCCCGCCTGCCCCTGCCCCTGCTCCCGCTACGGCTGTCTCGAGAATCCCCACGGCCCCTCGTCTTGGACGGGCGCACCCTGCACCTGCTGCTCCTGCTCCTGCTCCTGCTCCTGCTAGGGCTGCGGCGCCGCCGGCGCCGCGACTGGCGCTCTCGGCTTCGCGAGTCGGCCTCCCTCCTCCTCTTCCTCCACCGCCCTCGGCTGAGGCTTCGGTCCTTGTCGTTATCACTGCTGTCGTCATCGGCACTGCCTGATGTCCGCACCGTCGACGCGCTCCCGCCCCTGATCCTCCTACGCTCGGATACCGCCTTGCCCCCGTCGTCGCATCCTTCCGGCTTCTCTAACCTGCCCGAAGCCGCCATGCTCTTGCGCGGGTCCGAACCACCGCCGCCGCCACCGCCGCCGTCACCGCCGTCTTCTCCACGCGGAAGGCCGTTCGCGGGTACCGGCGCGGCGGCAGCAGCAGCAGCTGTCCCCTGGGAGCTAGCGGAAGGGTCCGGGGCCGCCAACCTCCGCGCTATCATGGCAGCCGCAGCCGCAGCCATGGCGGACGGGGCGGTCGGAGCACACGCTGATGCCGCGAGAGCGTTGAGATGCGCGGCGATAGACCCCGCCGGAGGCGCTCCAGGCTTCGCCGCAACGACACCTGCACCGGCGGCGGCGGCCGGCGGCCTCTGCGGCCCCGCCTTGGCGGCAGTCTTGGCCGCCACGCGCACCGACCGAGGCTTCAGGCCCGCCGCCGCCGCGGCCGCGCTGCCTTTCATCCGGACGCTTAGCGCCAGGCGCGCGTTGACGGCCGCTGCAGCGGCGGCCGCTTTCGTCGCCGGTCCCGCCTCCTTCTGCTTGCCCGCTCCCGACTCCTCGGCCTCGGGGAGAAGAACGCCCAGGTAGAGATCGTTGGGATCTGGGTCTTGAGGAAGCGGCGGCCCCGAGCTTCCTTTTCCTTCGGCGGAGGTCGACGGTTTCGTCGAGACCGGCACCTTCTTCCTCTTGGCGGGGACGGTCTTCCTACCTCGTCCCTCACGGGCCCCTACTGAGGCAGAGTCTTCCTTCTTCTTCTTCTTGTTTTCGACGGGCGCCGTTCCGTTCCGGTCGTCCTCTCCTTTCGCGACCCGCCCGGGGGACAGCGACGGCGGCACCACCTTGCCGCCCGTCGACGACCCGAGCTCCTTCTCCTTGGTGTTGCTGCGCGGTTTCCAGCCCGCGTGCTCCCCCTTACCCGCTGCAGCCGCCACTAGGCCGGTCTTAGGCTTACCCTTCGGGCCCGCGCCCTTCTTCTTCTTCTTCTTCAGCGTAGCAGGAATTCCCTCCTCCTCCAAGGGGGCGCCGTCGCCCCCCCGCTTAAGCGCTTCCTCCGGGTTCGCAGAGGATCCCTCGCCGCTTCGGCCCCGTTGATTCCCGGCCAATGACCTCTTCTTCTCGGGGGTGCCGGTCTTGTCCGAAACCGGACCGGGGGAACCGCGGCCGGCGCTCTTCGTGGCCTGGAGCGGGGCAGCGGGAGCGGCAGTAGGAGCACCTCTCGAGGTCTTCTCAACTGCGGTCGAACCGGCCTCCTCGTTGCCCTTGAGGTCGGGGGTCTCGTGGGACGTCGACGCCGACGGTGGCACACCCGTAGTCTTCTTCTTCGTCTTGTTCTTCTTAGGCGATGCCGTCGCCGCCGCCGCCGCCGTCTTACGCTTGGTGGGGACGCCCTTCGCGGCTACGCTGACCGCGCCGTCCGATTTGTCATCTTCGCCAGCCTTGGGCTTGAGGTTCAGCTTCTGCTTCGGCTTGGGCTCCGAATCCGCCCGCTTCTCGACGCCTCCTGCGTTGTTGCCGCTCTTCTTTTCTCCGGCGACAAGGACCTCCTTCGAAGGCTTCTTCCCCTTCTGCGCCAACGACTTCTTCTTCTTTCCTGACGACGAAAGCGACAATAATCCGGCACTCCCGGAGGCGCCAGGCGACACTCGTCGCTCCCCGTCGACCTCGATTGCCATCCCCCCAGCGCCACTGGTCTTGGCTGCAACTACCTTGGCCTTCTTCTTCCCTCCCTGCCGCTGCGACTCCTCGTCGCCGCCGACAGATGTCTTCTCACGCTTCCGCTTGGCATCCTTCGCGACCGAGACGCCGTCCTTCTTTGATTCCTCGGCCTTTGCAGCAGCGGCAGCAGCAGCAGCAGCAGCAGCAGCAGCAGTAGCAGCAGCCGAAGCAGCAGCAGCAGCCGCGGCCGCTTCTCGCAACGCCGCCGCCTCCGCCTCGATGACCGCGGTGGGCAGCCCCCAGCCATCGTCCCACTCCGCCGTCGGAGTCGGCTTCCGCGCCGCCGTTGCAGCAGCAGCAGCAGCAGCAGCAACCCCCGGGACGGCCTTAACCTGCCTGAAGCCGGTCCCCATGCCCTGCCCGAACGCGAGCGACTTCCTTGCCGGGGGCGCCGCAGACGTGATCGCGGCACTAGCACCCCCGCCGTCTCCTGTGGCGGCCGTGAGGCTTCCCGCTGTCGCCGCTGCCCCCGCCGACACGCCGCCATCATCGCCCGTACCGGCAGCACCGCCTACATCAGCGCCGGCGCCGGCGTTATCGACGACCGCATCGGTAGTCGCCGCCGCCGCCGTCGCCGCCGAAGCCACCGTGGGTGCTGCTGCTGCTGCTGCTGCTGCCTTTACTCGCATGAGGCCTGCGCCGAAGGCTAGCCGACGCCTCGCCGGCAGCGAGGAGGAAGGCGTGGCTGCCTTAGCCACGGGCGCTACGGTCGGGGAGGACGCACCAGCTGTACATTTTTGGATATTTACAATGGCGGCAAAGGGGGGGTAAACACTTGTGTGAGCCGGGGGCGTTGGCGGAATGCGGTCGCCGCGAACACGGGCGCCGCGAAAAAGTACGATTTTGGGCGGGTTAATGGCGGTGGCAATATGGGCGCTCCAGTGCAGCAAGCCTAGTAGGATAGAAACCCCGGTTTTCGTGCTGTTCGCACCCGTTGTACCCCGGCTCAAACAAACACCCTAATAGGACGACGTACGCTGCCACCGCTTAGTCAACGTTTCATGTCTGATCCAGTACACCACAAAGCGCCCCAACTCGTGGCCAGTTGTCTTCCCCCCGCACCAGCAAACACTTCGTTCGACTGCGTACGGCGGCCGTCTCTTTCAAAACAGTCGTGACTTGCTGCTCTGTGTCGCGAGTCCCAGAGGTGGCGACTATTATACGAGCCACCGACCGGAACCGGCATCGACAAATCCTGCGGGTGTTAAACTAGAGCTAAACGCGCCGAGCCTCTTTGGCCGCACTTGCCAGGAGCGCAGAAACGCCACAGGGGCTACGGATCACGCGCGCAAAAGTCTACAAAACGTCCCGTGGGCCCGGTGTTTAGCGACTCCTAGCCTACGCCAGGGAGGGGATATGGTCACAACTCAGGGCAGGTCGCAACTGCGGATATAGCGGCAACTCTGGAGTCGGGCTACAGCAGCGGTGCCCGGCGATTTTTGTGGTCGCTACATGTAAGGGCATGTCGCTAAACAGGGGGGTCGCAAAGACCGGGGGCACCACTTGCACCCCCCAGGCGAAGAAGCGCCGGGAACGATTGTTGTTGTTGTTGTTGTTGTCATTGTTGTCTTCACATTAAAAATCGTTCCGGTCTCTATACAAACAAAAAGCTACCGGCTGCTGCCGCCGTTCTACCAAACAAACTCGCCGTTTGTCAGTTCTGCGCAGTCCTCCAGGGTCAGCGGCGGGCGGGGGTTCCGGCGCATGAATCCCTCCACCACGGGGTATCGCTCGAGAACCTCCTGCACGATCGCCCATGCCTCCGCGCACTGCCTAGGGGTGCCCTTGATGGCCACCTAGTTAAGGTGAGGGTAACGGCAAGGGTTAAGACAATGGGAGCAAAAAGATGCATCAAAGACGTCGTTCGTTGTCGTCAAGGCCTTTTTATCAGGCGAAGTCTAGCAGGCGGCGTCACCGAACTCTTACCGCCATGGCCTTCAACACATCTTCTCCAGGGTGCATGCGCTCGAGCCGTCTCAAGTATAGTCCTATGTTCTAAGCCAGCCGTATTGCTGCAATGACGTGGTGGGTACTCTACCATAACCATAAAAAAAACAAGGGCAACAAAGAACGCCACCTTTTATTGGCCCAGTGCCCCCCACACAAGTGTCGATGGAGACCGTCGCGAACCCGTACAACATGGGTCGAGAGTCGAGGCCGCCATCCAGCCGACAAGCGCGGCGCCACAACACCCACAAGCCACCAACAACAACACAAGCCAGCCCTTCGACGAAGCAACAGCAGTCTCACCAAAAACGAGCCAGGAACAATACACCGTGCTTTTCTTGATGGCCGCGGGGCCCCGGCGTATCGAACGGACACACACACACCGAGAGGCGGCGGCAGGCCTACCTTGCACACCGCTGGGCCCTCCTTTCGCGGCCACCGCTTGAGGGATGCCGTCAGGGAAGTCGTCCCTGTCAAACGGCAGCACTCGCCAGCCAGCCAAGCCAGCCTCTTCATGTCCAGCAGCGCTTCGGTTTCTTCGGGCTTGATCTGTTTTCGTTTTCGAACAGCGAACGACTTGTCAGATGACGCGCACATTGCGCTAGGGGGGGGGGCGGGGGTGTACCAATGTAAACGCATGCCGTAGTCGTTAGACCATTGACCTCGCATCTCTACAACGCTGGGACGGAGCAATATAGGGGGGGGGGGTGAAGGCACTTGCGTGCGAGCTATTGTAAACACACAGGACCTGTGTAAGCGGCACCAGGCGGAGCTGAGAAGAAGAACAAAGTGCTGCGCGGTTTGCACGTCCTCGTCAACCAAACGCAGGAACCGATACCGAAGTTCCGGGGCAATCACTGCCGTTGGTTTCCAACCGCTTCTCAGGCAGGCAAGGAGCACATTGCAAAGCCAACGGCAAGCCGAACATGCCGGGCCACAAAAAAAAGAATCGGACGGCGTGTGCGCTTGTCATACAAAAAAAAAAAAATGCTCAACACCAATTTTGACACATGTGGCAAGTGTGTGTACTCCCGTACCCCAAAAATCGACACATTTGTGGACAACTAACGTCATGTACCTCATTAATTGACGCATGAACTCGATATGTATGTACCTCATGAATTGACACACGAACTCGATATGTACCTCACAAATCGACACACGTGTGGAAAAACAACTACTCGCTACGAATACGTACCTCATACGACTGGTCTCTCGCGAGAACGTCCCCGATCCCCTCGGGTCTGCGGATGCTCAGCGCCCCCTCCATCGCGCTGTCCATGACGTTCAGCACGGTGGCCTCAGCCTCGTCGGTGTGGAAACGCACGAGCGCTCTGCCGGCGTGGCCGACGTGGGCGGCGGGCCCGATCACGTACATGGGCGGCTCCTGGCGGAAGAGAGGGGAAACAATGGAGGTAGTGTACAGAAGAGTCATCATATCACACAATGAAGGTAGTGTACAGAAGAGTCATCATGTAACACAATGGAGGTGGTGTACAGAAGAGTCATCATACAACACAATGGAGGTGGTTTACAGAACAGTCATCATGTAACACAATGGAGGTGGTGTACAGAACAGTCATCATACAACACAATGGAGGTGGTTTACAGAACAGTCATCATACAACATAATAACGAGTTTATTGGGCTATTCTTATCCCGGACTCTTTTCTGTAGAAGAGGTTAATTTGTTGTGATTTTGTGTGGAAAACAATAAAGAAGTAGGTGCAGCGTAGGCCGGAAGTGAGAGGGGCGAGGAGGACCGACACGGTGACAAAAACAACAAAAATCAACGACGACCAAAGGACCCCCACCAAGAAATTTGTTTCTTTGTTTTTCTTCAGTCTACTGCTGTAGACGGCGCGGCGGGGGTGCCGCACGATAAGGGTCCGCGGAATGCGACTCCAAGTCATACCGCAGCAACTGGGGCATCTCTGTCAAAGCAGATGAAATCATACAAAGACCAGCGGGATAATAGCCGTCACAAAAGCGGGGGGGGGGAGGAAGAAACGGATCCTCTGGCGCTGTACAGGCACGACGCACCCCAGGCGCACACACAGATCGCTACCTAGATCACACAAACAAAAAAACTCTCCCTCACCCCTCACCCCTCACCTTGCAACTCGGGGGGTAGTAGTAGGGCTCCAAGATCACCACCTGGAAGGTATCCAATATCTGCCGGTGGACGTCGCGAGGGAGCTTCCGCGAGGCCTTCGTGATCATCACGCTCATGATCTGGCGGGGCCTCTTGGCAGGGTCCTCGCTCGGGGGCAGGACCCCCGAAAGCTGGTCATTCTCGACCTTGACGGCGACGACCTCCAGGCCCAGGCGCTCGTCCGCCTCGACCCCGAGGACGCCGCGCCAGTCCTCCCCGTGGCGCTTCCTCAGGTTTCGGATGCCCTTGACCTCGGAGTCGCTGACGTCGGACCACTCGCTGTGGCTGTCGTCACCACCGCCATGATCCGCCGCCGTTGCCGTGTTCCGGGCAGGCGACGCCACGGGCGGGGACCGTGATGGCCCCTTGTTCTTCTTCCTCCGCTCGCCGAAGCCGCTCCTCTGCAAGGCAGAAGCACCCTCGCCTCCGCTAATCTTGAGGCCCGCGACAACACCGCCGCTGTCAGGGATCGCCGATCTCGCCGCCCCCACCGCCGCCGCCGCCGCCGGAGACGGGGAAGGAATCCTCTCTTTCTTACCCTTGTCCCCGAGCCTGGGCACGCTGCCACCGCTGCGACCATGATCGTGGCTGCTGCTGTCCCGGCTCCTGCGCCGCTCCCTCCGGCTCCTGCTGCTGCTGTGGCGAGCGCCGCCGTTGTGGCCGCCGTCCGACAACCCGCGCGGGCGGTCCATGCCGCTCTCCTTCCTCCCGCCGCGAGCCGCCGATCTAGAAGACCCCCGGCGCGACGGCGACCGGTGGCGGTTCTCCTCCCTGCTCCGTCTCCTGCCCTTACCGCGGCCTTCCTCGCGGTCCGACTTCCCTCTTGTCCTATCGTCGCTGTCGCGACTGTCCCCTCGAGACCGGTCTCGTCTCGGCCTGTCTCGGCTGTCCCGCCGCCGCCGTTGACGGGAGCGAGAGACGACGGAAGAACGGGAGCGAGACCGCCGTCGCGCCGAAGCCGACCGCGACCCCGAAGACGATCGAGAGTCATCGCGGCGTCGGCGGTGGCGGCGCCGGCGTCGGACTTCGCTCCTGCTCTCGTCTCGCCGCCCCTTCCGCGACGTCCCGTTATCCTGGCTATCGTCCCGTCTCCTCCTCCCCCTCCGGTCCTCCGACGCCGCCGCCGGGCGGGAGGAACGGGGGGAGTATGAGGAATCCCCGCCCCTGCTGCTGCTGCTGCTGCTGTCGCGCCGCTGCCACCGCTCACCAACGCGCCGCCGCCGCTGCCGCTGCCGGGAGTCCCAAGAAGGAGATCGCCGCTGCCGTCGGGAGTCGCTATGCTCGCGGCGACGGCCCCTAGATCGGCTCTCTTCGCGGCCTGCCTCCTTGACCTTGCCGGCCGGAGAGGCCACCGAAGACTGCGACCGGCTCGACTCCGCTAGCGCCGCCGTCGCCGCCGCCGTTACCGGTTCGGACGAGCGGGAAGGAGGGGTCGCGTCACCCTGGCGACGGGGCGAGGGACTGCCGCTCTTCTTCGCGTTGCTGCTGACCTTGCCATCAGGTTCCGTCTTATCCTTCCGGCTCGTGGATTCCTTATCCTTGACGTCGCCTTCCCCCTTACCCTTGCAGCCCCTATCCTTATCCTCTGCTCCCGGAGAAGACGAGCGCGTCCGTCGCCGCCGCCGCTCCTTCTCGTGGGGGGAGGGAGTGTCGCCCTTTGACGGCCGCGATCTCTCCTCTGGCCGTACGCCGGAAGATGCGTCGTCGCCGTCGTCGTCGGTGGCGTCCCTGCCTCCGTGCGCGGCTTTAGGGCTCACTACCCCCTGCGCAGAGGTCTCTGGCTGGTCCCCGCCTACCTTGGCCACCGTCACCGCCCCGTCCTTGAGCGGGGACGCGTTCGCCGCTTCACCCGCGGGTGCGACCTCCGCTCCCGTGTCTCCCGAAGCATCGGTGCCGCCGCTTGCCGCGTCCGCCTTCTCAGCGGACCCACTAGCCGCCGCCGCCGCCGCCGCCGTCTTCCCTCCAGCCCCCTTCCTCGGCCTACCTCTCCCTCTCTTGACCCCGCCCGCGCTCTCGCTCCCCCCGCCACCGCCGCGCGCGGCGGGCCCGTTCTTCTTCTCGCCGGCGGCGGCCTTGCGTGCCCCCGAGGCCCCGTTCGAGGCGACGGCTGGGGCTCCGCGGATGTTATCCCGCGCGCCTTGCACCCCCCCCCCCAAGCGCAGCAAGCATGCCCTCCTCCTGCATCTCGAGGAAGGAGAGCTTGACCCTCGCCTTGCTCGGGGGCCAGGACGGCCCGCCGGCCGCCGCCGCCGCTGCCACCGTCTTGCCGCCGCCGCCGCCGTCGCGTCCTCCTTGTTCTAGGGCTAAGCATTTTTCTTGCTGGGCGGCGATGCGGGCCCTGACCGCGCTCAGCCGGCTGCGCACCGCGACGGCACAAAAGCGGTTCATGGAAGAGGGTAGTGAGTTGAGTAAACACCAGGCGGAAAAAAAAAAAAAGCACCCAGAGATGGGGAGGAGGTTGCGCCAGGTCTCGAAACTAATTTCACGCCGGGGTTTGAGCGGTTCGCCGGGGTGTGAGCGGGTCTCAACCCCACGATCATTTTTTTCTAGCTCAAGTCACAGAGGAGGAAACCCCCCAAAGCACCAGGCCTTCCCTCGACTTCTCGGGAAAAGGTATACGCCCTCAACCACGTCGGACATGAGACAAAAACACCAGTCTGGTGGCACTCACCCAAGCAACAGCACAATTCCGTGACAACACCAGCAAGGCAGCCAATCTCCATCAGCAAGGCCTAGACAACCCCGACCTACGAACGCAGCAACTCCGTTCCCTACACAACAAACCCACACTCAAAATACATAGGAGTACTTGTGATGTGCTCGCTCTCACCGCTCATCACCCGCTGCCTTGCTCTCGCCCGCTCCCGCCACGGCTCCGCCGACCTCCGCGGCTAACCTCGCCTGCTCCGCCACGAGCCTCCGACAAGCAACCGGGAGGTTGCGCTTGAGGAACAGCCGCTTCGACGTCACGATCGCCAGGTCCCTCGCGCTGAGGCGGCCATCGCTGTTGATAGTGCGTATGGTGAACTTCTCGATGTTCTGCAAAAGAACAACACAACGACGGGAAGGCAGGGGGGGACAACGCACATGCTCACAGGGTCTGCGGATCAAAGCTTTTCAAGGGGGTCAAAGGGGCGGCGTAAAGGGGCGTTCTTGGAATGCTCTTGGAGTTGCTGCTCATGGCACCGCACAGCAGTTGGTGGAGTACTTCGAACGCGCACCGAGCTGCATCAATCGCCCCTTTGGTGTCAGCCACAGTTTCTTGCTTCTAGGCCTTCGAGGTCTTCAAGAACGGTGAAGGTCGCTCCCGTCTTTTCCCCGCCCGCCCTTAGGGAGACGGGGGCCTGAGATCGTGTTTCATGCTGTCGAAATTTCTCGCGCAGTCATGTTTTGGGTCTGCTCCTTGCCATGTCTCGCGTTCCTCGCTCTTGCTTGTGGGAAAGCACAGTTGCTGTGCACGATATGAGAAGAGGACGGTGGCACCACACTAACAGGAGCATACCCCTGCACTCCCCGGTATGCAACAAGAGGTAACACTGGGACGTGCCGCAAGCAACACGCGAACGAAAAACGCCATTACAGCAGTACCACCACAACGATGCAAAAAAAAAACACTCACTGATAAGATTAATATTTCAGCACCCATCCCCTTCGACTTGGGTGCTACTGCTGTATCTCTCGAAAGGGTATAATAGTCGTTCTGTGATGGTACGTGTACAGTAGTATTCTCTAAAAAACAGCGGCAGCGCACCCAGCCCTCCCGCTCGTCAATCCCCGTCATTAGCCAATCGCCCCAACGCCAGAAATACCACGACCATCACCACCAGCACCCAAAAACAGTCACAACCCACCTCTGCGTCTTCCGTATGGAGCCACGTCCGCACAGTCTCCCCCGTCTGCGGATCCTCCAACCTAGGCGCGCCTTTCCGGTTCCGACCTCGCCCACCCCCCCCCGCGCCGCCCCCGCCGCCGCCGCCCCCACCTCCCCCCCCCCCCCCCTTCGCCCCGCCTCCCCCCACCTCCTCGCCCTCCCCGTGCTTTGTTCCGAGCGTTTTCCCGCCGTTGGGGGGTTCGCCGAGGCCGTCTCTGGCTTCCTCGTCGTACCCTACGTAGCAGTAGTTGAACGTTACCTGTTGGGGCCGGGGGGGGGGGGGGGGGACCGGGGGGGCCCCCAAAAAAGAAAATCCCCCCGAAAGGGGGGTGGGGTTTGTTTTTTGGCCATCCAACCCCCAACAAAAAGGGGGAAGGAACTTCCCTTGTGGGAAAAGCCCAAAATTTTGAGCAAAATGCCCCCCCCCCCCCGGGGGGAAAACGTAAATACAAAACCGTTTTTTTTTAAAAAAAAATTGGG